>PIJE02000056.1:156537-254037 GCA_002895965.2 Coryphaenoides rupestris
CTGGCACAAGAATTTCCTTCGGGATGAATACAGTTCTATCTTATCTTATCTTATCTTATCTTATCTTATCATTGGCAATGCCTGTCTTTTCAATGCATGTGCCTGACTTTTCATTTCGTTTTCGAGTTGCGATCAGGTCTGTCTTGTACTGCAGTTGGATCAGACCTGGTTCGATGCACACAGACACACAGACACACAGACACACACACACAGACAGACAGATGCACAGACACACACATACACACACACACGCACACACACACACACACACACACACACACAGAGCCAGGTCTCACTGGCTCTTGTAAAAAAGATGTCAGATGTGAGATGTGTGATCAATGGTTGAATCAAGGTTTAAAAATACAAATACAAAAAGAAAGAAGACAGCACACACACACACACACACACGCACGACACACAATCCACACACACCCCAGACATCACAGCACAGAACGTACCACATTGTATGATGGACCGGAAGCGGAGGTCACACGCTGGGCCAATGCCGTGCACCATGAACACAAGGTGGTCGATTTTCTCCGGCTCTCCTAAAAAAACAAGCACAGAGCGTCGTTAACCGGGCAGGTATCAGATGTTGTGGCACATGAATACGTAAACGACACGCCCCCGCCCCCTCGGCCCCGCCCACCCCCCAGCGTACCATCTGGTATCGCCACAAAGATGCTGTTCACCCCTCTCTTCACCGTGCGAGGGCGGGCCTGCTCCGAGGGCGAGGACACCCAGTCGTCCTCCGGGCCGATGGGCTGGTACTGCATGATCATCTACCGGCCAAACAAACGAGAGACAGAGAGAGAGAGAGAAAGAATAGGTTCACACACAAAGAGAGTAAGCTGAGCAGCCCAGGTTGTGCTTTGGACGTGTGAGATCTTGTTCATGAGAGACTGTGGGAGTGGAGTGGTGCGCCTCCCTTACCTTGGGGTTGTGCAGGATGACCGTCTCCCCCGTGGGGAACACCACCTTCCTCTTCCACTCGTCCAGAGTCACTGCGATCATGTAGGCGTCCTGAGGGTGGGGAGGAGAGAGGAGAGAGAAGAGACAGAGGTTGGCAGGTTGAGCTTTTTGGATAGACGGTGCACCAATGTCTTCATATTGTTCTACATCTCGTGCACACCAACACACACACACGCAACAAATATAACCAAAGCACACACAAAAAAACGTGAACACAATTGCAAGCCTGACGGTTTGAAGCCCAAACTGGACTGATTGTACAGGTGGGCCAGTTTTGTCCTCCCTGCTCGCCACGCCTAATGTGTCATGTAGAGCCAAGCCACAACACAGAGCAGGACACAACACCAGGCGGGCAGGCGTGTGTGTGTTTGTCTCACCAGGCAGGTGTATGTATGTATCACCAGACCGGTGTGTGTGTGTGTGTGTGTGTGTGTGTGTGTGTGTGTGTGTGTGTGTGTGTGTGTGTGTGTGTGTGTGCACGTGCATGCATGCGTCACCAGGCAGGTGTGTGTGTGTATCATCAGACAGGTGTGTGTGTGTGTATATGTGTGTGTGTATCACCAGACAGGTGTGTGTGTGTGTGTGTGTGTGTGTGTGTGTGTGTGTGTGTGTGTGCGCGCGTGCGTGCGTGCGTGCGTGCGTGCGTGTATATCGACGGTGTGTGTGTGTGTGTGTATGTGTGTGTGTGTGTGTGTGTGTGTGTGTGTGTGTGTGTGTGTGTGTGTGTGTGCGTGCGTGCGTGCGTGCGTGCGTGCGTGTGTGTGTGTGTGTGTGTGTGCGTGTGTGTGTGTGTGTGTGTGTGTGTGTGTGTGTGTGTGCGTGCGTGCGCGTGCGTGCGTGTGTGTACCTCCAGACGGGCTCCGTTGTCCTCGGAGTAGGGGAAGAAGCGCAGGTCTTTGTCCCCCTTGTAGAACCAGGTGCAGCGGCGCACCTCGGAGGGCTCCTCTGTCAGTACACGGCGCTGTGTGTGTGTGTGTGTGTGTGTGTGTGTGTGTGTGTGTGTGTGTGTGTGTGTGTGTGTGCGTGCGTGCGCGTGCGTGTGCGCGTGCGTGTGTGTACCTCCAGACGGGCTCCGTTGTCCTCGGAGTAGGGGAAGAAGCGCAGGTCTTTGTCCCCCTTGTAGAACCAGGTGCAGCGGCGCACCTCGGAGGGCTCCTGCTCCCAGTACACGGCGTAGCGCAGCCGCTCCCGCACGCGCACGTCGTAGCGCTCGCCCTCCACCGCCACCACCACCTCCACCTGCTCCCCCACTAACACACACACGCACACATCCCGATATACAAGCATGAAGATAGGAGTTGTACTTTGTAAACAATCCGAGTCTATATGCCAGAATTCTGTCTATTTTGTCATAAATTAATATACATGAATATAATGGTTAGTTATTCATGTATTAAGATCAAGATATAAGCTAACTATTTATATGCTAACTATTTATATAAATCTGATAAAAGTATCTAAAGACAAAGGTATCAGAGAAAAGCATATTGGTTGCATGAATCCAGATGAAGACAAAGAAGAAGATGTGAAAACCAAACGTATACTTGAAAGTGTCATGATAAATAATAATACTAACAACAACAACAACAACAACAACAATAATAGCAGAAGTGGTCACAGCATGATATCTGGGTCTTACAGGACACAGAGAAGAGGGCCCAGGTTGCACAAAACCCATCCCTCCACAGCAGCGATCTCACGTCTTCCCTATACTTTTCACACACCAATCGCATATACATCATCAGCTGTACACACAAACACACACACACATACATACATACATTACATGACATGCAGACACACAGGGTCCAGTCTTACTGTTGGCGTAGGCGTTCTCCAGCTTCTCAGAATCCTCTCTGCTGAATGGCAGCCAGGAGGTTCTGCCATCAGCACGGCGACAGTAGAACCAATGGGGCTTGACGGGCTGATAGGGGGGAGGCAGAGGCTCCATGTCGAGCATCTCGAAGGATGAGGCCGAGGAGGGCGACACCTCTTCCATCGATGGAGACACCTGTGAAATTTTAATTTAGGACTCCTATTACACCGCCCGGTGTGAGCGTGATTAGCCATTCCAAACGGTTTCAAAAACCGGCATCATCTCCGGTTTTTGACATCACAAGTGGAAGTGTCCACCTAGAAGTATGGTGGATAGACCAGTTGCTAGAGAGCCACTGGGTAGGCTGGTAGGCTGATCTATCCAGCATACTTCTAGGAGGACACTCCCACTCAAGCCGGAGACAACAGCGGTTTTTGAAACCGCATGGAATGGCTAATTACGCTCAAACCTATAATATGTCTCCTTCAAAAAAAAAATGTCATCTAAATAAGTCAAATACACGTGAAGAAAATCTCAAAATGTCCTTCTTCGTGCACCTTTGTGGATCTACACACATTTCTGATGACACACACAACTAAAATAGCCCGCCCCCTGCTAGTTTGCTATCTTGGAATTTGAGCCATCAGATAAAGGAGACAGTCAGGGATCAGTCAGCCTCTTGTACAAAGCCTCATTATTCCTCAGTGAGCCATCTCCCTTCCCCTCCTCATTCCACTGCTGACTCACCGCTGATAATAAATACATCAACAATACTACACTAAGATTACAGCCGACAAAACAAGAATACAGTTGCTTCAACTTTTCCATCTCCACCGAGTTGAACGTTGAATGCTGCTTTTGCTGTCCACGCATGGAAGCGGCGAAGCGTGACTGATGACCAGGCAGTGACTGCTTAACAACACAAGAGCAGAGCCATTGCTGTCAGATGTCAATCACAGTCACTACTAAGTCAGTAATCTGATTGCCACTAATCTGTGGTGTGTGTGAAAGGAACGCAGGACGCAGAGCTTGTGAACAAAAGAGATCTCACCATTTCAGCACATGTATGATGCAATGTACCATACGTACAATTTAATGTGCAACTATAATGGAAACAGTTCATCAGATCAACTTCAAACTTGGTGGGTGTATCTTGAGCCATTGCCACATTCAGGCAGCAGGCAAATGACATGATAAGATGACATGATAAGATGACATGATCTTAACGAAAAAAAAGTAACCGTAACAATTATTAACAGAATTCCATCAGCGTTGACTGTGTGGTCATTCAACTCAGCTATTAATGCTGTGCATATCCATAAACAGTGAGAGACAGCTGACCCGCCTGTCGAGAAGACAAACTAAATGTCAATATTGTTTACGTGTTGAGTGACATGGACGCTGAACAGTCTATTCCAATGGATGCCTTTAAGTGGCGTTTGATAGGAACTATGTGAAAATAAAGCAAGACAGAAGAAGTAAGTGTGTGTGTGTGTGTGTGTGTGTGTGTGTGTGTGTATAGGATTGTTTTTATGACGCCCTTTTGGTGGGCAATGGGTGGGTAACACTGTCAAATGACAACACAAGGATCAAGATAGAGACTCATGTATCTGTCACACACGTACACCAGCTGGCTACCATCTCCAATCTTTTCCCATCAATGAGTTGCTAACTGTCTGACACTACTACCAACTTGGGATTGTTACAGATCGATGTAAGGTGTATGCATAAGGGTCATTTTAGCCACTGTCTAATGATTGAGAGTTGTATTCTCTGTGAATGTAGTCCAACAAAAATCCACTGATGCAATGTGCCATTTTTACAGGTTTATGACTAGTGCTGTGTGTGTTTGTAATCTGCTGTAGGAATGGTATATAAAAAGAAAAAAAAAAAAAAAAAAAAAAAAAAAAAAAAAAAAAAAAAAAAAAAAAAAAAAAAAAAAAAAAAAAAAAAAAAAAAAAAAAAAAAAAAAAAAAAAAAAAAAAAAAAAATAAAAAAAAAAAAAAAAAAAAAAAAAAAAAAGTAGAACAATAATACTATCTAGTGTCGACTGATCATCCTCCTCCTCCTCCTCTCATCTGCCACCGAGGAACCAACAACAACTGGGGTCGGGGTAATGTCCCAGGTCCCTGCTGCAGAAGGGGCACTTTCTCAGGCTGACCCCACCACCACCGACACCCCCTCTCACCAAAACCCACCCTCAGAGGTGAGTGTGTGTGTGTGTGTGTGTGTGTGTGTGTGTGTAATGTAAATGTAAATGTGTGGATTTGTCCGTGTGTGTGTGTCTCATACATGATGTATATACAGTATGTACACATAGTGCAAGGGCGTATGCCAGAAACCATGAAGCTATGACTAATTTCCTCCACTAAGAGCTAAGAATATGGATTTATGTGCTAACTAAAAGTCCGAGTTTCTAACGATGATGGTATTAAAATGGAACTTGATATATGCGTACATGGCTTGGTAGCAGGAAGGACAAGCGTGAGATTACACACAGTCACCGTCAATCCAGCAACTGACCTTGTACCCTGACCAGCCCAAGAACTGTTGCCCCACTACATGGACTGGGGAGGCTGAGCTTTCATGCAAATATACAGTATATATTTGTTTCAGAAAGCTATATGTTAATATGTCTGTGTGTGTGTGTGTGCGTGTGTGTGTGTGTGCGTGTGTGCGTGTGTGTGTGTGCGTGTGTGTGCGTGTGTGTGTGTGCGTGTGTGTGCGTGTGTGTGTGTGTTTTATGTGCGTGTGTTGTGTGTGTGCGTGTGTTTAGTGTGCGTGTGTGCGTGTGTGCGTGTGTTTAGTGTGCGTGTGTGCGTGTGTTTAGTGTGCGTGTGTGCGTGTGTGCGTGCGCGTGTGATCACCTGAGGTGTTTGTGAGCGTCTCCAGCACGCTGGGGGAACGTCCTTCTTTCAAAGCGTCGTGGGGTCCAGATGATCTGAGCAGCTCCAGCACACGACCCAGGTGGGCCCTGGCTGAGTGGGGGGAGTAGGGTTCTGGGTGGGGGGGGGACAGTAGCCACACAATTGTATATATAGAGTGTATACAAACATTGTGCATTGTGTCATTTTCTGTGTACAGCAAGCACAGAGACTCAATAAGGCGATATTAAATGTCAAGGTAACACATACATTGCAACTAGGGCTGAACAATATGCAATATGACCAAGTGCAGGAGCTGTTATTTTAAAAAGGTACAATATGTTAATGTAGAAAGTACTGCGGTGTGCAGAGAGGCCCTGGCCTACATTTTGTTTCCCACCATAAGAAAACAGGTTTGTTTGGTACAGACCCCGACAAATGTTACAATTTTACCAAATCACCATGACATCACGGTAATCACTACAAAGTCAACATATTGTTATTGTCAGACCCGGAAGGGCATAGCAACTTTGGGTTCGGTTCAGCAGGTGATCGTAAAAACTGATGTAAATCAGATACACTGCTGCCAACAACAGCAACATGATTCATGTTGAGACAATTCCCAAACAAGGACGTCAAATCAAACGTAACTGAACGGCTGAGTTGTCAGCCGTTTTGGACACTTTTGTCCAAAGCAACTTAGTACATTTCTCGAAAGAATGAAACGATATATTGCTGACGGTACAGTAAGATTTGAGCACTCGTAATTGCTAGGTTGACCCCATAGGATAAGATGCTACACAATGCTAATTTGAAACTACCATTGTAAACTGTATGTTGAACAAAGACTAGATTTATCAACCTTTCTCGTCTTGTCATATTATTGAAACAGCAACGGAATAACAACCCAAGAAACATGGATCCAATATTCTGACACCAATACATACTGTAAAAAACAAATCGATGAAATTGAAACCAAGCAAATCAAATGTGCCAAGCCAAGGCAAGCCAGCCAGCCAGCCATAAATCTGCTACTTGTACATAACCAACACATTTAAATAGATTCAGAGCCCTTCTCAGAGATTCTACACGGTGAAATCTCGACGGCTTTGGCAGGCAGATGTAACATGCAACACTCTCGCTCGCTGGCGCTGGGAACTTGTTGACCCAACACAAGACGAGTCTGCTATTTTTACACGCCACTGGGAGTGAACTCACACACAGCACCACGGGGCCAGAGAAGACAGTTGATTAAAATAAGCTGGGGAACTATTAGCAGCGGGTGCCAAGGCCGTCAATCACACACACAATAGATACACACATGCGCGTGCCCATACAAACCATTTAAACGTACAACAACATAAAAAACCACAGACCCGTTCGCCAGCATCGTCGACCATAGAAAAAAAACTCAACTTCAACATCCCATGACAAAAGTATGAGGATGAGACGAGTATTAAATTATAAAGGTGAACTGGTTAGGCTATGTGTTTATTTCCAAACAGCCTCCAAATAAGGAGACAGACTCATGCATTCCACACCACGCTGCAACCACAACATTTGCTCTGCACCACAGAAGCAACTTGGCAACATCATCCCAACTAATGTTCTCCAGCTCTTTAGGACTCACAGCAGCACAGCGCAGTAACAGTGACAGCCCAGGGACAGACCACTGGCCTTGTTCAAAAGGACGACAGCACAACAGGATAGAAAATGTGGTATGACACTGTATAGCAATGTAGTATATATAGATAGATAGTCAATGACAAAATGACAATGTTGAACCCCCTGGGTAAGAATTGAACTCGGAGTATTTTTATCTACAAGTCATAATCAATCACATTTCCACGTCATCATTTATTCATAATAACAGATAAAGACCAACAATACCCCATCAGTGTGTCGACAGCTGCAACTATATAAAAGCATTGTAACAGCGGCAATCAAATGTAAACGTTAAGCAATCTTGTGTGCACGCCTCACCTGTATGTCTATCTGTGGAAGAATCTATGTATTCCCTTGCCAACCACGAAGGCAGAGTTGATAAGGCCAAATTGGACCAACAATATTGATAATCCTTTGTATTGAATCGTTTGAGTGGTTCCTGAGAGTAGGCCAGGTAATGAATTAGGTCGATGACTACTTTGTTTACAATATGGTGAGACCGAGGAGTGAGGTTGAGAACTCTGACCCAAGAAAAGGACCGAGACATAGACATAGCCTACTGAGTTAGAGAAGAGAGGGAGACTTTCTGTAAAATTTCAAGCTACCTTCAACCAGGCGGAGGACAGATCCTGGCTTGAGGGCCTTCAGGCTCTGCAATTCCACAAGCGGGTCAAGAGTTGCACCGGCAAGAGCCAATGAGAGGCTGGAGCGCGGGCACACCTCCTCGCGAGCCAGGAGCGCCATGATGGCATCTTGAACCAGCCAGAAACCATGCACCTGCAACCACACACCACCGGGCAACGCATGGATGGATGGATGGATATACCAAGAAGGAGAGCCAAGGAGGACGTGATGTGACTGTATAACATGTGCTTAACAAGCCGTGTGTTTAGTTGTTTACCTGCATCTCAAACAGCTCCACGCCAGCCCCCTGGATCTTCAGAGGAAAAGAGGAAGGGTCCGCATTCATTACAGTGGGCTCTGGGCCACCAATTAGCAGTGTCGCGTCTGTGGACAGAGGAAAGATTCACTTGGGTCTGTTACTAGGGAATGTCTTAAAGACTTAGTGACTGATATCTGACCCAGGGCTGAACAATTGAGAAATATCAATATCGCAATAGGCCAAAACATCCAAACCGCAGGACCTGTAATTTTTTGATAATGGTAAAACATGTTTGGTACAGACCCCAACCAATGTCACATCAGGATATTTTTTTTGCATATCTGTCAAAATAATTGGATAATAGGATTTTCTTTCGCATATCGTTCAGCCCTAATCTGACACATGCAGGTTATGGATCCCTGCAGGTTATTATAGATCATTTCTTAGCAAACATGACAAAGTGTCACTGAATGTGCTAGAAATTCATCATGAGAAGGGTTTGGTGATCTTTGTGTGTGTGTGTGTGTGTGTGTGTGTGTGTGTGTGTGTGTGCGTGCGTGCGTGTGTGTGTGAATACGTATGTGTGTGTGTGTGTGTGTGTGTGAGAGAGAGAGTGAGAGTGAGTGAGAGAGAGAGTCAGAGTCAGAGTTGTCAGTTTCAGGTTTAACCTCAACATCACATCCATGGTGAGAGGCGTAATGCAGGACCCAGCGTGTTCCTCACTCACACAGCACGTCAAAGGATGACTAAACCTGTTGAATTAGCCTGCAAGTTTCATGTCATCTCGGTGAGAGACAGGGGACAACCACACCTCACACTGGCATGTTGGAACTCCACTATGCTGGAACGCATGAATAGCAGCCCTGCACAGATCACACAGGCTGCGCTGCTGGTGGTAAGCAGCTATGCGGTGCTAACAGTCCACGAATCAGGGGTATCAACTCAAACAGACGCAACACCTTATACAAAAATTAAAAACAGATTTTAGAGTTTTAGAGCTGAGCCCAGTGTCGATCTGGGGCCGTTTTATGTCTGGAAAGCCGCCAGCAGAATGTTTCCCTGCGCGTGATTGGCTGAAGTAATACCCTCCTCTCTGGTCGTTTTCCCTGCCCTAACTGCCCACATTTTGCATCAGCTCTGAATCCTTGATTCAGAGCTATAACTGCAAACCCCCATTGTATCCTGTCCTGAATGGTTTATTTTCCTGGTGTTAAGGATTCCCGTAAAAGCTTCAAGGTGATTCTAACGACTAATCCCTCCATGACATTTGCATTTATTTACACATGGGCAAGTTTTTCAATCAATCTGCCATAACCAACCGAGCAACGTCTTTCCAACACAATAGGTGTGCAATACGTGTGGTGGGAGGGACTCCGGGGGCAGGCGCAGGTGGGGAAAGGTCAACATACCTTTCCTATATTTATTTTGTTCGTTTACGTTCTCTCCAACTGCTCCCAGGTAATTTGGGACAGGGAAAAACTAATATGCAGAACTTTTGCACTGTCCCTAATGACCTGGGAGTTGGAAGGAAGGGAAACAAGGTTTATGTGAGCAAGAATAAGTGAGACAAAGCACAGATGCACACACTTTTACAATGCAAAGGAAAGCACATTATTTAAGTTACAAGTCAAAGTAAATCTTGTTAATATAGTTTTCTATTCTATTTCTATTTCTATTTGTATTCTGTTATAACTGCGGTCGGCTGTCGGGCGTGCTTATACTTGTGTAAACTGTGAAGTCACAATAAAACACTTGAAACTTGAAACTTGAAACTTGAAACTTCTAAACCACTGGACTAAAAACATGCAACTGTGTGAGAAATGAAACGACAAGCCAACTCAGCCCTCCAAGGCGGAGTTGGAGAATAGTAGAAAAGTATGATTGCATTCTTCTTCAGAGATATGCACCACTAGCAGGGCAACGCTGGAAGCTCGCTCTCATCGACATGGCAGTGCTAAATGTGCCGCCCACCACAACCTATCCGGCAAGTGAGTCAGAAAATTAAAGTGTAGACGAAAAAAATATGTAGGAAAAGGCACACAGTGGAACTTTGTAGGGATTACCTACCAGTTTTCAGATGACTCTTTCCACCTGCTGTCTTCTTCACTTTGTCCCTCATCTCTGCTGCTCTCAACTTGCCGAGTATTGATCTTTTCCCTGCGTTCAGGACTTGTTCCAACACTTGTTCCACACTACTCGAACACTGTGCAGGGAGTGAGGGAGGAGGAGGAGGAGGAGAATGAGTGCACACAAAAAGTGAGGTCTTTGCTCATTGGTCCATGCAGCGTGAGTAATACTACAAGCATTTCTCTTCAGTGTGTGTGTGTGTGTGTGTGTGTGTCTGTCTGTGTGTGTCTGTCGTGTGTGTGTGTGTGTCTGTCTGTGTGTCTGTCTGTGTGTGTGTGTCTGTGTCGTAGATCCTGCCCGTTTTGCGTTTTGCTTCACCAGGCAAAGTTGAATGTATCTGCATTCCCCTGTGTCAGAGGCCACACCCTCCTCGTTGCTCAACACCCTGTCAGGAAAGCCTCTGCAGCAGTAGAGGTCCTTGAACCTTCCTCTCTCTCTCTCTCTCACTCAAACTTACTTTGGTGAACTGGGTGTGTCAGCTCATTCTAACTTGATTCACTTTTCCTTCCTCTCTCTCCACCATGGTATTATCCCCCCCCTCCCCCCCATCCTCCTCCCACACCCCAAGACGTGGACTGGAATGGAAAGCAGCCAGCAAGTCGTGTGTGAAGTTCATATGAAAGTGCATATTCATGTTTGGTTTTTTTTGGTTTATTATATTTTCTTATATTAATGTGAAGTGAGGTCATCCGCGCAGGGCAGCACGTTAAGTCACGGTCGAGACGTCACGTCTTCATGTATTTTGTGGAAATGTTTAAAGAAAAGGAGACGACCAGGTACTCCCATGGATGGCATGCATGTATTATAATAACGGGGTTCCGCCACAACTACGCGAGCAATGACAATGAAATACTGTATCCCCTTAAATAACCCTTTTTTTTAAGAGCAACCAAAAAAAATGTACGGCGATGCTACTTTTCATTGAATGGTACTCACTTTAAGACGGGACGTTCAAGGTCCCCTCGATGCTAAATAACTTGACGGAACCACAGGACTTTTTTCAGATCATATTCGGATTATATTATGATATATAAACGCTTTTTTTTGGGAGGTTGCTTGCTTGGACTCTCCTCGCCAACTTTGGCTCAGGAGGAGTGACGTCAGCGGGTACGTTGGGGGGGGGCGTGGCCTCGGTCTGACTGACAGCTAGCCTAGCCTAGCCTAGCCGGGTTATTCTAGCCTAGCGGTGTTTACGACTGAGAGACAGCTGACCCGCCTGTCGAGAAGACAAACTAAATGTCAATATTGTTTTACGTGTTGAGTGACATGGACGCTGAACAGTCTATTCCAATGGATGCCTTTAAGTGGCGTTTGATAGGAACTATGTGAAAATAAAGCAAGACAGAAGAAGTAAGTGTGTGTGTGTGTGTGTGTGTGTGTGTGTGTGTGTATAGGATTGTTTTTATGACGCCCTTTTGGTGGGCAATGGGTGGGTAACACTGTCAAATGACAACCAAGGATCAAGATAGAGACTCATGTATCTGTCACACACGTACACCAGCTGCGCTACCATCTCCAATCTTTTCCCATCAATGATTGCTAACTGTCTGACACTACTACCAACTTGGGATTGTTTACAGATCGATGTAAGGAAATGCTTGTAGTATTACTCACGCTGCATGGACCAATGAGCAAAAGACCTCACTTTTTGTGTGCACTCATTCTCCTCCTCCTCCTCCTCCCTCACTCCCTGCACAGTGTCGAGTAGTGTGGAACAAGTGTTGGAACAAGTCCTGAACGCAGGGAAAAAGATCAATTACTCGGCAAGTTGACGAGCAGCAGAGATGAGGGACAAAGTGAAGAAGACAGCAGGTGGAAAGAGTCATCTGAAAACTGGTAGGTAATCCCTACAAAGTTCCACTGTGTGCCTTTTCCTACATATTTTTTTCGTCTACACTTTAATTTTTCTGACTCACTTGCCGGATAGGTTGTGGTGGGCGGCACATTTAGCACTGCCATGTCGATGAGAGCGAGCTTCCAGCGTTGCCCTGCTAGTGGTGCATATCTCTGAAGAAGAATGCAATCATACTTTTCTACTATTCTCCAACTCCGCCTTGGAGGGCTGAGTTGGCTTGTTTCATTTCTCACACAGTTGCATGTTTTTAGTCCAGTGGTTTAGAAGTTTCAAGTTTCAAGTTTCAAGTTTCAAGTGTTTTATTGTGACTTCACAGTTTACACAAGTATAAGCACGCCCGAGCAGCCGACCGCAGTTATAACAGAATACAAATAGAAATAGAAATAGGAATAGAAAACTATATTAACAAGATTTACTTTGACTTGTAACTTAAATAATGTGCTTCCTTTGCATTGTAAAAGTGTGTGCATCTGTGCTTTGTCTCACTTATTCTTGCTCACATAAACCTTGTTTCCCTTCCTTCCAACTCCCAGGTCATTAGGGACAGTGCAAAAGTTCTGCATATTAGTTTTTCCCTGTCCCAAATTACCTGGGAGCAGTTGGAGAGAACGTAAACGAACAAAATAAATATAGGAAAGGTATGTTGACCTTTCCCCACCTGCGCCTGCCCCCGGAGTCCCTCCCACCACACGTATTGCACACCTATTGTGGTGGAAAGACGTTGCTCGGTTGGTTATGGCAGATTGATTGAAAAACTTGCCCATGTGTAAATAAATGCAAATGTCATGGAGGGATTAGTCGTTAGAATCACCTTGAAGCTTTTACGGGAATCCTTAACACCAGGAAAATAAACCATTCGGACAGGATACAATGGGGGTTTGCAGTTATAGCTCTGAATCAAGGATTCAGAGCTGATGCAAAATGTGGGCAGTTAGGGCAGGGAAAACGACCAGAGAGGAGGGTATTACTTCAGCCAATCACGCGCAGGGAAACATTCTGCTGGCGGCTTTCCAGACATAAAACGGCCCCAGATCGACACTGGGCTCAGCTCTAAAACTCTAAAATCTGTTTTTAATTTTTGTATAAGGTGTTGCGTCTGTTTGAGTTGATACCCCTGATTCGACTGTTAGCACCGCATAGCTGCTTACCACCAGCAGCGCAGCCTGTGTGATCTGTGCAGGGCTGCTATTCATGCGTTCCAGCATAGTGGAGTTCCAACATGCCAGTGTGAGGTGTGGTTGTCCCCTGTCTCTCACCGAGATGACATGAAACTTGCAGGCTAATTCAACAGGTTTAGTCATCCTTTGACGTGCTGTGTGAGTGAGGAACACGCTGGGTCCTGCATTACGCCTCTCACCATGGATGTGATGTTGAGGTTAAACCTGAAACTGACAACTCTGACTCTCTCTCTCACTCTCACTCTCACTCTCACTCTCTCACACACACACACACATACGCACGCACGCACACACACACACACACACACACAAAGATGACCAAACCCTTCTCATGATGAATTTCTAGCACATTCAGACACTTTGTCATGTTCGCTAAGAAATGATCTATAATAACCTGCAGGGATCCATAACCTGCATGTGTCAGATTAGGGCTGAACGATATGCGAAAGAAAATCCTATTATCCAATTATTTTGACAGATATTATGATTGCAATATCAGTACCTATTTGTGGGAAGAGTTTATTTTTGTATCACAATATACAAAAAAAATATCCTGATGTGACATTGGTTGGGGTCTGTACCAAACATGTTTTACCATTATCAAAAAATTACAGGTCCTGCGGTTTGGATGTTTTGGCCTATTGCGATTTTGATATTTCTCAATTGTTCAGCCCTGGGTCAGATATCAGTCACTAAGTCTTTAAGACATTCCCTAGTAACAGACCCAAGTGAATCTTTCCTCTGTCCACAGACGCGACACTGTTAATTGGTGGCCCAGAGCCCACTGTAATGAATGCGGACCCTTCCTCTTTTCCTCTGAAGATCCAGGGGGCTGGCGTGGAGCTGTTTGAGATGCAGGTAAACAACTAAACACACGCTTGTTAAGCACATGTTATACAGTCACATCACGTCCTCCTTGGCTCTCCTTCTTGGTATATCCATCCATCCATCCATGCGTTGCCCGGTGGTGTGTGGTTGCAGGTGCATGGTTTCTGGCTGGTTCAAGATGCCATCATGGCGCTCCTGGCTCGCGAGGAGGTGTGCCCGCGCTCCAGCCTCTCATTGGCTCTTGCCGGTGCAACTCTTGACCCGCTTGTGGAATTGCAGAGCCTGAAGGCCCTCAAGCCAGGATCTGTCCTCCGCCTGGTTGAAGGTAGCTTGAAATTTTACAGAAAGTCTCCCTCTCTTCTCTAACTCAGTAGGCTATGTCTATGTCTCGGTCCTTTTCTTGGGTCAGAGTTCTCAACCTCACTCCTCGGTCTCACCATATTGTAAACAAAGTAGTCATCGACCTAATTCATTACCTGGCCTACTCTCAGGAACCACTCAAACGATTCAATACAAAGGATTATCAATATTGTTGGTCCAATTTGGCCTTATCAACTCTGCCTTCGTGGTTGGCAAGGGAATACATAGATTCTTCCACAGATAGACATACAGGTGAGGCGTGCACACAAGATTGCTTAACGTTTACATTTGATTGCCGCTGTTACAATGCTTTTATATAGTTGCAGCTGTCGACACACTGATGGGGTATTGTTGGTCTTTATCTGTTATTATGAATAAATGATGACGTGGAAATGTGATTGATTATGACTTGTAGATAAAAATACTCCGAGTTCAATTCTTACCCAGGGGGTTCAACATTGTCATTTTGTCATTGACTATCTATCTATATATACTACATTGCTATACAGTGTCATACCACATTTTCTATCCTGTTGTGCTGTCGTCCTTTTGAACAAGGCCAGTGGTCTGTCCCTGGGCTGTCACTGTTACTGCGCTGTGCTGCTGTGAGTCCTAAAGAGCTGGAGAACATTAGTTGGGATGAGTGTGCCAAAGTTGCTTCTGTGGTGCAGAGCAAAATGTTGTGGTTGCAGCGTGGTGTGGAATGCATGAGTCTGTCTCCTTATTTGGAGGCTGTTTGGAAATAAACACATAGCCTAACCAGTTCACCTTTAATAATTAATACTCGTCTCATCCTCATACTTTGTCATGGGATGTTGAAGTTGAGTTTTTTTTCTATGGTCGACGATGCTGGCGAACGGGTCTGTGGTTTGTATGTTGTTGTACGTTTAAATGGTTTGTATGGGCACGCGCATGTGTGTATCTATTGTGTGTGTGATTGACGGCCTTGGCACCCGCTGCTAATAGTTCCCAGCTTATTTTAATCAACTGTCTTCTCTGGCCCTGTGTGCTGTGTGTGAGTTCACTCCCAGTGGCGTGTAAAATAGCAGACTCGTCTTGTGTTGGGTCAACAAGTTCCCAGCGCCAGCGAGCGAGAGTGTTGCATGTTACATCTGCCTGCCAAGCCGTCGAGATTTCACCGTGTAGAATCTCTGAGAAGGGCTCTGAATCTATTTAAATGTGTTGGTTATGTACAAGTAGCAGATTTATGGCTGGCTGGCTGGCTGCCTTGGCTTGGCACATTTGATTTGCTGGTTTTAATTTCATCGATTTGTTTTTTTACAGTATGTATTGGTGTCAGAATATTGGATCCATGTTTCTTGGGTTGTTATTCCGTTGCTGTTTCAATAATATGACAAGACGAGAAAGGTTGATAAATCTAGTCTTGTTCAACATACAGTACAATGGAGTTTCAAATTAGCATTGTGTAGCATCTTATCCTATGGGGTCAACCTAGCAATTACGAGTGCTCAAATCTTACTGTACCGTCAGCAATATATCGTTTCATTCTTTCGAGAAATGTACTAAGTTGCTTTGGACAAAAGTGTCCAAAACGGCTGACAACTCAGCCGTTCAGTTACGTTTGATTTGACGTCCTTGTTTGGGAATTGTCTCAACATGAATCATGTTGCTGTTGTTGGCAGCAGTGTATCTGATTTACATCAGTTTTTACGATCACCTGCTGAACCGAACCCAAAGTTGCTATGCCCTTCCGGGTCTGACAATAAACAATATGTTGACTTTGTAGTGATTACCGTGATGTAAATGGTAAATGGTAAATGGATTGCATTTATATAGCGCTTTTATCCAAAGCGCTTTACAGTTGCCTCACATTCACCCATTCATACACCGACGGCGGTGACCACCATGCAAGGTAACAACCAACACGTCAGGAGCAGGTAGGGTTAGGTGTCTTGCTCAGGGACACCACGACACTTAGCTAGGTGGAGCTCAGGGATCGAACCAGCAACCTTCCAGTTGGCAGACGACCACTCTACCTCCTGAGCTACTGCCGCCCCCATGTCATGATGTCATGGTGATTTGGTAAAATTGTAACATTTGTCGGGGTCTGTACCAAACAAACCTGTTTTCTTACGGTGGGAAACAAAATGTAGGCCAGGGCCTCTCTGCACACCGCAGTACTTTCTACATTAACATATTGTACCTTTTTAAAATAACAGCTCCTGCACTTGGTCATATTGCATATTGTTCAGCCCTAGTTGCAATGTATGTGTTACCTTGACATTTAATATCGCCTTATTGAGTCTCTGTGCTTGCTGTACACAGAAAATGACACAATGCACAATGTTTGTATACACTCTATATATACAATTGTGTGGCTACTGTCCCCCCCCCACCCAGAACCCTACTCCCCCCACTCAGCCAGGGCCCACCTGGGTCGTGTGCTGGAGCTGCTCAGATCATCTGGACCCCACGACGCTTTGAAAGAAGGACGTTCCCCCAGCGTGCTGGAGACGCTCACAAACACCTCAGGTGATCACACGCGCACGCACACACGCACACACGCACACTAAACACACGCACACTAAACACACGCACACATGCACACTAAACACACGCACACACGCACACACGCACACACGCACACTAAACACACGCACACTAAACACACGCACACACGCACACACGCACACTAAACACACGCACACGCACACACACACGCACACACACGCACACACACACGCACACACACACACTAAACACACGCACACACGCACACTAAACACACGTTAAACACTCATCGCTCAGTAGATCACAGCAGCTACACAGTCTCAACAAGCCTGGCTGGTTGGATAGAGAAATTGTCAAACGAGAATGTTGTTTTCCTTGTTTCCTTGAATGTTGTTTTCCACCGTCTTGCCTCAAGACGGTGGAAACGGGAAGAGCCTGAAGCGGTCCACCAGTGTTCCGAAACCAGAGGCAGGCGGGGGCCAGGACGGAGCGCTGCCGGACTACCTTCTGCCCGGCTCGCAGGAGAGGCCTCTCATGGCCCTGCTGCCTCACAGCTCCCAGCCAGAGGTACACACCCACTCCTGGGCCACCATATCACTGTGTGTGTGGTGTGTGTGTGTGTGTGTGTGTGTGTGTGTGTGTGTGTCTGTGTCTGTGTCTGTGTGTGTGTGTGTGTGTGTGTGTGTGTGTGTGTGGCCCATAAGGCTTCTGTATGCTTCTTCCGTTTGGCGGCGGGGGGGGGGTGTCGATGTAGTTCGGAAAAGTCACTCTCCGAGTCTGGGGGCTTGGGGGCTTGGAGGCCGGCGCCAGATCTCGGTAGGTTGACGGACAGCCTCCTACACTCTAGTACCGCCCCAATATCGGCCAGTTCTGTGGAACGATACAAGGTGAAGTCGAATTTGGGCGTCTGATTTGTTCTGATCTCAGAACACGTTATAGGACACCTCCCTTTACCCCATAAGACCTCGAAAGCCCTCCGTCAAGGAAGAGACCTTGAGAAGGAACACAGAAGAGGCCTCCCACCTTCCTGGGACGGAGAGGAGTGCAATAGGTGACAGAATGGCGTAAACAAACAAAGCAAAGGTTGAGTAAGTTCTTATCGTAAATAATAGATGAGTAATTCAAATTCAATCAAATGATAGACAAAGCCCGTCCAGCTTCCGTTCTGACATTAAAGGGGTAGTGATACAACAGACAATGTTTCAAACATTGTAATATGTCTTATATGATCGGCAACATAGTACTCTATGCACTTTTGTCATTATTGTTGTTCAGTTCCGCTCTGCTCCAAACGCAGGTGGCATTCTTTTCGAGACCTCAAAGTGTCTTTTTTTCGGATACGCTCTGATGCTAGGACACCGGTGGCAAGGTGCGTGTGTGGATGTGTGGAGCTCTGTCTGGGCAGCGGTTCATTTTGATATCCCGCCCGTTCGAGAGGGGGTCAAACTTCTCGGACACTCATAGTATAGCCACATGGCGCTGTGTGTGTGCATTTCATATATCCAACATCGCTCATTACAATGCTCATACACTACGGTACCAAAAAAAGTAGCACAAAGTTGCTGTGGGTTGTAATCACAGGGATAACACCCCCCCCCCCCCCCCCCTTCCTCGAACTCTTAGCCCAAAACGCACTTAAAAAAAGTCTGAAGAGGCTGAAAAAGGGGGTTCCCATATACTTAAATAACTAACCACTAACTTGCTCACCACTGATTTCATTCTGCTCTCCTCAGGGATCCATCTTTCTGAGGGACTTGTCCCTCAGTTGCTGGAATCCCCCGCCAGGCCACAGGAAGTTGCAGGGGGACTTCCTGTATGTTACCGTGGTGACCCTAGAAGGAAGCCGATATGACGTCACGTCGTGTCCAAAAGGATTCTATGTCAACAGGTACCAAACGTTAATTTCTTCACAAAAATGTTCTCACGGTGATTCAATAGGATAATAATAATAATACATAGGACTTATATAGCACTTTTCAAGGTACTCAAAGACACTTCACAATAAACAAATAAACATATAACAGAAACGTACACAGATACAGAAACAAATATAGAGGTTGCAGAGTGAAAGAGAATGGTGGAGGTGGAAGTCAGATATTGTTGGCTTTCTTGAAAAGGTGGGTTTTGAGTTGGTTTTTAAAAGGAGTGAGTGTGTCAGAGTTTCTGATGTTAGGAGGCAGGGAATTCCAGAGGGTTGGGGCAGCGACGGCAAAGGCTCTGTCCCCCAAGGTCCGGTACTTAGTCTTGGTGATGGGGGTCAGGGGTCAGAAGGTTGGCATCGGCAGATCGGAGGTGGCGGGTGGGGGAGTGGCGATGGAGGAGATCTGTCAGGTATGAGGGGGCGAGATTATTGAGAGCTTTGTAAGTGATGAGGAGGATCTTGAAATGGATTCGTTGCTGTATTGGAAGCCAGTGAAGGTGTTGGAGGATGGGTGTGATGATGTGTTCTCTGGAGCGGGAGTGGGTGAGTAACCGAGCAGCTGAGTTTTGAACATATTGCAATTTTTGAAGGACAGTGGAAGGTAAACCATAAAGAATGCTGTTGCAGTCGTCTAACCTGGAGGTGATGAAGGCATGGATGAGTGTTTCTGCAGCTGAGGAGGAGAGGGTGGGGCGAAGTCGTGCAATATTACGGAGGTGGAAGAAGGATATTTTGGTGATGTTGCTGATGTATGACTTGAAGGAAAGGGTGGGCTCCATGATAATGCCGAGGTTACGGACCAGGGGGGAGGGTGTGACTGTGTGTCCATCAATGGAGAGTGAGAAGTTCTGGGAGGAGGGGAGGAGAGATTTTGGGCCGATTATGATGATTTCCGATTTATTGCAGTTGAGTTTGAGGAAGTTGTTGTTCAGAAGCCGGATTGGAATATTTCATACATTTTGTTGGTGTGGAGGTATTGTTTGTGTTGTGTTGTGACGGTGCGTTCCAGGATTTTTGAGCGAAATGGAAGGTTGGAGATGGGTCTGAAGTTGTTGGGGTTGTCAGGGTCCAGGCCAGGCTTTTTGAGGATGGGTGTGATAGCAGCAAGCTTGAAAGGAGAGGGAACAATGCCAGAAGTGAGGGAGGAGTTGATGATGTCAGTGATGAGTGTGGCAAGAGAAGAGAGACATGTTTTAACAAGGGTGGAGGGGATGGGGTCGCGGGGGCAGGTGGAGGACTTGTGAGTATTTTAGATCGAGGGTGATGGCAGAGGAGGTGACTAGTTGGTTGTGGATGTTTTCGATTTTGGAGTGGAAGAAAGATAAAAAGTTGCTGCATTTTTCCGGGGTGAATGAGGGTGAAATATTGTCCAGAGGTTTGAGGAGCTTATTTATGGTGGAAAACAGAGTGTGGGGATTGGAGGATTCGGAGTGTGTGATGTAGAAGGTGGAGCGGGCTTTGTTGAGAGACTTGTACTGGTGAATGTGTTCTTTGTAGGCCAGGGCGTGTAAAGTGAGTCCGGTTTTCTTGTATAAGCGTTCTAGCTGTCTCCGTTGTTTTTTGAGAGCATGTAGTTCGGGCGTGTGCCAGGGGGCAGACTGAGTGAATGTGACGGTTTTTGTTTTTATGGGGGCAATCTGGTTGAGGCAGGTAGACAGGGTGTGGTTGTAGAGGTTGACAACGTACATGGGAGCTGGGTTAACAGGGAGGGTGAAGTCAGATATAGTGTTTGATATACAGGTGGAGAGGGAGATGGGGCAGATGGATTTGAGATTACGGAAGGTTATTGTGCGATCTTGTTTGGGTTGGGGTGGTGGGAATGTCGATGTCCAGTATGATGGCCGGATGGTCGGAGATGGTGAGGTCGGTGTTAGAGATACTGTCGATGTGGAGGCCAGAAGAGCAAACCAGGTCCAGGATATGTCCACGGCTGTGGGTTGGGAAATTGACGTGTTGGGTGAAGTGGAAACAGTTGAGTATGCCCAGGAAATCTGTTGCACTTTTACAGTCTGGGGAGTCAATGTGTTAAAATCGCCTCGGAGTAAGACAGAGGGTGACATTGTAGACAGTTGTGGGAATGGGGCTTGTTTATATACTTAGACTTTTTACTTGAGTGATTCACCAGATGCTGTCGTATCCAAGGCAACGTGGCGGAGAACAATCGAGGCATAAAGCCAACATTGGAGTGGCGACAGAAAAGTTATAGTGCTGCACAGACCCTCATTTAAAAACAACACAATAAAACTACTGAGAGCAGTGTAGTCATCGGATTGAGGAATACGTGGTTATATTAGTGACGGTGTGAACAATATTGCCATTGATGGGTAGAAGCCATTCATTAGGCTAAGCTTAATAGTCAACCCTGACTGGGAGTCTGTTGGTGTCTCTCCTTCATCTTGTTCCCTCTGCCCCCCCCCCCCCCCCCCATTGTTTCAGGTCCACAGAGGAGTTGTTTGATCCCCGTCCTGTCCAGTCGTCTCCGCTCTGCCACTGTCTCACCGACCTGCTCTGTCACCTCAGCCCCGCCTTCAAACAAGCTCTCTCCGCCGCCAAGAACAGGTAGCTGTGGGTTTACCGAGCGGCCATCTTGGTTCCATCATTGTGCCATCTTGTTTCTAAACGCTAGCTGGGTGGTGGTGGTGGTGGTGGTGGTGGGGCGGGGGGGAGGAACTGAAGTAGGTTGCAGGTTCCAAGAGGGATCTTGACACAAATGCAAGCATTACCATTACCAGATGCAGATAATAACCTAAGATGATGATGATGTTATTTATGAACCCCAGACGGGAAATTGGTGAGAAAGGCTGTAAAAAGTGGACCAGCTGGAAAAGCTTGTCGCATACCCATTCCTTTCACCCCCGCTGTAGGTCTCAGCTGCCCCCTGCAGAGGTGCTGCCCACCCCCTATCGGACCATGTGCTGGCTGGGACCCTCCTCTATCTCACGGACACAGAGGAACACCTTCAGAAGGCTGGGTCTGGACGACCAGGCCGCAGCCCAGGTGTGTGTGCTTGCTATGCTATCTTGTTGTTTAGGAAGGGATTAAGCTAGCAAATATGAGCGCTTGAATCTTGTTCCATGAACCGAAGTGCTTGAAAACTCGTTATATTTAAATCTTACTGTACCATCAGCGATATATTGTTGTTACACAAATAAATGTTTGCGCTATTTTTATTCTCTTATTTTATTACTTTTTTGGAGTTCACTTTATTGTTTCATATATCTTTTAATACAGATTTTATTTTTACTTGCACTGTTACACTCTTGCAATGCATTTGTTGCACGGTGGAGGATGCCTGCAATTCACGCAGCTCATGGCCATTAATGATCCAGTACGCATGTGACAAATACACCAGCAATTTGTGTCTGACGTGTGGGTGTGTTCCGTCATCAGGCTCCGGACTGGAATGAAGAGTTACAAGCAGCCAGGGACCTTCCCCAAGGCAGCCTGGAGGAGCGACTGTGGAGAGACAGAACTCTGCTCCAGGTTAGACGCCCCGCCCACCCCTGGAGCTCTGCTGTAATACACAGACAAGCAGCCAGCACCAGCCAGCACCGGCCAGACAACCCAGACTGGTCTTTCTGTCTCTATGTTGTTGTGGTCTTCTAATAAGATGAGAGAAGATCAAATGGTACCAATCGATGACCAGGAACATGCAGGTGCCACAGCAGGAAGTACAGGACAGTGGTCATAGAAATAAAAAATGTAAAACAAAATTGAACTAAGAGCACACTATTTGTGTAGCAGCAGTGTTCATGTAAACATTACAGGCAGTTGAGGCATTGAGTCAAACAGTATATGCGTTATTCAGTATTAGTGAAACGATATACTGCGTAAGGAATATGCCACGATGGGGTACGACGGGGGTGACGATGTGGTCGAGGTGAAGTGGTTTCTTCCGATTATACCACTAACTATCAACTGAAATATACATTTTGTTTTTGCGGTGCTTTGAGCATGTTGTGTTTGCCTTGTCAAGGAAACCTCTCGTTGATAGTTGCATTTGGCCCTTGTTGTTGATGTTGGATTTGTAGTGCATCGACTCATAACTGTTAAAAGACAAAGGTGCCCATGTTATTGAAAAATTATGCACACCCATGGGGATGTTGTTGACAGGATCATTTATATACGTAATGACCATTTATATACGTCTATAAGTGTCTCAAGTATCCCTCAAGTACTGTTCTCTTATGTTTCCCCATCCATCTCACCATCCAGGTGAACAGTGCGTTTGTGTGGGCAGCGGCCCAGGGGGCGGAGACTGTGTTGGACGGCTACGTGGAGCCCGTCAACGGCGGCATGGAGGACCCCGGCTTCCTCTGGGGAGGGGTGTTCATGAGCCAGGGGTCGTCCAGCGCCATGCTGGGGGGAGACCGAGGCCGCAGGTACCACGCCACGCCATTCACCATACACCACACACCAAACACCCGGGGAGCTTCTAAAGCACTTAAAGGAGACATATTGTACCACCGGGTGTGAGCGTGATTAGCCATTCCAAGCGCTTCAGTCAAAAACCAGTTGGAATGGCCCCCACTTGACATCACAAGCGGGAGTGTCCACCTAGAAGTATGCTGGATAGATCAGCCTACCAGCCTACGCAGTGGACTTTAGCAACTGGTAGGCTGATCTGTCCACCATACATAATAGGAGTCCTTCAACAACAACGAAAGATATGCTTAACACGGCTTAATTACAAGAGAATGACTTAAAGACAAATGCAACAAACTGGCTGTACATTAGGTAAGGGATAGTCAGCGAGGAGGTGTGCATTAAATGGTTTTAAGGTGAAGAACCGTGCCTCGGCCAAGTTTTTTTATTTTGATCAATATTTATACATTTGGAGCCTGTTTTACTGTTTTACTTTGACTTGTTTTTGTCAAGTCAATGTAAATTTTTGTCTGCACATTCTGCTGTCACACCTACATTTTTTATTTATTTATCCAGGCAAGCAACTAAGAACAAATTCTTATATACAGAAGCAGCCTGACCAAAAAGCAAAGGCCTTTTGAGGGAAGGGGGAGGTGGGAGGCTGCGACAAAAACAAGGTTATATACATACACACAAATAAAATACAAATTTACAATAGTATACAAGAAAATTACAATAAATAAGGGAGAAAGAAGGAGAGGGAGAACCAGAGGGAGAGAGAAAAAAAAGGGGGGAAGGAGGGAGGTAGGTGAGGGGGCGTAGGGGGAGGAGAGAAGGAGCTGAGGTCTATACATGCGGTTGAGGGGCGATCAGCAGGTGCAACAGTCCGTTATGATCTGATGCAGATTTAGTTTAAAAGCCGTGAGCGATGTGAGAACAGTGAGTTTGAGGGTGTTTTGTAAGGTGTTCCAGTCAGATGCAGCAGCAAATCGGAAGGCGTTACGGCCAAAAAACGTGCGGGCTTTGGGGATAGTAAGTTTGATGAAATTGCTGGACCTTAGTCTATAAACAGAAGTGGAGACGTGCAGAAGGGAGGAGAGGTAGAGAGGTGTTTTACCAAGTATGGTTTTGTAAATGACTTGACGCCAGTGAAGAAGCCTTCTGGTGTGCAGCGATGACCAGTCCACCCGATTATACAGGTCACAGTGGTGAGTGGAGAAAGGTGCATTAGTGGCGAAGCGGATGGCGGAATGATGGAGTATGTCAAGTTTTCTGAGGGCACACTGGGATGCCATTCTGGAGATAGTGTCGCCATAGTCAAATATGGGGAGGATGGTCATCTTGACAAGAGTGTGTTTGGCCACGCGGATGAAAGAAGCTTTATTGCCCAGACGAGCTTTGACTTTGGCCTGCAGGTGTTTATAAGAAGTAACAAACTCCATTTCCCATCCAGGAAGACTAAAGTGCTATCTTATTTTATTGGGACCAAAACAACAATACGATACGTTAGGTTTGAATCCCAAAGCAAGACCAAAGATAAGTTACGATAAGATCAGATCAATTAGGTTGTATTGTCCTAACTCCCCGGTGCAGACGAAGCTCTATAACGTGATCCATTGTGCGCGCAGGGCAGCCCAGCGGCTGGAGCTGAACGGGGTCCAGGCGTACAGTGACCTGGAGGGGCCGCTGCAGGGCCTCCACACGCTGCCCACCGCCACCGTGGACTACCGGGGGGTGCGTCTGTCCGCCCAGGGTCTCGCCCCCGGCTCGGACGCCCCGGAGCCGGCGTGTCAGGAGGACGAGTCTTCTCCTCCTTCGCCCTCCACAAGGTGAATATTTTGGCACCCGTTGCGCTCCTGACCTCGTACCTGGAAGGAGGGATCCTTCTTTCTGTGTTCCTCCCCGTCATATTTAGGAGACATGTTTTTTTTAGAGGTTTTAGGCTCATAACATGTGGGCCCTTAAAGCGCTCTGGAACCGTAACTTTGATTAAGGGCGTTGCGTACATAGAATATGTACGCAACGCTGATAGATAGATAGATAGATATAGATAGGGCTGAAAATGTAAAAAACGTGTTATCCTTTAAGATGCTGTTTAAAAATATTGTACACATTGTGATGCCCTCAGTTCCTCTGGTTCAACAACAACAACAACAACTTTATTCTGCTCTCTCTCTCCCTTCCCTCCGCCTCTGTGGTCAGGGGTCTGATGTACGGGCTGAACGCCGGTCCACAGGAGTCGCCCACACGCATGCAGTTCATGCAGCTGCTGGCCCGCGCGGCCAAGTCCCTGTCCCTGCAGAGGCACACGGTGGTGGGGCCCAGCGGACACAAGGTCTGCCTCTTCACTTCGGTCAACGCCCAGGGCCTGATGGGGGGCGACGGGCGCTTCTACCTGCTGGACCTGTTGCGGACCCTCCCGGCCGACGCCAACTTCTGCCCGGAAGCGGCAGAGACGGAAGAGGCGGTAGAGGTGGCGCAGGCAGTAGAGGTGGAGCGAGCCCCCGGTACCCTGAAGACCACCAACACCGCCGCCAAGGGTGGCGAGGAGAATGAGAAGGAGAAGGAGAAGGAGGAGAAGGAGGAGGAGGAAGTGGCGGTGGAGGTGGAGGTGGAGGTGGAGGTGGAGGTGGAGGTGGAGAGGTTGAAATGTGTCGTAGCAGTAGAAGACGAAGGAGAAGGAGGAGGAGCAGATGGGTGGCCAGAGAGCTACCGTTTGGAGACGGGGCTGCCCAGGAGCTACACACACGGGCTCTGCCGGCTGAGGCGAGAGCTGCTGCACGCCTTCGTCCAACACAAGTAAGATCCTCTCTCACACACACATGACCTGACATGTTGTCATTCAGTGGAGCGACTCCGTTCCCTCAAGGTGGGGGGAGCCCTTACACTGGGCTAGGTGCTAAATCTAAGAAGCAAGCTTCTGCGTCATACGTGTTGTGAAGAAATAAGGGAACTGATTTGAAGCAGTGCTCTTTTAATTGTACTTTTTTTTTTTTATGATTTTTGAACAAAAACAGTACAGACAGACAAAAGGCAACAGACAGGGTCATCATGGGAAAGGTGAAATGCTTGACATCATTTAAACAGGAAATGAAAAGAAGCTGGGTTACATAACAATACAATATCAAGGTCTGACGATCCTTTATGTCCATGATAAATGGTAAATGGATTGCATTTATATTGCGCTTTACAGTTGCCTCACATTCACCCATTCATACACCGATGGCGGTGCCAACCATGCAAGGTAACAACCAACACGTCAGGAGCAGGTAGGGTTAGGTGGTGTCTTGCTCAGGGACACCACGACACTTAGCTAGGTGGAGCCCGGGGATCGAACCAGCAACCTTCCAGTTGGCAGACAACCACTCTACCTCCTGAGCTACTGCCGCCCCATGATTGTCAAAGCAGTGCTCTCTTATGTTTACATAAGAGAGCACTTAATCCCTGTGAACATAAAGTAAAAATAACCAAAGTCTTCTGTCCGCTGTTCAGACACTTTCAGTTCAACCAGCGGGTGAGAGAGCTGATGGAGGCGGACGGGGGTTTTGAAGAGTGTGCTAAAGCAGGTGATGACTTTGGTGCTTGGTGTGTCGTGGGGGTTAAAGGTCAAATGATGATGCTAATTTTTATTAAAAGTGTTGTATTGTGATAAGCGTTTGTTATTTGGTACGTGCAGATGACGCTCGCGCTACGAAAGCAGTGAGGGCCGCTTGTGCAGAAGTCGGCTCGATCAGCAACATCATATTTGAGATGCGCTTCAACCCAGACGTCTTCTCTCCAGGTGCAGAGGAAAACCGCACACACTCACGCACACACACACACACACAAAATCTAGAAGTGTATTCATGTAGTATTCGTTAAACAACCCAAGCAAGCTGTCACAGCAAACACGATGATTATTATTATTATAATTATTATTATTATTATTATTATTATTATTTATATATATTGGTTTCTGGTCGTCTCCTTCCAGGCGTGTGCTTCCCGGCCTGCGACAGCGCGGCCACGGCGCTCCAGGAGAGGCTGCTGAGGGAGGCCGCCGCCTTCATCGTCCAGCGGCAGATTCCTGACTTTGTAAGCTGATCGGTTTGGGCGCGTTTCTGCGGCGTAGCAGCTGCCCAGTTGTTGGGCATTCCTAGCATTGCTGTAGATACTTCCTCTCTACTACTCACTTTGATGGAAGGTTTTGATTGTCTTCCCTGTAAGTCTCTGTGGTGATGATGATGATGATGATGATGATGATGATGATGATGATGAGTATGAAAGATCTCACCACGGAGAGGGTGGGGCTGGATGGTTACATGACAGGTCTAGACAGCTTGCGCTGTCGTCTTGGGTTACAGCAGGTCATTAATGATTAATCACAATGTATTTTTTGACATTCTAAATGTTATAGTGTCACCTGAATCTGCATATTGCTGTGTACACAAATGCACCCGACTGCTACACAAACTGGAGTTTGTCAAAAAAACCTTTGCGTCCACTTTCCAACCCGCTATTATATAATGATGCTGTGGAAAAGAATAATGATGCTGCTTTTCAGCATGAATATGACTCAATCAATGCATCTCTAGTGTAAAATGTGATGAAGCTCACCACAGGTGTGTGTGTTCCTCCCAGGTGGAGTACTGCCTGCACGGGGTGGAGGTGCCCATGGACAGCTCTTCACTGAAACACGCGCTGCACTGCCGGGGCATCAGCCTCCGCTACCTAGGCCATGTGATCAAAGCCATCAGCCGATCGGAGCACACGGAGCACCTGAGGCATATACTGGTGAGTTTGTGTTATTGCTGGAGGAAAACCAGCAAAAAAACACCTTGTTTGAGCCCACTAGCAAAATGTAAAAACATAGCTCCTCCCTGACTTCTGGGAGACACTTTTACTTTCATTTAGGGGCGTGGCTATATCGCTGGGTGTCACCAGAATATTTGATTGGTGTTACCTTGGAACTGCCGACTGCCATTAACTGATGATGACACATGCAATAGTGTGCGGTTAACCCATATAGGGCCATTTGAGTCCATATTTACATCTTGTCCTACGCTTTTAAAAGTTTGGGGTTTGGACCAGGTTCAATCCATAGCACTGCTACTATGTAACCCACTACATCACGTTTCACCTAAAATAAGCTCTTTTAAGGTTTGGTTTCCTTTAAATATGCATCTTGAAATGCCTTCTGTCTCACTGTCTCTCCTCTCTCTTCTGAACCCGGTCTGTGTTCAGAGGGTGGTCCTCGGGGAGATCGTGGCACGTTCAACAAGAAGAGTGTTTAACAGTTTCGTCCAGGTATTGTACTTGAAACTTTTAAACTTTAAACTTTAAACTTTTCACCATATAATAATGGCTCCACATTACAGGATTACAGTTAGACCTCATTGTTGCCAGCAAAATTAAAAAAGCTTTAGAACAGATCAGTATGCTATGCTTTGCTAAATGCAAAAGTATTTTAATGTGATTTATTTTTATTGATATGTAATGTCTGCTCTTGTATTTTATAGCTGTTGTAAAGTTTTAAAGCTTTAAGGGAGCGATACGAGTCTCCCAGTCCACGTGCTCCTTGGTGACGGTGAGAGACGGTGTTTTCCTCTGCAGGGTCTGGAGGTGTGGAGCTTGTCCGCAGCCGTCAGCCACTTCCTCTGCTGCCTGTTGGTTCCCCAATTCACGCCCGCCCCCGTGGGGGAGGACGCCAGGAAGAAGTCCAAGCGCCGCGGGGGGCGGGGAGCCGGAGCCCCCGAGACCCCGAACACGTCGTGGAGCGCGCTCACCGGCCCGGCACTCTGGACCCTGGTGTGTCAGGACGCGCGGGAGACCTACGACCTCACAACAGACCACCTGGGGTGCGTCCTAGTAGAGACCGCCTTTGTTTGTTGCCCTGTGTGGAGTATGTGGAGTATGTGGAGTGTGTGGGTGTGGGTGTGGGTGTGGGTGGGTGGGTGTTTGTTTCTAGTTAGCGTCTGGGTTTGGGTGAGGCTGCACACCTGTGGTGCATTGACTAACCGGTACACACAAGTTAAACCAGCCATCAATCAACACACACACACTCAATTAGAGTGCTAGCATGCATGTTTATTTGTTCGTGTTAGTTAAATAAGAGTTGAAAGATTAGATGGGGGAGGAAAGATATATGCCAGAGACACAAAATAAAATAGCAATTCAATTGCAATTCAAATTAATGGAATGAATTCACTGTAAAAACTACAAAAAATAAATATGGATCTTCCAACTTCCTCCCTCCACAGCTCTAGTGTGAGCCATCTGGTGGAGCAGTACGGATTACAGAAGCTCTCTCTGCTCAGAGAGTTCTGTCTCAAGACAGGAGTGCAGGTAATACTGACGACTGAAAGGCTTGCTGCAAAATAAGATCGTACTTCATTCATCCCAGATGGGAAATGCAGATGCCACAGTAGAATGTAAATTTAAGGATAGAATTTAAGATTAAAATAAAGGTATGTACTGAAAATCTTATTATCACAATTGTAATGTGTCCTTTTATTTTCTATTTTATATTACCCTTGTATTACCCTTTATAACACAATTATAATTATAGGACATAAAATGTGTAAAACACTGAAAAAAGCTTGTGTTATGTCTTCTAAATGAACCATTCATGTGTGCGCCAGTTGAGACTCAGAGACTACTGCCTGGACAACCACAGCAAGGCGCCCATTGGCCCGGACGACGTGCTAAACCTCTTCCCATTGGTCAAGCACGTGCACATGCCCACCGCCGACGCCTCCAAGGCTCTTCAGGCTGCACAGACCTTCATTGAGAAAGGTAGAGAGACCTCGGGGGTCATGGGAGATGGATGACTTGTAAGCTTGTAGATACATGCCCACTGCCGACGCCTCCAAGGCTCTTCAGGCTGCACAGACCTTCATTGAGAAAGGTAGAGAGACCTCGGGGGTCATGGGAGATGGATGACTTGTAAGCTTGTAGATATTTGATGGTACATTTTGGAGGTTTGTGTTTGTGTATATACAAACAGGCGAATGCCTAATGATTCGTGGCCACAAGCAAACTGCTACTACTACTATTTCGTGTAAAATCAGGTGTGTGGGACCACATGCAAAAACATTGTGATTTTCACGTTATCTATAAATGGGGTCACGGGCAAAAAAAAGTTTGGGAAACCTCTGCTGTAGATTGAAACATCTGTGTTTTGTTTCCTCATTTTGTAGGTTTGTTGGACCAAGCGCAGGAGCGCCTGAAAGAGTCCTCTTACCTGTTTGGTCGCGTGTGTGACGAGCTTCACCCGGAAGCCTGCTACTGCCTCAGCCTGCTGGCCAAGGTCTCCTACATCCAGGGACAGGCAGCAGAGGTAGGCCTGCCACACACTCAGTCCTCGCTGTCTCATGTAAGGACACTTTTGTCGTTTTTGAATTGTGTAAAACGGTTTGTAAATTTTCTTTCTTCAAATGATTCCATAAATTATTATTCCTAGATTATTATTGGCCATTATTCGTTATTACGGATATTTTTTAGTTAGTATGGTTTATTTAGATCAGGGCAAATAGTGACATGTTGCAGGACTAATCTGCAATATCCATCCCAACATGGGTTTTTCAGAACAAGAATCGTCACATTCATCTTAATCAATTAAAAAAATTACTACTTCAAGTTTTTTTGTTGGCCAAAAATGTCAATTTCCAAGTCAATTTTACTCTAACTAATGTAACTCTTAACCACAGTTTCAGTCTCAAAGGGCTCTCATGTGATTGGCTGATTTGTTTTCCCTGCTCTGTGCTCTAGGCTCGGAGTGTCCAGCTCAAAGCAGTGATGATCAGTGAGAGAGTGCAGGGCTTCGACCATCCAAACACCATCCAGCAATACGTGAGTAGTTGGGCTTGGACGCGGCAGCTGCTATTAATGCTGCCTTGCCGTTATGTGTGGATGCAGTTGTGACATTTACATTTACATTGAGGGCATTTGGCAGACGCTTTTATCCAAAGCCACTTACAAAGAGTACATTTGTTGAAAGAGACGGCAGTGTGGTACATAGATAAGAATAGAACAGGTTTCAAGCAACGAGTTTCACAATTGCTAGATTGCCAGCATAATAGCTGGGATAAGAACAGACATGCCATTCTGAGCGCATTACATAACATCTAAGAATATACAATATGCAAAACCAATGCTAAGTACTATTAATAGGGATGCACCGATACCACTTTTTTTCAGACCGAGTACAAGTACAAGTACTTACATTTGGGTACTTGCCGATACCGAATACCGATACCGAGTACTTAATAAAACCATTACAGTTCTAATGACTTTGAAAACATGTTTTATTTTCAATTTTCATCAGATGTTCCTCACTTTCTGACTGTGAACAAATTAAACAAATATAACGGCACTGCCACACATTTCAATGAAATGTAACCTATTCAGAACCATCCAACATACGTCAGTCGGATACTCGGTACCAAGGACGTGTTGTTGTTTAGGACATTGGTGGACATCACAGATATTGCGCCAAGGATGCGCAATGACGCTCCCGTGAGGCGCGGGGCTCAGAGTCAGCGTCTCTGGGGGGGGGGGGGGGTGCTCCGTTAATTTGCGGTTCTGATGGGGGGGGGGGTTCTCCGTTAATTCGCGGTTCTGATGGGGGGGGGGGGGGTGCTCCGTTAATTCGCGATTCTGATTCGGGGGGGGGGGTGCTCTGTTAATTCGCGGTTCTGATGGGGGGGGTGCTCCGTTAATTGGTGGGGACATGTCCCCAGCGTCCCCACTAAATTCTACGCCCATGCTCGGTACCATGCGCAGTTTCTATTAAACATCCATAAACGACAACTCGGTCGCATCTCTTTATTTCAATATTCCTTGGCTAAGAATATTACAAGGTTAACGTTGCGTTGCCAAGGTGGTATCGGTGCGGTTGTATCGGAGTAGTTTAACGAGTACGAGTACGAGTACATGAACACAGTATCGGACCGATACCGAATACTGGTATCGGTATCGGTGCATCCCTAACTATTAATAATGCCAAAACGTACAAATACGCAAGTTAGTGCTAGGGTTAACTTAACATTAACAACGGTAACGTTCATGTTTTCTTATCTCCTGTGTGTGTGTGTGTGTGTGTGTGTGTGTGTGTGTGTGTGTGTGTGTGTGTGTGTGTGTGTGTGTGTGTGTGTGTGTGTGTGTGTGTGTGTGTGTGTGTGTGTGTGTGTGTGTGTAGGCCCTGCTGGCGGTGTACATGACCGCCGGGGGGGAGAACGCCCTGGCGCAGAAGTGTCTCCTCAGGGCTCGACACTTACTGCTCACCATCCACGGAGAGGACCACCCTTACGTCGCCACACTGGATGTAGGTCGACCGTAGCCACCAACCACTCAATATCATCTTGGCTCTTGTCTACATGGGGGAAATGTTGCCACAATCTAGATTCAAAACCTCCTATGTTTTTCACAAAGCGTAGATCGCGCCCATCAGCCCGATTAGACGTAGGAGCGGTTTCACAGGAGATATTACTATTCCATTTATCATTTGTACTTTGTCACTTGTAATTGTAATGCTTTGTTACTCCTTTTCATGCCCGTATGACACCCATTGCACTCTGAACCGTCCCTGGAAGGAGGGATCCCCCACACTGTGTTCCTTCTCCAGATTTCTTCCTTGTTAATTAAGGGAGTCATTTCTTGCTCTTAGGGGGGCGCTATAGGGCTAGGGGGGGGGGGTCATCATCATATGGCCCTTAATCATATGGCCTGTAGAGACTGTAACTGTGATTAAGGGCTATACAAAAATACAATTGACATGACTTGACTCGAGATCCCCGCTTAATATGTGCACACACACACACACACACACACACACACACACACACACACACACACACACACACAGAGCTTTCAAGTTTCCACAATGCTCAGAGAATAAGCGGAGACTTAGTGTCCATTGTTGTGTGTGTACCAGTTTACTGAGCTGTTTCATAAGTTGACACAGCACGGTGGCCATTTTGGATCTTTCAGAGAAATGTGTACAGAACACAATGTCAGTGTCTGCAGCGAGCGTAATGGTTCTGCCCCCCCCCACAGAGCTGTCTGGGGCTGCTGCTGACGGGGGAGCAGGCAGGACAGTACCTGGAGAACGCTCTCAAACTCAACATGTCCTTCTTTGGCCCCACGGAAATCCACACAGCGTTCAGGTAAGGCACCACGTTTATAATCAACATGCGCTTTGTTAAAAAGGCTGTAGGGGAGTAGATTTTAAAATTCCCTTTCTGCTCCCTCCCTCTTTACGTTTCTCTGTCATTGAGAGGTGTCACATTTAACCCACCTGTGATTGACAGGCAAGATGGATTCCCAGAACCAATCACGAGAAAGATGCCCTGATTGGTCAGAAATGAGCCGGGGGCGGTCTAAAACCCAAACGGTCTCAGAAAGGCAGGCGCAGTCAACTCCAAACAGATACTATCGCAGTGCGATTCACGCATGAATAGCTGACAAATTGCTGGGCCATTTCCTGGGCCAAATTACACTGAAATAATAGCTCTTAAATATGACCCACCGCACCTTTTTAAACAGGGAAACATCGTTGTCTATTGTTTTACATGGATGGGTCTTAAAGCCCCTATAGTCTTCCGCTATAGTCTAATACTTCTATAGTCTAATTCTGTTCCATTGTTTTCCCCCCTGGATCCAGTCAGCACCTGCTGGCTCAGTGGCTGTGCAGTAAGGGAGACTACCGCTCTGCCATCACCCACGAGAAGGAGGCCCTGGCAGCCTACTCTGCTATGGTCAGTCCTCCATGTCTCATGTGTGTGTGTGTGTGTCAAGTTCTCAGGTTTTTTGTTCAACTCTTGCCCAACTTGAAATGGCCTTGTACATGAACCCCAAAGGACAACTCTTTCCAACACAGATCAAACTTTATTTTTCCTTATTCGTTTGTTGTTGACTGGTTGGTTGATCAGGTTGAAAACCTTCAAACACAAAACAAAGTTATACAAAAATGCAAATAAATTTCAAACATTTTCAATCCAACAAATGAATGAAATAAATACCAAGGATTACAAAAGGTGGAATTGCTGAAACAATCCCATCTAATGAATTAAAGACTGTTTAAATGAAAGCAAACAGTATGCAGCATTGGTGTTTTAAGAAAACACAAACAAAAAATGGCAAAATTGGAGAGTTCAATCTTTTTGTGTGTGCATGCGTGCGTGTGTCTGTGTGTTGCTCATCAAAGTACCGCTTTCTTTCAGTTTGGCGAGGATCATAAACAGACGTGCTGCAGCTCAGAGTTCCTGCGTACCATTACCCAGCAGGCCGTGCGGGTGGAGCGCAGCCTCAGACAGGCATCGCCCGACCAGACGGAGCAAACCGTCGAGGTAAGACTTTGCGGTGTCGTCCAATGCGACCGGAGTTTGCTTTTAACATCTGAATCTAAAGTGTTGTGGTGGTGGTGGTGCTAACATCCCCGGACCAATCCCCCCTCCCACAGTGCCTGAGCCCGTCCACAGACACCATTCTGGATCAGCTGGTTCTGCTCACCGGGATCAGGAAAAATGCACAAAGGTGAGCATTAACTGCAAACTATCTATAAAATACAATATGGTGTTTTGTTAGAAAGAAGAAGAAACCCATATGTTGTTTATTGACGATCAATTTTTCTTTTCTTTATTTTTTAGCAATAAGCTCCAGGAATTCAAAAAGAAGTTTTGGGAGATGAAGCTGGCAGAGGCAACAGAAAAAGTCAAGATAATCAACGAGCGACTCATCGGCTCCAAGAGCAAGAGGGAAGGAGAGAAAGTGCCTGTTGAGGAGGAGGCAGGAGCAGGCCTGGAGAACGGTGGTGATGGTGGAGCAGCGAGTTCTGAACAGGATCAGGTCAGTGGAGGCCAGGAGAACCAGGAGAACCGGCCAGCGGAGGAACCCTCGGAGGAGGAGTTTGTCGCCGTCAATGGTCACCCAGAGGAGCCCTCTGACCCGAGTCCAAGCGAACCAGAAGATGCGGGAAGGGAGAGTGACGAACAGAAACAGCATGGCAGTGATAAGCCAATAGTGCCTGAGAAGGTGGAGCTCCAAGAAACCACGGATGGAGGCGCGGACACCCCCCTGGGGTCTGCAAAAGGAGAGGACCCCCCACCCCCCCTGGTGCTGGTGGAGGAGACAAACACAGAAACGGGAGAGACGGTGCAAACACCCCAGGTGATGTTGAATGGAGAAGACGAGAGCAAGAAGTCGGTCTCACATGAGGAGACCAACGGTGTGAATGGTGTCCAGGACGACGTAAACGACAACAACGCTGACCTATCAGGGCTCGGGAAGGAGAAGGAGCATTTCAACATTGTCAACGCAAAGTCCACCAAAGCCAGTGAAGCGGTAGCCCACGGCGACGTTATCGTCAACGGAGGAGGAGGAGGAGCAGCAGCAGAGAACGGCGTGGCGGTCAACGGAGGCCCTGAAGAGTGAGCAGTCGGCTCACCACACACACACACACACACACACACACCCCGATATTAAATCTTTTACTAATTGTCTCTGGGTTGAATCAGGAGTAGAAATCGGACTTCATTTGGTACAGAAACGAGGGGGGGGTGTCAATGAAGACGAGGTTACATGGGGAGAGGGATTGGTTTTATGGCGGGGGGGGGGCACTTTTTTTTCAATAATAAACATTTTGCTGTTGAATAAAAACAAAGTGATTTTCTTTTTGTCTCACACACACACAAAGTACAAAAATGTATTCTTAAACAACTTTAGTATTAACATTAAGTTAAATGTGAAACTTTTCAACTAAAGTTTTTAGAAGAGGTATAACAAGTAACAAAGCTCTTCATAGAGATGTTGTAGTGATGACAGCACATTGAGTCCATACTGTGTTTATATTAAACACAACACACCCCCCAGAACTGCTCCGCCGTCAGCTCTGGGGGTCTCCCCGTCGTACGATCTCCAGGTCGGGGCAGTGCTCGTACTGCGGCTCGGCTGGCTCCGCCATCCAGGTGGATTGTGGGAGTTGGCCGAGGCCCCCGCGGGAGAACGTGATGACGGCGGTGTCGTTGAAGACGTCCAGCAGACGAGGCGGGCAAGGCAGCAGTCTCTCCTCGCACGCGACCACCGCCTGGGCGATGTAGCCGTAGTCCCGCTGGAACTCCCTCTCCAGCATTCTAATCAGGGAACAGGAAACAGGGTGATCAACGGAATGCATTTATACAATAGTGCTTTTCTAACCTGTGGCCGCTCCGCTCAAAACGCTTTATAATTAGTGTGCCCAATACACCCATAGGACAACAATGCAAGGAAATAGCCAGTTTGTCGGGAGCAGTTAGGGTTAAGTGACTCACTAAGGGACACTATGTTCGCTGATCACCCCAGCAACCTGCCTTTTGCCGGATTATCCGTCCTACCTCCTGAGCTACTGTCACCCCTGCACAGTTCATATATTCCCTACTTGATTTAAAAAAGTACAATCCACATACTACAGCTGTAGTACACACACCTGTCCTGGATGCCAGAGAAGCTGTTTCCTATGATGGTCAGCAGAGGTAAGGTGTCCCTCTTCCAGTTCCTCCACAGCAGGTTGTTGTACAGCGCTTTCCCACAATGCATCAGATAGAAGACGGTGGGCCTCTTCGTCAATCGCTTCCCCTCCTGAGCACAGGTTTATGATTATTATTAGCCTATACACATACTGTGCAACACACAATACTAAATGTGTAATAACGTTATGGAACAGCATGTGACTACAGTGTGTGTACTAGGGGGCAGGTTTTGAATAGAATAGAAACTTTATTTATCCCAAAGGAAATTCTTGTGCCAGGTTACATAGCAATGCAGTACAATAAAACAATAAGGAAAGCAGAATGATAAAAATAAGTTAGTTAGGAATAGGCAACAAGGACATTGTAATGCAAAGTGTTACACACAAAAACACAATATCGACTTGACAACACTGGCAACTGTTCACACAAATTCAAGAGCCACGACGTGAGGGGTGTGTGGAAGGGGCTACAGACAATCACGGACTTCAGAGGGAGAACCAGCGGTGTAGAGAACTCCTCTACCTCCCTCCCTGGCGAGCTAAACACCTTCTTCGCCCGGTTCGACGTGAACGGCAGCCCGCCGAAGTCAGCGCTGCCTGAGGAGGCCAGCCTGCTGAACATCTCAGAGGCTGACGTGCGCAGAGCCTTCAAGCGGGTGGACATCCGGAAGGCGGCGGGCCCAGACCACATCCCGGGGCGCGTCCTCAGAGCATGCGCAGACCAGCTGGCAGGAGTCTTCACAGACATCTTCAACCTGTCCCTGTCCCAGGCTGTTGTTCCCGAGGTCTTCAAGATGTCATCATCGTGCCTGTCCCTAACACCCCCAAGGTAACCTGCCCGAATGACTGGAGACCTGTAAGCCCTCACCTCGATTGCCAGTAAATGCTTCGAGAGGCTGGTCAAGGACTTCATTTGTTCCATGTTGCCTGCCACGCTGGACCCATGGCAATTGCTTACCGTCAAAACAGATCCACCGACGATGCCATGCCATGGCACTTCACCACTGCCCTCTCTCACCTGGAGGGGAAGAACTGTTGTGTGGAATGCTGTTTGTGGACTTCAACTCAGCGTTCAACACGATAGTTCCTGCCAAGCTCGACACCAAGCTCAGGAGTCTAGGCCTGCACCCGACCATGTGCAGCTGGATACTGGACTTCCTGTCGGGGCGCCGCCAGTGGTGAGGATGGGCAGCACCACCTCAGAGCCGCTGACCCTCAACACTGGAGCCCCTCAGGGATGCGTGTTGAGCCCTCTCCTCTACTCCCTGTACACCCACGACTGCATGGCTATGCACAGCTCCAACGTCTTCATCAAGTTTGCTGGACGACACGACAGTGTTGGGTCTGATCGCGACGACGACGAGACAGCCTACAGGGAGGAGGTTGGATCACTTGGCACAGTGGCTGCCAAGAAAACAACCTCGCCCTTCAACGTCAAAAAGACCAAGGAGCTGATCGTGGACTACAGGGATGCGGGAGACGGAGAGCACGCCCCCCATCTCCATCGACGGTGCTGCCAGTAGAGAGGGTTCAGCAGCTTCAAGTTCCTCGGCGTGCCACCATCCCGAGGACCGTCCTACATGGACCCACGCCACACCACAACACGTGGTTGGAAAAGTGCCCAACAAACGCCTGTAATTTTCCCTCAGGCGACTGAGGAAATTTCAACATGTGCCCTCGGCGATCCTCAGAACGATTTCTACTCCTCGTACCATCAGAGTGTCTTATCACCGGATGCATCACCCGTCTGGGTACGGGAAAACTGCACCCGCAAGCTGGAGCGTAAAAACACTACAGAGGGTGGTGGCGGACGGCCCAGTACAGACTCGTTTGGAGGTGATGCTTCCGCTCCCTCCTGGGATATATACACCAGGCGGTGGGCGTGGCCAAGGGCCACAAACAGGATTAATTAAAAGGACCAATTAAACCACCCCCCAGCCACGAACTGTACACACTTCTACCGTCAGGCAGGCGATACCGCAGTATCAAATGCCACACGAGCAGATTCAGAGACAGCTTCCACAGTCAGGCCATCAGGCTGCTGAACAAGTTCGGCATCAATGTCCAATGCTAGTGCTAAGTGTTGGTGCTAGTGCTGTGCTGGTGTTACTGCTAGTGCTGGTCCTGGTGCTAGTGTTACTGCTAGTGCTGGTGCTGGTGTTAGTGCTAGTCCTGGTGCCAACTGCTGGTGCTAGTGTTGTGTCGACTGTCTGGGAAGGTATCCCGTGACATTCTGTGAATGTCAGCATACAGCATATAACAATGTATATTTTACTACATCGATTTATATGTGTATGGATATTTTACTGTATATTCCATTTCATTTTAGATTTCATTGACGTATTTTTATATAGAATTCTATTTATAGTTCTATTTTCTATTTTGTAATTTTACTCTATTTTGTATTCTTTATAATTACTGTCGGCTGTCGGGCGTTTTGCACAAAAAGTTTTTAACTCACTGTTTATACTCACGTGTAAATTGTGAAGTTACAATAAAAATACTTGAAACTTGAAACTCCATGAGAGGAGCAAGAGGTGTACCTCGTTCTCAGAGAGAACATTGAGATCCAGTTCTCTCAGCACATTCCTCTCCCCAGGCGAGAACACGGGGTCGAACACACTACACAGCCGGGGGGGGATCTGCAGGGAGATAACGGCAGGTAACATGCTTCAAACCGGTTTTTACACATAATCATATAACTCATATTTGTTCAAAGGCCAGTCATTCCTGGTCTGGTGTGGATGAAGGAGTACTTGGGAGACCATACTGATGGGGGGGGGGGGGGGGGGGGGTGGAGAAGACTCTAAAGGTGGGAAACCCTTCAACATGATCCGACCTGCAGAGTCTCCAGCAGGAGTAGCAACATGGCCAGCTGATAGCGGGCTGAGACGCAGGAGGAGAAGGGGCCCAGGCCGTAGCAAACACACTCCAGCCCCCCGGGGGGGTCGGTGGTGCCAGCATCGCTTTCCTCCTGCTGGTCCACAGGTGGCTCAGCAGTGCCATCATCTGGTGAAGGCCTGGCCGAGGCAGTCACTGAGCATTGGGACACCACCAGGAGCTCTGAGGAGAAGGGTTCAGTCAACTGTGTCCATAATGACGCATTCACTTTCACTTGACGTAGGATGATCTACTTGTATTTTCATTAAGAATTAAGACCAACTTCATGGTACTCACTTTTCCAATCAAGCCAAAAGTCTTCACATTTCAACTCAGACCTACAGAACGGGGGGGGGGGGGTTATTCCATTGACATGTGCTTATGGTGTAAGTAAAGGGAGGCATGTGGGCACTTTAGATTCACTTCATGTGTATCATTCCCCTCACATTGTCTCTCTTATCCGCAGAAGAGTTTTCTTGGTGTTGAACTCCTCCTGGCCACATGCATGGTCCTGACAGGTCGGGCTTGCCTGCTGCTTGTGCGCCTTGGATCTCCGAGACGTGCTCCTCTTCCTCCGCGCCGTTTGCCACTCCTCCGACATGTTCTAATACATCCTTCTAATACACGAAAGCAAATGAAGCAGACCCGTTCTTGTCGTGGGTTCACGTGTCGGTTGTAGCCACAGAGGGGGAACCATGGCCATGTTGTCTTCTTCATGCAGAACTCGGGTAGAGGTCGGGCTCCTTTCAGTGTAGCACATCTTTACACTTCCGGTTGTGAAGACATCAACAGGAAGTAGTGTACTATGCGCGCTGCTGTGTCGCGCTAGCTACGATAACAAATCCTCCCGTGATTCTGTCAACGGATAAATAAACACATTAATATCCCGCGTACGGCGAGTAACCAGGTGAATCATGTTGACTAATGCTGACGACTCTTTCGGTCATTTTCATAATAACTTTAATGCGCTACGACGTCCAAATGTGGTTCCCTATGTTAGCCACGTCCAGCATGTGTTCACCGTGAGATGTTGATGTACTGTACAGTTATTCACTTTAATTACACTGTTATTAAACATTATTTAATGAATAGCAATGGCGGGCACTAATTGCACGTCATATAAATACATATGATTTGTATCACGTAAGTATTTTACAGCGTAAGATGGTGTATTTGTTTGCCGCCTTCATGTCCCGTCATACAAATTCCCGTTGTGTTGTATTAATTTCCCATGTGCAGGAGATCCAGACATGTCCATGTCCCACTTGTACGGTCGGAGGGACGAGGAGGAGGACGGGGTGGAGATGGAGAGCTTTGAGGTGACGGACTGGGACTTGGCCAACGAGTTCAACCCGGAGCGCCGCCGCCACCGGCAGACCAAGGACCAGGCGACCTACGGCATCTGGGCAGACCGAGACTCTGACGATGACGAGAGACCCAGCTTCGGAGGCAAGAAGTAAGTTACCCCCCATCACAGACACAGTGGCCGGACCAAATAATGTGCACGATGTGTATTGTGTACCGTCTGCCCATATTCAGCTTACATCAGTAATGTAAATTGCATCTGTCTGCTCAACTAGAAAAAATAGAGACTGTACACGATCAACACACAGGTACTGTCTGGTCTGGAGTTGAAATATAGAACAAATATGCATATGTAAATACACAAAATGTAAAATATATATATACGTAGACAATTACCACCGAATACATAACCATAATCAACATAATCTATGCTTCATCGGTTCTAATAGTATGTGTGCTTACTTTTTAAGGTCCAAGGACTACACGGCCCCGGTGAGCTTCATCAGTGGCGGTCTGCGTAAGAATGCTGCTGAGGAGAAGAAGCAGCAGAAAGACCCAGACGACTCTGAGGACTCTGATGATGGGGGGTCTGCTGTGCCTCCTCCACCTTCTCGCGGGGCTGCGCCGAAAAAGCTTCAGACGGTATTTGCAAAATACACATGTATACATGAACACGCAGCCTAATAGGTTTTACTTGACTACAAGAGTCATTACTTTAAATGGATAGGCTACATTAGAGAATGATTCATTGTGATTGGACGCCACTAGGTTGGCGTAACTTTATGTTCGGCAGTCGCTCAAGAGGTAAGAGCGGTTGTCTGGCAAACGGAAACTTGCTGGTTTGGTCCCTGCTGATGTGTTGGTTCTTAACCATTGCATCGGTTGACACGCGCCGTCAGTGTCAATGAATGGGTGAATGTGAGGCAACTTGTAAAGCGGCTTTGTAATAAAAGCCTCTAATAAAAAAATGCAATCCAATCCATGTTCAAGCTTGAGTTCAAGAGTTGAAAGATGGCAGTCATATGAGTTTAAATAATATCAATAAACCAAGTAATGCTGTTGTCGTGGTAATCTCATTGTAAAATACCAGTCAGTATTCTTTGTTTATGCTCTTTCTTAATTTCCTATTTTCTTCAAATAGAATTAAACAATCTAATACCCATTAGATTGTTCAATTCATTGACCTCAATAAAACAAGACGCTGTTTCTAGGGAGGACATTTCCGCACTGGGAACCAATCCCAAAGGTTTGCTGGTGGCGTACGGACAGGACAAGACATCGGGAACTGGGAGAAGCACACAAAGGGGATTGGACAGAAACTCCTGCAGAAGATGGGCTACCAACCAGGCAAAGGCCTGGGAAAGAATGCTCAAGGTGCGTGTGTTTTATAACAGTTTAGACACAGACACAGTGTAGACACAGACACTTGTTGAAATGAGTAGATGACTGATTAGTGCCTGACCTGGCTGTGTGCTGTCGTGGTACTCTGTAGGTATTCTCACCCCCATCGAGGCCAAAGTGCGTAAGGGCAAGGGAGCGGTGGGGGCCTATGGCAATGAACGCACACATCAGAGCCTGAAGGACTTCCCCAAAGTGGACTCTGAAGAAGAGGAAGAGAAGGTACAAGCCCAGAATTATCTTATTTAGCTTTCATGGCGCCACAAACATTGAATGAATTGCTTCTCTGCACTCTCTCCGTTTTTGAGATTGTGCAGCTCACATGTACGTCGCTTGCTTTGGATCACAGCTTCTGCTAAGTGACTGAATGTAAATGTTAGCGCCGCTGATCTGGTCTGAGCAGGAGTTCCAGAAGGAGCTGGGCCAGTGGCGGAGGGACCCTGCTGGGAAGAAGAAGCCCAAGTACTCCTACAGGACCGTGGATGAGCTGAAGGCTAAGGGCAAGCTGGCCGGGCGCAGTGCTCAGCCCTCCGCTGGAGAGCTGGCTCAGGTTAAGGTGGGTTCAAACCACTGTGGCTCTGACTCTGACTGCGCTTGTCTATAGTTTTATTCTGTGCTAATGTAATGTGTTCGGCAATCATCTGCATCTACCATCTGCACAGAGCGCACACTTGATTTTTTGGGGGGGATTTCTTGATTTTACATTTCTGATTCTTTTTATATATATATATATTATTTATTTGTGCACATCTTCATTTATATAGTATATCCATACAGTTGTTGATTTTCCATATGGACCTATCTGTGTAACTTATTTCTATTCTATATTTCACTACAGCAAATTTGTATTTAAAAACATTCTTCTTCTGATTCTGATGAAATTCTCCACCCCTCCAATCTGCTGCCTCCTGCAGGTGATCGATATGACCGGCAGGGAGCAGAGGGTGTACTCCAGCTACAGTCAGATGACCAACAAGCACAGCGTCCCTGACGAGGCTCCGCCCAGCAGAGACCAGAAGCCGTCGGGGTTCAGCCTCCCCGAGCTGGAGCACAACCTGCAGCTGCTCATAGACCTGACGGAGCAAGACATCTTACAGGTAGGGCAGGGCCGTATGGACACCTGTATTATCTAGGGGAAAGTATCACGATATGGATAAGTCTAACTGAGGGTTATTATGTTAGATTTTAATTATGATGCTTATTATTATTATTTGATCATTTTAAGGGCACGTTCTCATTGTAATTCATTTATAGTATAAAATTAGATATCACAATATTTAGATCATATTTATAATAATGAAGCATATGCTGTGTCTACCTCAACTTTGATGTTCATATTTTATGGTGTGTATAGATATATTTTTAATTTCCACTTAACCATAAGCACATGTAATTTCTACAATTGTCTGTTTTTACACCCAAATTACCATGTTATCGAATGAACACACATCTGCCATGTCGCAGATGCCCAGTTTGTTGTGGATTGCATCTGCAAAAGCGAAGCCTCTCTCACTCTCTCTCACTCTCTCTCTCACTCTCTCTCCCTCTGCCTTCATGGCTGCAGTCAGCCCGGCGTCTGCAGCACGAGAAGGACATCGTGGTCACCCTGAGCCACGAGTCCTCCGCCCTGCAGAGCAGACTGGAGGTGGAGCAGGAGACCATCCAGAGGATGGAGGCGGTGTTGGAGCTGGTGGAGCGCTTCCAGTCTGGGGAGACGGCACCAGGGGAAGGCCCCAGCCTGCAGGTACCTTATATTTAATATATGTTCAATTATTAATAAATAATGCATTTCATTTGAGTGAAGTAATGAAACTTTTTTGTGTCTTTTACATAAAAATACCAGACACAAAAAAATCTAATTATCAATCGAAGAATACATTTCCATCAAAACATTTAAAAGACTGATATTTTGGTTGAGAAAAAGTGGTCGAGTCACAGATCAGTTTAGGGGAGGGGCTGGTGATGTAGAAGGCCCTGTCACACCTCATGTGTTGTAACTTCTGTGCTATCCAGTGTCAATGTGGACTTATTGAACCATTCCAATGTGTTGCTGCTCTCCCCCTGCAGGAGTGTGCAGGGATATTCGAGACTCTCCAGAGAGATTACTACGAAGAGTATAAGACGATGGGTCTGGCGGACCTGGCCGTGGCGGTCGTGTATCCTCTGCTGAAGGACAAACTGCGGACCTGGGACCCTCTAAAAGTATGTGCTTTTAGATCTAATTTAAAGGGCCCCTGTTATAAGACCAGGTGTGAGCGTGATTAGCTGGTGACAAGCCATTTCAAAATTGTCATGTGACCAAAAATTGTCATTGTGCCATAGTGACATCACAAGTGGGAGTGTCCACCTAGACATTTGATGACTGTAATGTTGCTGAACACTTTGCCACCTGAGTCTGTCAGTGGCAAAAACAAAGCACTTTAGTGGACATACTGTACATTGACGAAAGAAGAGTTACAATGCAGACATCGCAGCTGCATTCTCGCTCAATACCGGACCAACTTCAAAAACTGTTGACCGCATAAGACAGTTAGATCTCAAATGATAGAAAATAGGGTTGATTTCCAGATTGAAAAATCCTGAAGATATCATTTTTAATGTACGTGTAATGTATTTTAATGTTGTGTAATGGAGTTATTTACTGTCTGGTTGTTTCTGGGTGCGGTAGGACAGCACGTATTGTCTAGAAGAGGTGGGTCAGTGGAGAGCCCTGCTGGAGTCCAGGCAGCTCCACTCCAGCGCCCCCGATGCCAACATGGACCCCTACCACAGGTACATGCAGGGGGACACGCTGGAGCACGGGGGTGCACCTCTAAACACTCCCAGAGGCCATCAGGGCTACTGACACATACGCGGCAGCAATCTTATTTCCTCTATATGATTGCACATGTACTTTTACTTATAAGTGACTTTATTTCAAGGGTTGTGGAGGGGCAGCATAACACAGGATGGGTCAAATGCAGAGACTAAATTTCCGTGGGCCACCCTCCCTGCATGCGTGTGTGTTTGGCAGTCACCACTTCCTGCATGCTGTGGGTTTGTGACCATAAGTGTGGACTAATAAAGTGATCTTTAATCTTTATTTTTAATTTTGAGGAAATGTGCCTTGCAGTCACGTCCCCCCCCCCAGTGTTTAACTTTAAATAAATGATTGTAAATGATTATTATTATTATTTACAGTATTGTACGTTCCATGTGTTCCTCCAGGCTCCTGTGGGAGGTGTGGCTCCCCGTGATGCGCTCCTCCGTGTCGGGCTGGCAGCCGCGCTCCGTGGGCCCCATGGTGGACTGCGTGGAGGTGTGGGCTCCGCTGCTCCCCGGGTGGATCACAGAGCACCTGCTGGAGCAGCTGGTCCTGCCCCGGCTCCAGAGAGAGGCACGACACACACACGGCTCACAACTGCACTCCATCATCATCATCTTCTTACTTATCATGTCTTCATATCCATGTCTCGGACTTTCAGCAGCTCCCAGATCTCTTACGTACCGTTTTCATTGTTTGTTTTGGGAGATCTTTTAAAAGTCATCACAACACTTTGCTATTTTCTTTGTGTTGTATGTGTCTGGTTAGGGATTGTTATATCATGTGAATAATGTATGCATTTACTCTATTGTAGATTTTGTTTGTAAAGGGCATTTGAAGTGACCCGTGTATGATGAAATGCGCCGCACAAATATAGTTGATTTTGATTTAACTTTTTTTTTTTTTAAGGTGGATAACTGGAACCCGTTGACGGACACTGTGCCCATCCATTCCTGGATCCACCCATGGTTGCCCCTGCTCCAGGCCCGCCTGGAGCCCCTCTACCCGCCCATCCGCAGCAAGCTGGCCAGTGCCCTCCAGCGCTGGCACCCCAGCGACACCTCGGCCCGGCTCATCCTGCAGCCCTGGAAGGACGTGTTCTCACCGGGCGCCTGGGAGGCCTTCATGGTGAAGAACATCCTGCCCAAGCTAGGTACGTGCTCCACCACCCGCCACCACCGCACTGGCTAGAGCATGGAGTACAGCTGCTGGCTCTGGGACAGGGAGTCCAGTGATAATGGTGTGAATAGAATAGAATAGAATGGAATAGAATGGGGGTTACAAAAGACAATAGAGTTTGGGCAATCGCTGATCTAGCGCTATGGTGCCCGATGTGTCACCTCGATGCATGTCCCCCTCCAGCGCTGTGTCTCGGGGACCTGGTCATCAACCCACACCAGCAGCAGATGGACCCGTTCCACTGGGTGATGGACTGGCAGAGCATGCTGTCCCTCTCCAGCCTCATGTCCCTGTTGGACAAGCACTTCTTCCCCAAGTGGCTGCAGGTCAGTGAACACACTGAAATACAATGGTACTTTGACCCTTTGACCTTTTATTATAGTTTAGCTGTAGCTCAGGGAGGTTGGGCAGGTCGTCTGGGTTCCATACCCTGTTGAGGTTTCCCTGAGCAGGTCGCCTACCCCTAACTGCTCCTGGCGAGCTGACACCGCCATCGGTGTATGTGTGAATGTGTGGCCATAGATTAGAAAATCATCCTACCGCACAGTGCAGTCAATTTATATTCTCGGTTGTTTCTTCTTCACGTGTTTTAATGTGGCCGTGACTCCTCCCCCCAGGTGCTGTGCTCGTGGCTGAGCAACAGTCCCAACTACGAGGAGATCACCAAGTGGTACCTGGGCTGGAAGACCATGTTCAGCGACACGCTGCTCGCCCAGCTGCTCATCAAGGACAAGTTCAACGAGGCTCTGGACATCATGAACCGCGCCGTGGCCTCGGGCGTCGGTGAGTGTCTCCAGAGGAACCCACGCGCACCCTGGGCATATTCAGTAGTACACAAACAATGGGGTGTTCTTGCCAAACATAGTGAATTCATGCTTTGGTGGAGAAATACAGAGGAAAAAAACTGATAAAATATATATATATCAAAAATATATATAGAATAATACATTTTATTTATAGAGCACTTTTCAAAATGATTGAAAAGAAAACAACATACTAAAAGCATAAAATACACAGCATTAAACACATATTAAAAGCAGTTATATAAATAAACTACATGTACTTTATGGTAGCATTGGCATCAGTCTTTGGGGGTTGAAGTCCCTCTTTGTTTCCACAGTTACCAAAACACTTCCTGAAACACTAACTCACAGATACACACCCCCCCCCCCCCTTCCCATCAGGCGGCTACATGCAGCCCGGCGCCAGGGAGAACATCGCGTACCTCACGCAGACGGAGCGACGCAAGGACTTCCAGTACGAGGCGCTGCAGGAGCGGCGCGAGGCGGAGAGCGTGGCCCAGCGGGGCGTCAGCGCCGGCCTGCCCACCAACTTCAAGGACCTGATCCAGGCCAAGGCGGAGGAGAACAACATCGTGTTCATGCCCCTGGTGGCGAAGCGCTTCGAGGGCAAGCAGCTGTACACGTTTGGCCGCATTGTCATCTACATCGAGAGGGGCGTGGTGTTCGTCCAGGGGGAGAAGACATGGGTCCCCACGTCTTTACAGAGTCTGATCGACAAGGCCAAATGAGAACGATCAATATAATGGCTGTTCTTGTCACTGTAAAATGTCTCTTTTCTTATAACTTGTAATGTATAGTTTTTTGTCGGGGTGTGGGGGGGGCAGATAAACACACAAAAAAGTTAAAAAAAAGATATTAGGATAACAAATCGAAAGATGTGACATTTGTAATGGCTAAATATTTTGTTTTGACTGTATGAATAAAAAAAAGTTTGACATAATGTGCACGACTGTTCAATGCATTCTACAAAACATTTCTTTAGCAGTGAGACCCTTGCCGCCCGCTACCTCGGGGTTCCTCTAGGGGGCAGCATCGCCGTTTTGCGCGACACACTTTTTCCTGCCGGGAAACTTTCAGGCGCTAAGGAGGCGGAGCTTCCGTAAGCGTTGTGCTCCGAGCTTAGCTTTTTGCACGAAGCTAGTTTTCGCGTTAAAAAAATATATATTGATTTGTAACTTTGAGAAGGGATTTCACGCATTTTCCCCCCCATTTACTTAACGTACAGGTCAGTTTATTAATCTATCAATGTACTCAATTCGTCCATTACTCTGAAACGTTTCTGTAGCTAATCTAAGCACCGGCTAAAAGCTAGCGGCTGCACCTGGTTCAATGGCCACCGAGGTGTACACGTTCACTGTCCGTATGCTTGACCTCCTCTTCAACTCTTTTCTTCCAGCCGACCCGCCATGTCTTCCGACGCTCTGAAGAAGCGGAAGGCTAAGGTCCTCCGCGCCGAGGGGGGGACGCCGGAGGTGAAGCGGGGTCGGGCCGATGGAGAGCAGCAGGTACGATAGACGCCTCAACAACAACAACAACAATGACCTCAAGATGTGTGTGTGTGTGTGTGTGTGTGTGTGTGTGTGTGTGTGTGGTGATGATGATGATGATGATGATGGGTCTCTCTATTGTGTCTGCAGGATGCCCGTGTGTACAGCGAGGAGTTGGAGCTGGACGGCAGAGACCCTGAGCAGGACCACCTGCAGTACAAGCAGACCTGCGAGAGCTTGGCTACACTCATGGGGGAGATGCAAGAGCTGAAAGCTGGCGGTGCTAAAGAAGGGGTGAGAGGAACCGTCCAAGATACCCCCCCCCCATACACACACACAACACACACAACATATATATTATTAGCCAAGTGTCTTTGGAGCTGAGTTGACATAGAAAGAAACTTGTTTATTGAATGTCATGGTATGGTCATGACATGAAGGTGTTACCTAACATCTAGATGACCTATTGTGAGACCCAGTTTTAGGAAATGAATCACTATGTTCTATTAGCCTTGCAATTATGAATGCTTGAAACCTGCTCTATTCTTATTTTCATGCACCACAGTGATGTATTACTGTCTCTTTCAACAAATGTCCTCTTTGTAAGTCGCTTTGGATAAAAGCGTCTGTCAAATGCCCTAAATGTTAAACGTCTGTGGTCTTGTGGTTGCAGTCTAGTGACGTGGAGCAGAGACGGCTGCAGAGCTGCATCCACTTCATGAACCTGAAGAAGCTCAATCGCTTGGCTCACATGCGGCTGAAGAAGGGTCGAGACCAAACGCACGAGGTAACCCGCACATACAGTCCACTGCGCTGTGTACCACGGCACGTATAGTCCGGTGTCATCTTTATAACGTTGTTATGTTATTTTTGTTGGTACTTCAAGGCGAAGCAAAAAGTGGACGTGTTGCACCTTCAACTGCAAAACCTGCTGTATGAAGTCATGCACCTGCAGAAGGAGATCAGCAAGTGTCTGGAGTTCAAGTCAGTATGCTAGCAAACACGTTCTGAAGTTATTGTTCCAACTGTAGTTATAGTTGTATATATTTTTGTGTAAATGTATCTTAAATGTACATTGGCGTGTGTGAGATCTTATTCCTGAATCCTGACTGTTTTAGTTTCCACATAATTTCCTATTCTTAGTTCATTCAAATAATTTTCCCATTTTTCCGTGATCGAAAGTGTATGTGACATAATGATTTCCTTGGATAAAGTGTGCTGAAACTGGTTACTTTCTGAATCTTTTATTGAACCGAACGTTGTGTTGCCCGGGCAGATCTAAGCACGAAGAGATTGACCTGGTGAGCGAGAGCCAGTTCTACGAGGAGGCCCCTGAGGAGATTTCCAGGCCCCTCCTCACTAAGGAGGACCCCCACCAGCTGACTCTGGCCCGGCTGGACTGGGACTGGAGCAGAGGAAGAGGTAACACACACACACACGCACGCACGCACACACACCAATAGGGCTAGTGCGATTCGGCGTCAGCATTAATGACATCACTGATGTAATAATGATGACATATCTGTTTTTCTCCTTTCTTTAGCTCTTGCTCTCAGATGGTCAAGCCATCTATCAATTGTGTGCCTGGATGAAAATGTATTGTTTAAATGAAGCGCTAAAGTCATGGATAGATTATTCGATGTAAATTAATCGTTAGTGGCGGCCCTACACACGAACAATGTTCTGAGTCTGAACGAGACAGGTCATTGTTTTGTTGTGTGGACCCCCATGTATACGCTAATCAATATCTTTTAGAATCAATGCTGTGTCATTGATGACGGTCATGTCATTTACATGTACTCTTTAGGTTGACACATTTCTCCACAGAGACTCGTTAAAGGTTGTGTGTCTGTATTGTTTGGATGTGTTTTTATCAGGTCGCTTTGTGTCAGAGAGGAGAGAATAGCCCCTTTTTGTGCACAGAGATCCTGGAATATCCTCGCAAATACGTTTTTGCCTGTTTATACAGAACCAAAAGAGCAGGCATAATGCCCAAATGGTGTGCGCTTTTACATTAACGTGCCTGCCGGTGTGTGTAAACGCAACCGCGTCTGGCGTGAGGCATAACATATGTGACACCTCTATTATTGCTTAAACGCCACATTGTGTTTTAAACAATAAGAGAGGTGTTTTTGCAAGCCTTGCACATTTATATTACTTTTATTATACAGCAACATGCTGATACGTTCCAATGGCGGTTTTGTGAGAGCAACGCGCTTTTGCGATCAATTCGAGAAATGGAACAAATTTGCACAAAAAACACATCATCAAAATGCCCTGTCCCACCTTACCTCCTTTAAATTTATCGATCCGCCTTTGTTACTACCTCCGCTGCTGATGTGAAAGGCAGAACGAAAATGACCCCCACTCCCCCCTCCCCCAATGAGTTTGTGCCTTTTACACAGAAGGCAAGGTGGGATAAAGCCGCAACATTCCCACAACGAAACCACGGCAGTGTAAAAGCGGTCTATTGACACATACATACTTCCATAAATAAATGGAGTCAATAACGTAGTTTGTCATGTTGGTGTGTTTCCTCGTGTGCGAAGGTTGGCAGAAAAGTACAGCGAGTCTCAGACCACCAAGGAGAAGATTCAGAAGAGCATCGAGGTGAAGAAGGAGCACCTGAGCAGCCTGCAGCCCGGACTCAACGCCATCATGCAGGTGAGTCTCCCCACACCTCCACTGGACATGGAGTTATTCTCCTCTAATATCGTGGGGCTTTTTAGCCATTGGGACGAGATGTCGATTTCAGAACAGCTTTTAAAAGTGTTTTTATTTATCAAATGCACATAACACAGGACACTGACATTATTTTGCCACAGGTCAACTTTGCAGTTAAAATAAAGTATCAATATAAAATATAAAATAAAGTGATGAAGCAGATTTATCCAGATGATCCATATTTGTGTTTCTATGAAGAAACTGGGTGATCTGGGCTGTTGTTGATGTGTTGCTTATGGCTTTGTAACCGCGCCTTCCTCCCTGGCCATGCAGGCCTCTCTCCCGGTGCAGCAGTACCTGTCCATGCCCTTCGAGCAGACCCAGAAACAGACCGAGGTCGCCCGCCACCTCCCCCCCGCCCTCTACGTGCTGTTCGTCCAGGCCAAGGCCTACGGACAGGCCTGTGGTGCGTGGGAGAATTCCATCCGGACATTGCAGCTCATCGATAGCCCCTGGTGTCCATGTCTAAAATATAATTGTTTTTGCGTTTCAGACAAGAACCTGAGCGCGTCAATCAGCGGGGATGTGGACGAGGCCAGGGCCCTGTCCAAGCCTCCGGAGGACTCCCAGGGTACACACACACACACCGTAGTATTCCGCAGTTCGTAGTATACTACTTGTGTGTATGTATTTGCAGGTTGTTGTTTCAGTGTATTTGTTGAGCGTCTGTTTCCTCTGCCGTCTAGATGATGAGAGTGATTCTGATGCGGAGGAGGAGCAGGAGAAAACGGTGATGATCCAGACACACGGCCAACACTCCCAGACGCTTTTAATTCTCTCCGCATAACCACTTCACGTTTTCCCCTTCACAGTTCTTTCTGAATGGATTCCTCCTTTCCTTTTTTGCCCTGCTTTGTCTTACACTCATAAATAAAACACACACACACACACACACACACACAGAGGGGTCAGGCGGTTCAGCTGTCTCACACACACCTCAACGCCCCCCCCCCCCCCCCCACACACACACACACACACACACACACTCTGGCGTTGTGGTCTGGGGAGCAGCTCTTATCGATCGCTTCCTGCACCCAGATCACTGCCATCTGAGGGATTTTGGGAACATTTTGCAAGGATGTCTGGGGGACTGTAACCGGACCACCCCCCCCTCCCATCTCTAGCGTTCCAGTGCATCGTCAGACCGCAACCCAGCACGCCTGTTTACACTTCAGTCTCTCTTTGCTTACTCACTTCATCTCCAGCCCCCCCCCCATCCATCCCAGTCTGGTGTTAATTACGGGTAGTTTGCCATTTAGATAAGTATATTTATGAAGCGCTTTTTCCCCTGTTACATTTTTTTTACCACATTGGCACATCCTCTCCCCTTTTTTTTTTATCTAACTCTACCCCCCCCCTCCTCTCCTCTTCTCTAAAATAAGCCTCTTCCTACCCCAGTTTGTAACTGTAGTATTAACCACATCATCAACCTTAGGGGACGTTTTTGCTGTAAGCAGCTGAAAAACGAGACACGGGCAGCTCTGCTGATCAGCTCAGGGAGGCCGGTTTGATTATGCTGCCGTGCTGAACAAGCACTCTGTACTCTGCCTTTCCTTCTTTCCTTATTCAATCCCCTTATTTATTCCCTTTTCTTCTTCCTCCGTTCCCCAGAAGAGGAGACGGCCGACCACAGGCTGCCAGCTCGACGACAAACGCCGGGAGATGCTGAAGAGGCACCCCCTGTCCCTCTGCCTTGACCTCAAGTGTAAAGGTACACACACACACACACACACACACCACACACACACACACACACACACACACACACACACACACCCCTCCTGCTGGGATGGCAGGCTTATGTTATGTCTGGCATGACAAATTAAATCCCCCATTAATTTCTGTATTAATAGACGCGGGCACTTAGGCGGGCACTTAGGCGGGCGCCATCCATCAGCGTTCACTTAAACGCCCCGCCTAAGTGCTCCCCATACATGTGTACCGCTGTAACTCCATCCGCCGGAGGGCCGGGGGTATGTTATCGTGGCTCTGTTCCATTATTGATGATATGACACAGTCCGACTCACGGCTGCCCCCTGTTGGTGATGGTGGGCGGGGTGCCCGGTTACAAGGGGATCTGCATTGCAGGCAGAGGAAGGGAGAGAGAGAAAGAGAGAGAGAGGCTTGCAGCAGCCAGTCTGCATTGCCGATCGCTCACTGTAAGCACTATTCCCTTCTCTCTGTGGTCTTTCCATTATCGTCACATCCCTCCGGTGGGCTTTAGCGCAGCCGGCCGTAGCGCTATGTTGGTGGTGGTGGTGGTGTTGTTGTTGTTGTTGTTGTTGTTGTTTGCTGCAGTACGAGCAGCATGTCTGCAGCCAGGCCACGCCTAAGTGATCTGAGTTATTGCAGAGTTCACATGGTTGCTGCAGAGAGAGGGAGAGAGAGCTGTCGATATGACCTCTCCAGCCCACGCCACTATCTCCCTCTCAGACGGCCTCTCATCTGATACAACCACAGTGTTGAATAAAGGCAACGTGTGTTTGGGGGGGTGGGGGGGGGTGTCGGGGCCGATGATGAGAAGGGACAAGGGAACGCGACAGCAGCCCTGTGTCAACCGTGTGTGTTCTGCCCCGCCGCCTGCAGATGGCAGTGTTCTCCATCTCTACTTCTACTACCTGATCAACCTCAACATCATGACTGTGAAGACCAAGGTGTCCACGGGCACAGACCTGAGCACCGCCATCAGTGCTGGGTGGGTATTGTGTGTGTGTGCGTGTGTTGTACTCGTTGTTGACTCTGCGTGTGTCTGTGTGTTGGTACAATGAGTCTAATGATTCTATTGATTGCTCTGACCTGCCAGGGATCTGTTGAACTCGGAGACTCTGCTGAACTGCCTGTATAGCAACGACCAAGGACAAGAAACACCCAACCCCGCGAACCGCTACCAGTTCGATAAAGTTGGGTGAGGACACAAAACGTTTTGTCGCACGCCGACAAGATCCGATAACTAGTGTTGGCGGGAAAACAATAGCTGGATTCGTAGACGTAACTATGAAACGCAATTTAAACTTTTCCCTTGAATCTTAAAACACAAAAAGTACTGCATTATTACAGCCTACCCGACTCTTTAAAGCCTTCGAGTTCCAGTTCAATCCGTTTCGATGAGTCATCGTTTTAAAAGGCGTTGACGACTATTGGCTCCTGCTGCATATTGAGTGACAGTGACGATTAACAATAACGATTCATTTCCCATCATGCCCCACTAGGATCGTTACGTTTGGGGATTATGTGAAGGCGCTGGGCCACCCCTACATGTGGGTTCAGGACCTCGGTGGTCTGCATTTTCCTGGCGATGGCCCCGAGGTGCGTTGGATGTGCCACACAATCTTTGAAGAATAAATTACCAATGTTTTGTTGGGGATTTTTTACACTATGCAAATTTTTCACTGCAGCATTCACTTTTGCACAAAATTTGGAAAAAGTCCAAATTGATTTTTTTTTTTTTAGAGAAAATTCTAAATATATTTTTTTGAGAAAATTCTAAATATATTTTTTTGAGAAAATTGTCTTATGTTTGAGCTGTTGGTCATATTCCTTTTAGAAGCTCATCATTTCAAACCGGTTTGTGCATCCATAGTGCAGCTTTAAGAACAAGGTGTAGCTGTGAAGTGTGTGTGTGTGTGTGTGTGTGTGTGTGTGTGTGTGTGTGTGTGTGTGTGTGTGTGTGTGTGTGTGTGTGTGTGTGTGTGTGTGTGTGTGTGTGTGTGTGTGTGTGTGTGTGTGTGTGTGTGTGTGTGTGTGTGTGTGTGTGTGGTCCTGCTGCAGGGTGCGCGTGTGGGCAGTGCCCTGAGTGCCAGTCACATGGAGGCCACCATGAAGCTTCTCCGAGGCCGTGTCCAGTCCCGCCTGGCCCTCCACAAACAGTTCACCTCCCTGGGTAAGCTCAGTGCTAACGGCTGCCTCCTCCTTCATTTCATTATCAAAGATCACGAGGCTTATGTAGATCCCCCAAAAGTGCCACTTGTGAAACAATTCAGAGGTGTGTGTGCATGTTAGAAAAATGTGCCATTTATATTGTTTAAAAATAGGAACCATTTGAATTTGGCTTCTTCTTCTGCCTCCCCAGAACACAGCATCGTGCCGGTCTCCAGCGAGTCCCAGCACCTGTTCCCTGCCAAGGTCATCTCTCGGCTGGCTCGCTGGACCACCATCAGCCACCAGGACTATGTGGTAAGCAGGACACTCACACACACAAAATGAAGATGTCGACTTATTGTTAGAACCCGTTTTCAAGTCTAAATCGATTATGATGATAAAGTTATGCCCTTAAAACAATGAAAGTATGAGGTTTGAATTGAAACCAGTGTTTTCTGTCCTACACTTTAAATGTCTCTATACTCCCATGTAATGACTTGTATTTTGAATTCTTAAGCATTTCTTGCAATGTATCAATGCCATGTCTACATTTCTTCCATGATTATGGTAATAATGATGAATGTCTCCATAATACCGTCCAGCCGCTGGTGGTGACCTTGTCTGTGTTTTCCCCGCCGCTCCGCAGGTCCTGCCGTTCACCAAACACGTGACCACCGGGGGTCTGGCCACCGAGGCAGACCTCTACTTCCTGGCCGTGGTGGAGCGGGGGACAGGTAATTGGATGACGCCAGAGACACGAGGACACATCGGCAAGGTCACAGGATCTCAGCCGCTCACCGATCAATCGTTTAATTGGCTCTTTTTCTCTCTCTCTCTCTCTCTCGCTCTCTCTCCCCCCCTGATATCAGCTCGCCTGCGGGCCGCGGTGGTGTTGAACCCCCGCTACCCAGAAGTCTCCCCTCTGTTCTCCCTCTCCCTCAGCTGGAAGGGGGAGCACAGCGGCTGCACCGACGACAACCTCCGAGTGAGTCGACCCCGCTCACGCCGCACCGAAAACCTCTTGCATTCAGTTGGAACTAGCATTTGAAATGTATTTGTTTTAAGATTAGATAGAACTTTATTAATCCCAAAGGAAATTCTTGTCCATGCGCCAGAGTTTTGCTTACTCCTCGACTATTTAATGGGGAGCCCAGCCGTTTTGTATCATTTCAATGTGGATAGTATATGCACATGTGTACAATGTTTGCATTTACATTTAGGGCATTTGGCAGGAGACAGCAATATATCACTGTGCATTCATAGTTGCGAGGCTAGTAGAGTTTCATAATTGCTAGGTTGCCTGCATAATAGCTGGGATAAGACCAGAAGTGCCATTCTGAGCGCATTACCAACATCTAAGAACATACAATATGCTAAACAATTCTAAGTACTATTGATAATGCCAAGACGTACAAACACGCAAGTTAGTGCTGGTACCTGTCCTCCATGTTGCCTGCACCCAGATCTCCCTGCTACTTTTGATAATGCACATTTGACCCCAACTCCATCACATGACAGAGTAGGGGTCAGATTGCGCGTCTGAACCAAACCCCCCCCCCCACTGTGGTTGCAGGCCATGGAGAGCGAGGTGAACGTCTACAAGGGGGAGCTGCTGGGCCCGCGGCCGGGCCACCAGCTGCTGACCAACCAGCTGGCCCGGCTCTGCGTCTGCCTGGACGTCTTCCTGGAGACGGACGGCGAAGACAACAGTGTGGAGGGACCCCGCGAGTTCCCCCGGGAGAAGATGTGCCTGCGCACCGTCCGGTACGATCACCGGCCCTTGTTCAGCTAGCCTAGCAGCCATGTTGCATCTTGGGTGGGGGGGTGGTTGACTGAATGTGTTGCATTGACCATCATCAGTTATTTTTTTCTTTTTAATGTCTTGAACATTTGACAGAATGTCTTTGTCCATTGGATGCTGCATTTTCGCTCCTTTTATTGAATCTCCGGTTTGCTTTTACCGTGTTGTTTTTATTGTTTTACCGATTTAATTCACATATTTTTCTTTGTTTGACATATCTTAGTTTGATCTGTTTTATGTTCTTTGTAAAACACTTAAGAGTGCTGTATAACTAAAGATTATAATTATTATGAACAAAAACTTTGTTAGTAACCCTCTGTCTGTCTCTCTATCCATCTCTTCCAGGGGCCCGAACCGCCTGAAGCCGTTCAAGTACAACCACCCGCAGGGTTTCTTCAGTCACCGCTGAACCCTGTGTTTGTGTTCACTCCTTCACCAACCCCTCCCACCCCCCCCGTGTGCCGTAACTTGTCAGTCGCCCCTGTTCGCCTAGCGGCCATCTTGGTGCCACCTTGCTTCTAACCACTAGCTTTAGTTGTGTCGCGTTCAGTTCCATCACACTTCTAAGTGGTTAGAACCTTAATGGCCGCCAGATGAATCAGGCCAATAGCCCCTCAGTTAGCGTAGCCCTGAGGAGATTAGAATTTTTAATGACACAAAAAAAAATGTTTTGTTTTTTTTTAAATAAAAAAAAAGTATTTTCATGACAGCCTTTGCGTTGATCTTTCTTTTGTACCGTGTGCATTTTTATTTTCTACCTTGGTTTGTGTACGGAGCTTTGAGGATTGGGCGGATCTCTCTCTCTCTCTGTGTCTCTCTCTCTCTCTCTCCCTCTCTTTCTTTCTGCTGCTCTATTTATAGGTCATTTCTGCGGCACCAGGGCTGGTTACTATTCGGTTGTGCCTGGGTGCTGCTGTGTGCTGAGTCACACTCACAGAGGGGAGGTTTCCATGGCGGACGATGTGCACTCACTGATTCACTACAGTACATACGACACACCGACCCAGTGACCATTGCAGCAGCAGCCCCATGGGACGGGGGAACATTATCTAGAAGGCTCTTGTGTTGTTTCCCCGGAGACGCTTTGTTCTTTCAAGGTGAAAATTTCAATAATCACAACGAAAACGTCTTCTCTGCAAGAACCTGACTTGATTCAAACTGTCTTCATAAACAACCGCATTTGTGTCCAAATGTTTTGGGCAACATTTCTAACTATTTTGTATGCATGGCTGCACCTACAACACATGTGAACTGTTAAATTAAACTTAAATAAAACTGATAAATATGTTAACACAAACATATAGTGGCTCGGGTGTTCGACTCCCAAACGAAAGGTACTGGGTTCGATCCCCAATGTGTCCTCGGCCTGCCTGAAGTCGTCCTTGAGCCGGATGCCCTAACTAACCCCGACCTGCTGCAGAATGATAGCATCTGCTAAACTACTAAATAGTAGCAAATGGTAATTAACTAAGTACAACTTCTCATGTAGTTGAGAGTAAAGATGCAAGTCGAGTGGAATTCGATTGTATGCATCTTTGATATGGCTTTCTTCATCACTAAACTGCAGAGAGAACACAGCCGCAATGCAGGCGATGAAACCCTTTCGTCGAGCTGAGCTAAAGCTTCTCCTGGTTGCACCCTAAGATGAGCTGAGAGAACTGGGTCTGGGTCTCGGCGGCTCCCGTGCATCGGAATAGCTTTCTTTTTGATTCATGAACTGTTCTAACTAAAACGCATTTAAAAAGTTGTATAAGCAGGCATTCATGAGTACAGGTGATGTGCTGGTTTGCTTTTTTTTTAAACTCGCAATGTGGAAATATATGAAATTGATACATTTTTAACTTTAGTTAAGCACTCTGAATCAATTTTACTTAAAATGAAGTACACAGTGATTTGCGTCTAAGCACATTATACAGTCATTGCTGAAGACTATATAGTACGTAGTTAGACCGTGTTAACAGTTTCTCATCCTCCATAGATAGATCAAATGTAAATGTATCAAGAGAAGAAGATGCAATGTTCTTTTTCCATACCTTTATTGTTCTCAGCAGTGTATACATAGCACAATCATCAGTTGTCAAAGCATTACAGACCAAACGGGTGAAATGCTTAAGTTCCCCCTTCATCGGGAGAAGCTACAGTAAGGTGCCAACAAGCAAATGCCATCTCTGTCCGACCAATGTATATGCAAATATAATATACACGTATAACTCTTGAAATATAAGTATATAGTTTAATATAATATAATTTATTATTAATCTGTCACAATCGGTAGCCTGGCATTTTTCTAACATCTCTAAACCGTACACAGCTTAGGTGTGTGCAGAGCCCTGCGATTCAAGTCCTGCCAGAGAGGGACTTTGTAAGTTTTAATGCACTTTTCATTGTTAAGGGCAGTTGTCACATTCAAAGAAGAGTTTAGCATTCAGCATTCACTGCAGTCATACGTCGGAAGCATCTTGGGGAGCGTGTAATGGCCATACTAGGGTTATAAGCTAGAGAATCACTATTGCTAACATACCATTTTACCTGCTATATGTTGGACACTCGGGTGCCCTGCCGGAAATACCCTGCTCCTCCTCTCCTCTCCACCGCTCCCCACCCTGGAAGTTCTTTGGCTGGCGTCTTCCATTGACTCCTCGCCTTGAGCCATGAAATTGTCACAGTCCGTAGGTCTTACTTCTTGACCTCCTTGGGCTTCTCCTCGGCCTTGGCGGGGACAGACTCCTTCTTGTCCTCCTTTGGCTCCGCTGGTTTCTTCTCCTCTTTCTTGGGCTCTACCTTCTCGGCCTCTGCTTTAGGCGCGGGCTTCTCGGCAGGCTTCTCTGCAGGCTTTTCCGCAGGCTTCTCTGTGGGCTTCTCAGCAGGCTTCTCCGCAGGCTTGGCTTTGTCCTCTGCTTTGGGGGTGGCAGGTTTCTGCTCCTCCTCCTTTGCAGGGGGGGCTGCCTCTGGTTTGGCGGCCGGGGCGGGCTTGTCCTCCGCCGGCTTGCTTGCCGCGGCGGGGGCTGGTTTGGGGGTGTCCTCCTTTGTGGGCACATCCTCTTTCTCTGGCTTGGTTTCAGGTTCCTTCTCCTTAGGGGCCTCTTTTTTCTCCTCTTTGACAGAGGCAGGCTCCTCCTTCTTCTCCTCTTTTACAGGTGCAGGCTCCGCCTTCTTCTCCTCTTTTACAGGTGCAGGCTCCTCCTTCTTCTCCTCTTTTACAGGTACAGGCTCCACCTTCTTCTCCTCTTTTACAGGTGCGGGCTCCTCCTTCTTCTCCTCTTTTACAGGTGCAGGCTCCGCCTTCTTCTCCTCTTTTACAGGTGCAGGCTCCTCCTTCTTCTCCTCTTTTACAGGTGCAGGCTCTGCCTTCTCCTCTTTCACAGGTGCAGGCTCTGCCTTCTTCTCCTCCTTGGCTGGCTCAGGCTTCTCCTCTTTCTTCTCTTCTTTGGGGGTCTCCTTGGGCTTTTCCTGCACAGGGGACTTGGGCTCGGGGGTCTTAGGGAGTGGGGATGAGGGAGGAGGCGACTTGGACTCGGGAGACTTGCTGACGGGGGATTTAGATTCTGGGGACTGGGCCTTCTCCTCTGCAGGTTCGTCCACGGGAGACTTGGGCCGGGGGGATTTAGCCTGCGGTGATTTGGAAGCTGGTGATTTGGATTCGGGTGATTTTGCGGCTGGAGATTTGGGCTGAGGAGACTTGGCTGGAGGGGAAGCAGCTTTTTCAGGAGACTTGCTCTTGTCCTCTTCCTCATCCTCTTTGGCTTCCTCTTCTACCTTCTCCTCTGCCGTTTCTTCCTTGGCATCTTCCTCCTTTTCTTCCTTCTCCTCATCCTCTGCAGCCTCTACCTCCTCGCCGCCGTCTTTGGTTTCCTCGCCTTCCTCTTCCTTCTGCTCTTCTTCTTCTTCTTCTTCCTTCTCCTCCTCCTCTTCTGCCTCCTCATCCTTCTCCTCCTCGTCGGCCTCCTCGGTCACCTCGGTCACCTGGGTCTCGTCGGTCTGCTCCTCCACGATCACGGTGTCTGAGAGCTCCTCGCTCTTTAGCTTGAGTTGGCTGGAGAGCCGGCTGTCCATGTACGAGTAGAGGCTCCCGCCACTGACGAAGCGCTTCTCCTCACCTTCCAGGAGCTTCCTGTGGTCGGGCAGGACAAACCACTAGCGTTAGGCTGCTCGGTCACATGGGACATTACCGAGGCATGCTATTGGAGGAGCCAAGGTCACCTGATCTGTGGTCTCCAAGCACAGCCTGGCCTGTAGGGCTAAAATATTCTATATATACTGTGTATGTCTCGATATATATATATATCACAAAATAGCATGTTGTCTGGTAATTCAATGAACAAATCTCTATTCAATATTTTCATATTGTGACAAATGGATACTAATAATGCAGTAGTATTTTCTAATGTCATTAAGAATTATATTGTAAAATGAACATAACGGTTTCCAGTGAAACTATACTGGAAAAAAATCAATAACTATATATAAGCCTGGTCTACTATATGAACATGATATGATAAATATCAAAGGTAAATCTAAAGCAGTCTCAATCGCAGCCCCAACCCACCTGTAGGCGGCGATCTCGATGTCCAGCGCCATCTTGACGTTGAGCAGGTCCTGGTATTCCTTCAGCTGGTTGGACATCTCCCACTTGGTGGTCTTCAGCTCACCGTCCAGCTGGTGAATGGTCTCCTGAGGACGAGAGAGTCGCACAGAGACACACAGGTCTCACACATTTGCTGTGGTGGTGGGTGGTGGTGGTATAGCAGCCTGTACTGTAGTGTTGTGTAGTGTAGATCCATTCAAAAGGAATGGATCGGGATACAGTGCGATGATGATGGGTTTGTGAGGACATCGTGCCTGCAGGGAGCCCAGGTCTCCGTGGTGTCTGTCCTCGCTCTGCATGCGCTGCCTTTCCAGGGAGTCCTTGGTGCCGCGCAGCGTCTCCAGCTCCACGGTGCGGCTCTGGAGCTGCCGGCGGTACTCGGTGATCTCGTCCTGGGAGCCACGGATGGCGTCCTGGTTGGTTCTGGAGGCGTCCGACAGGCGTTCCATGCGCACTGCAGCGACCGACACCACAGACACACAAGCGTCAACCCACACACCCATCTCTCAAGGAGAAAACGCTAGTAGTAGCACACGCATAGCATAGCATTATTCACGTCTTTGATGCATTACCATACACTATACCATAACTATACCATGAAAACCGATTTTAAAATGAAAATCTAAATCCTTAGATGTCTCAAAAAATCCAAAATATGCAGAGAAGGGCTCAAATAAAGCCTTATGATGATGACATTATGAACCACAATAATAATCATAATTTAAAAAAGCAATCCTATCCGGGCATTACATTACAACATCCTTCTTCAACAGACATCTGAGCTGCTGTCTGTCCACTGAGGTCACACTCTCGGGTCTGGGTAACCTTGACGGCCTCAGCCTCAGCCTGCCAGTCAGGGGGTCTGACTCAGCGGCCCGTCCCTCTGGCAAGCAGCCTCCATCATAATAAGCTTCACTGTGCTGCTGCTGCTGCAGTCAGCACCGCCCCCCTTCAGCCACCGGGCTCGCCCAGCATCCACTTGGACGAGGAGGCGTAGGTCAACTCACTGGGTTCACTATAGACCAAGGTCAATGGTCAACGGTTCAGTCCTGAAACTGTATATGAAGCTATTTGTTGAATCTTTAGTTCATATAAAATAAGTAAATATTTATCCACAATCTGTTTCAAAGATCCTGTTGTCACCATGGTTTACTGACTAAATTGGATTGTGTATTTTCCGCTTGTCCTGCAGAAAGTAGCCTATAGACACATGAGGTCTTGACTGTGTGATGGTGAATTCCCATTGATTGCCAGCACACAGTGGTAGAACGAGGATTGTGTAATGGTAAAGATGGTCAAAATGGTCAAGATCAACCATTTACGTGTTGAACTTGAACTGCTGCCACAGACGAGCAACTGAGTGACTTCTCTGTGTTCTTCTAACCTGCAGCGCATCTTTAGCACAGAATGCATTGAAATGCATTCTCCTGTGACAACGATGCGACTGCAGATGTTGCGCTCCTACAAGAACCGCTAACTATCTTTAGAAGGTTTCTTTTGCTTTCTGCAGGCTATTGCTTTGGAATGAATTAAAGATTAACTATTTTGAAATATATAGTCAAAGCAATTCACATTGCGTTATGTTGATCAGAGAGAGATTGCTTGTGTGTGTGAAATATAGTTAATTTATCTCCAGAATTCTACAGAACTTTACTGTTTTGCAACAATTACAAAAAAAAAGGATCTCCTACTTTCTGAAAAATATGTACAAAAATATATGAACCGTATGACGTACCTTTGAACCATTGTTCCGTTTGCATGGAGTTTTGGTTGGCGTGGTTGTCCAGCTGGGAGCGGATCTCCCGCAGTGCGCTGGTGACGTCCGCCTTCACGGAGTCGCGCACCTCCAGGTTCACCTGCGCGCCCTGGATCTGCGCCAGCAGCTCGGCCACCTCCTCCTCGTGGTTCCTCTTCAGGAAGTCCACCTCCTCCTCCAGGGCGCCCAGCTTCTTCTCCAGCTCCACACGAGTCAGTCCGCACTCGTCCACGTACTTGTTCATGACGCGCACCGCGGCCTCCGTCTCCTCGCGGTTGCGGGACTCGTCGTCGATCCGGCCCCGCACGGCCTGGATGTCCTCCTCCAGGTGCTCCTGCTCCAGCAGAGCTCCAGCCTTCTCCCCGGACAGATGCTGCAAGCGCTCCCTCAGGTCGCCCAGCTCCCGCTCGTACTGCTCTCCGACGGCGGCGCGTCCCGCCTGGCTCTGTCGCAGCGCGGCCGCCTCCGCCTCCAGGTTGCTGTTGTGGAGCTCCAGGTGGCGCACCTTGTCGATGTAGCCGGCGAACCGGTCGTTCAAAGTTTGCAGGATCTCCTTTTCATTTCTCCGCACGTTGTCTCCGTTGTTGTAAAACGTGTCCAGGTCACGGTGGTGGTCGGCGGCCGCCGACGCATGGCTGTAGGTGGTGGCGCAGGTGCGGCGTCTCTGGGGCTGGAAGCCGGAGGAGGCCACTGAAGAGACCGGTCGGACTTTGCGGTAGGCGGTCGGGCCGTAGTACTGGTGGTGATCCATGGAGAAGCTCATCTTGGCTGAGCCAGTGGATCTGTTCTGCAGCAGGACGATGCTCCGGCTCTTATATAGTGGGGAGGGAAAAGACGTTAGTCAGCATCCAGCCGCATGCTATTTAAAGAGATACAGAAACAAAGACTACACACACACACACACACACACACACACACACACACACACACACACACACACACACACAACTTTTTTTTTAAGAGTATAGGCTAAACCTATACGATTACAGTCAGCACAGAGTTAAAAGAAAGCATGGTGCTTAAACACATTAAGACACATGCTTTTTGCCTAAAAAATTAAAGTCTCTGTTTTCCAATTCTAACGGTATTTATTGTAGGGGATCAACATTTGTTTGAATTAGAATTGAATTAGAAGTGTCAACGTTTTGCAATAACTAGCCTAAATGAGTTACTTAAAAAGTAATGCATACATTATACATTATATACATTATTACTATTAATATATCAACAGATTCGGATGTTGATTGTGTTTTGTAATATTGTCCTGCTCCTGAAAAAGAGTTTCTGTGAAATAATTCAAGCAATGTGAAGCTATATTAGAATGATTATATGAGACCTAATAATAATTATTCTTATTAATATTAATGATATGTTTCCTGGCTTGTGTGTGTGTGTGTGTGTGTGTGGGAGGGGGGGGGGGTATCGGGGTGGGTGTGCTGCTGTGTTCTGCTGATGCTCTCGCTATCTGCTGCTGCAGTGTGAGTTTGCAGATCCACGCGGAGCCATCTGGGACCCGTACCTGCTGGCCCGCTGACAGCCTCTCTGTCCACATACACACACACACACGCGCACACACACACACACACACACACACACACACACACACACACACACACACACACACACACACACACACACACACACACACACACAGCATCCGCCTTATGCTCATATGTATAGATGTGTATTTATTTTGTATGGCAGTATGCATGTTGTCTGTCTGTCCGTGGTTCTCGACGAGGCTCACGACGAGGGGAGACTGAGCCGTGGTGAATGTGCATGGAGAGGATTTGTGTGTCACAGTGCTAACACAACACAACACAACACAACACAACACAACACACAGGGCTTGGCCTCTGCTGATCCTGGGGGATAATCTTGCTTTTGCACGCACACCATTCTAGCTAACCACACCTACACCACCGATTGATCCGTCTCTGTCGTTTTGCCTCTCTTTCTCTTTCTCTCTCTCTCTCTCTCTCCCTCTCTCTCTCTCTCTCTGTATACCCCCCCTCTCTCTCTCTGTATAGAATACCTCGCTCCCTGTGAACCCCCCCCTCTCTCTCTCCCTCTGTGTCTCCCTCTCTTGGTCTCTCCTCCTTCTCTTGCTCTATCCTCTCCCACTTGCTCTCTTACACACACTATCTCCCTCCTCTCTCTCTCTCTCTCTCTCTCTCTCCTCTCTCTCTCTCTCTCTCTCTCTCTCTCTCTCACACAGGCAGGCAGGCACACACATAGGTGGACGAGTTCATTATCTTAAAGGAACAGTTTGGAATGGTTCAAATAATAGATAGAACAAAATATTGCTCATTGGTCAATGGTAAGTTCTCAGAAAAAAAAAGGCAAGTACAGACTAGAGAAGCCTCTGTAAGTGAGCATATATGTATTTATAGTGTATTTAAATCTAGCACGAGTCCTGTGTCGCTGCGTGTATATGCTTCAGTGTATTGTCTGATAGGAGCCATGAGGGGACGTTCTAGAACAAATTCACCGCCTCCGCCCCACTTCATGTGTTATGTATGAGGATAACACACTATAATAGATGGGCTTGTCACACAGATGCTGGGGGTTCAAGGTGATTCAATTGCTTGCTTTAATATTTCATGGTTTTCGTGGTTACTATACTACTGCATCATTATCAGTATATACCAATAGAATTGGTGAATACATATCATATTCGCTTTGGATAAAAGTGCCAAATGCCCTAAATGTAAAAAATGTTAAATGCTTTGATTGAAACGGTTTTTTTCTTGCCATGACCATGTTTTAGTGAAGTCACTTGTACAACCACTTTTAAACAGCCACTGACTAATCACCAGTTAGCCATGCTGTGTGGGGCACGATGGCACAATGGTTAGCAAGACCAATGCCTCAGAACAACAAGGCTGTGGATTCAGACCCATGTTGATTCTCAGGTGACAACTCCTGCCTGTGCCCTTGGAGTGTGCCCAAGCGGAGTCTCGTTGTATTAGTGTGGTATCATGCTCACGAAATGATGTATTTTTCTCAAAACATTTGATATTACACCAATCACACGCAGACCTCGACGAAACCACAGATCTGTCTGTTTGAAAATCCACAAAGGTGAACTGAGTTCAGCTTTGAATCATTTCCTGTGGATGTGACATTGATAGGCTCAGTAGGAGGAGGTGGGCGGCTGCTGGACTCTTTCTAGAACAAACCTGACCTTGGCGAGAGAGGGGGAGGTAGAGAGAGGTAGAGACAGAGTGAGAGAGAGAGAGAGGTAGAGATAGAGAGAGACAGAGGGAGATGTGGTCATGAGTAGGAACACTTGAATGATGCACCACAGAACAAGTGGGCTGCAATCTGAATGAGAGACATGAGATTAAAAGCGATATTGAAACTTGTGTGAGCCAGCAAGAATGATCGCCTACGCATTAGAACTGCTGCATTTTATATAAGGGCGGGTTTGGAGGAATATTTAGTGCCCGAGTGGTCGTATCATATCCATAGCTCTCTGTGATTTGTGGCACATGACACATAAAGACACAAGGGAAGGTGTCGAAGAACGAAAGAGAGAGGATAGGGGAGGAGAGGAGAGGGATGGGGTGAGAAGAAAAGAGGGAAGTCACCTTGGTGTGAATAGGGGATGGAAATGGCTGTCCTGGCAGAGCCAGCAGTGACTCAGCTGTACCACAGTTATTGCCTTTGAATTACATTACCTGGTTATATACCTTTCTATTCGTGGTATCATTTCATTCCTTTGGATCTGCAGTTTGTTCACCACCACAACCCTCAATTTGTATGCTCATCATATATTTCCAAAATATGCAATAATGAGTCAGTAAATATGTGTTATATTGTCATAGTTGTTCAGCAGCTGAAGACTGAGAGTGAAGTTTCCAGAACATCCGCGGTGTTAGTCTCACGCGCCACCTCGTGGACACGTTGAAGAACGAATGATTGTTGTTGCTTCACGAATCTTCTCCTCCTGTAGGTTCACTATTGGTTCAGCAGGGGGCAGTGTAGCCTTCACCAGCTGAGCACAACACTTCCTGTAAACCCGTAGGGCATGTATTGAGATGTGATTATTAATGCAATACAGAGCAAGTGGGGGAAAGTTCAAATGACAAGTAGCCTAATAATCACAAGAATCAGAAAGTGTTATTCTTAAATAGTTGGTAAGAAAACGGTTTGATGGCTGCCATGGACAGACAACGTTGTTTGTTAAGTCTATGGGTGACGGGAAATAACGAGCTGGTAGATGAGTGGAAGGTAAGGGAGCTGCTCATAATAACAACACATTTTATATATATTATATATTACTGCATTCATATCTCTCGCCGTCAATACAGCGTGGATACGACGGGGACCTATAATACTATTTTATTGTTTCTCTTTTTTTTTTCTCAGCGAGTGCACATTTTGAGTCATCTGCAGGACCACAGCAAACTGAAGTCCTGCTCTTCTGACTTTCACAAACTTTTACGAAAAATCCAAGGTGCTACTTGTTATGATGATGATGATGATGATGATATATTATGATGTTGTCATATTAATCAATGACTGGAGGTTTCCCGCCACTCTGTCTGCTCTAGGCGTCCCCGCCACGCTGGACTTCTGTCCGCTGGAGATGACCGTGGTGTACAGCGCATGCGCATTCTCCATCGCTCAGTCTCAGGTGTCACAGGCCGAGTCGCTGCTCACAGAAGGCCTGCAGAGAGGTGACACATATAGTGGACATAACGGGCAGGTCTTCTTAGTGGTTAGGGGTGTTTTTCTGATGCCGAAAGCTACTAATGTATGTCCACAGTCTCCCTGTAGGCGTCATTGAACAAGATCTGATGTGTATCTCAGATTCTCTAATTGTCTTGCTTTGGATTTAAAATGTCTGGTGAAATTGTTAAATCGTAAAGTAGTCAATGACAGTCAATGCTGAATTAGAATGAATGAGCGTTTATTCTAACAACCCACTGCAATGTTTCAGAATCAGAATGAGATTTATCGATTACTTGTTTACAAACAAGTAATGTGCTATTGCGAAATTCGTGCATTACATTAAACATTATACAGATAGGAATAGTATAGAAATAAAATAAAAAAAAGAGTAAAAGATTACATTTCCCATGCCCATGTCCCATCAGCTCTCCGGGTCATGGGGAAGGACGCTGACACTAGTTCAGATGCAGCCGTGTTCTGGCGGGCCGCTCTGAACACCTTTTGTGACACAGCGTTGTGCATCTGCACCCTGCGGCTGCTCTGTCTGCAGTGGGCCATCTGGCTGTCCATGCACAGACTGAAACACATCCAGGACTTGAAGGTGAACAACCACACGTTTACACTTTTGTGACATACGATCCTGACGTGGGAGTGTTTCAAAAAACAGTTGCCATTAATTTAGACGTGCTGTAGGTAAGATTGGCGTGTTGTAAAGAGAGAGAGAGCAGAAGATGGCAGAAGAGCAAGATTTTGAAAATAATTATCCCAAAAGTCACACAAAGCATTTCACTCACCGACTGACTGATGGCTTTGACAGTAAATGACACTCAAATTATAGCTCTTAAATCTTACCTACACTCCCTGGAGGCAGTTTATATTTCTGGCAATTGTTGGTTCACTACATTTAAATACTTCCATGTTTGATTAGTGGGCTCTGAAGCCTCTGAGGTTTAGTTAACATGAACAGAATATGATCCCTACGACCTAAGCAATCATACTCGTCGGGCGCTAAAGAAGGACATTTCATTCCTGTGATGATGTCGCTAGGATAACAGCGGCTCTCTCTTTCTTGTGGTCGTCTCTCCGTCTGCACGTGCCGTAGGAAGAGCTGTCATCTCTGTCCGGCAGATTGTCTGCTCTTGAAGACGAGCAGAGGGAGAAGAATCTGGCTCCTCAGACGCCCCGCTTGGTGGCAGAGCCCATACGGCTGGCAGAGCTGCTGGACATCTGCACCATCCTCACTCAGGGTCTGCAGCGATCGCAATACGTGGACATGAATTACCTTATTTCAATTTAAAATGTGTATTTGTTTAATTTATTCTTTTTTTAAATGTATTCATTTATTTATTTATTATTTTTGTATTTGTATATTCAAGCAGGAAATCCCGTAAGATTAAAATCTCTTTTTGTCAGTGGGTGACCTGGCCAAGTTGGCACACCACCAGTACTACAAGTACAACATTTCGTCATTGTTTTTAGTCTACGCTTTTCTCCAAAGCGAGTTTAGGTGTAAGTGAGAGTGAGAACAGTCAGAGCAGTGGAGTATCCATATAGCAGTCAGAAAGACAAGGTCGGTCATTTTTACGGTGTTTAGAGTTGTGTTCACACCAGACACTGTCAGAGTTTGAGAGTTTATTTTGAATAGCATGAGATTGGCTGTGGCTCAGTGCAGTGAGCCACATAATGTTCATATGTATAGATGTACATAATTATCTTTTATTTTTTTAAATCCATTGCTAATGTTCTTCAAATATGTGTTTATTTTTAGGGGCAGAGTGGCTGAGTGATGGACGGCATTCAGAAGCTCTGTCTGAACTCCAGAGAGGCTTCTCTCTCCGAGCCCCAAGAAATCTGCTGGCAGATGCACACGTCCTCTCAGGCCTGTGCCTTGCCAACATGGTAGACATCCAAAAACTTCTCGTCTCTCCCGCTCGTAAATGTGCAGGAATGAATATCTGTTGCTGTGTGCAACATATGAGGTTTTCCGGGGGTTGACAGGGGAACCATTATGCTCGGCTATGTTCTAGTATACTGCTTTGTATACGCGTGTTACATCTCCAATCAATATGAAATGGTTTTAACGTTGTGATTCGATGCTTGCTCTTCCCGTGGTGCTCATGCAGGGCCGGCCCCAGATGGCTCTCCAGTGTTACATGAGGGCTGTGGAGACGGAGCCGTACTGTGTCCCCGCCCTGCACTGCAGCATCCGCCTCTACAGCCAGCTGGGCAACGCACAGGCCGAGATGGAGGGCCTCCGCTTACTGAACACTGTGGGTTGACGCACTCAGACGTGTATGTCTGTGCGTGTGCGCGTGTGTGTGTGTGTCTGTGCCCGCGTGTGTGTGAGAACATGCACACCCCTACTACTAACCCTTAAGGCTCGGACATTCTTTTGACGGACAGCTGTGGTCGTGCACGCAGTTCCATTTCTACGCATTATTCGGTCTGGCATTCCGTGCACACGCGTTTCTGTTTCCTGATCCATATTCATACACATTTCAGTAATGCACCATAACGCTAACCACCATAAAACTTTTGATGGCAGGCATTTTCATCTCTCCCGGGCATTTGTTCAATTTCGCCCATGTGGCTGTCTTTACATTCTTTCTATGACAATTCTATAAATGTGGGTAAGGGCAGATCTCCTCGTGCAACTCAAAATGAGCATCCATTTGGGTATCTGGAGCAATGCGCAGTCAGGGCACCTTTGCTATGCACACAGTCCACGTGGTCACAAAATGCGGGACATGATGCGTATGGCGAAACGGTTATGTCACACGGACCCTTCCAGGCATGTGAAATATCGCACTTACCCCGCGTTACTGCTCCCACTTGGCTTGCATAGTCCATACCACCGTCAGTGCTTCACAACAGTCAGTACAATACACACACACACAAAAGAAGAAAAGAAAAACATTACCCAATAAAAGCTTTTTCGTTTTTATAAAATTGTGTCCTAAGAAGAGAAATAAAACAAGGGAGTGACTCTGCAAGCCTGATCTGTGTCATGTCCCTCAGGCTCTCATGCTGCCCCCGGCTGCAGACTCCAAAACGGACCCTGAGGCCTTCCCTCTGAACACGTCGGCGCTCCTGAGCAGCCCGTCGCTGAGGGGCCCGCTCTCTGTCCCCTCGCCCGCCAGCGCTCTCCACAGCCTGGCCTTGAAGTGTGTCCTCCACGGACGGTGAGCAGGAGGCTCTCTCTTCAAAATGCATAGCAGCGAGATGCAGATCAGGTGCAGTGAGGTGAGTGTGCTTCTTAATGAGCTGGATGTGTTCCTGCAGGGTGGCCGAGGGCGTGGAGCATTACCTGGACCTGCTGGCTGTCCTCCGCTCAGATCATCCGCATGTCGTATGTTTCTTTTTTTAAACACTCCCGACAAAGGAAGAAATAAGTTGACTTTAATAAGTTTACTTCACCAACGTGTCATCTCCATCCAACCATTTATGGCGATATATACTTTACAATCGCTTTCTTTCCAAAACCAGACCAACGGTGTTACTTTTTTAGCTGACATCAGAGCACCGTAAATCACCAGAAGTAATATATTGTAACTATACATGCATTTCCGTATGTTGCTATGTGCTTTAAAGCACTACAAATATTACCAGAATCAGAGTTGTATTGCCAAGTAAGCTTTCACACACACTAGGAATTTGCTGTGTTGTATTGTTTCTGTAGTGCAGAAATATGAAATATATGGGAAAAAATTAAATGTGCTTATCTCACTATAATGGAAAGACTTTCTGTATGTGTGTGTGTCTGTAATTCGATTTTCTCGACAACCATTCATCCGATCGACTTCACACTTGGCAGACTTATTGCTGAGGAACCAAGGAAGTGTGAAGTTGTTTGGATGAGCGGTTCTCAAGAAAGTTGCAAGCACTTAGCCCATTCTGAACAGGCACGACAGGGACATTGCACTGGTTGGTGTATGACCGAGGACCCAAGGAAGTGCAATGTTGAGTGTGTCAAGTTGTTTGAGTGAGGCCGTCTTCAAAAAAGCCGCAAGCAGCAATACCGAAGGCCACACAGTCGGTCTGTTGGCAGACTGGCACATGATTTGTTATACTTCAATAAAATGTGTTCAATCCCTAAGCAATTTTGGTCCATGTATGTAACCGTTTGTTTCAATGAAGAAGACTCACAGGTGTTTGTTTTGTGAACATCCCTGACTCAGGTCCACACTGAAGCTGTCCCCGCCTTGCCCCGGGTGTGTGAGCTGTACCTGGAGACCGCCACCGCCTTGCTGCTGGTCGGACGCACTGCGGACTGCGTGGCTCTCTGCGACGAGGTCCTGAGCGCCACGCTAGATCTGCTGCCCGAGAGGCTGGCGCTGGAGGACCCCACGGAGGACTGCGGTGAGGGGGAGGGCAGCGGGTCACCATCGTGGGGCTGGGACCACGACACGCTGGACGCCATGCTGTGGGCCGGCTGCGCCCATCTCCTCCAGGCCCACTGCCAGGCTCACGTGAAGGACTGGAAGCTAGCAGTGACCCACTACACAAGGTTCGGTACCCGGGGCGCCATCTGAGGGCTGAATTGGGAGCGCTGGTGCAGTCAAGATTTCTTTATTGTCATCTGTAACAAGTACAATGGAATGCTTACTCCCCATTCGCTCCTGCAGTATTATTCTAAACAAATTCTAAGCAACTCTAAACAATTAGTAATTGGACCTAGAAGTAGAGTAAAAAGGTACAGTAAAACGTTTTCTTCTGAGCACTAATCTTACAAACATAAATACTAAAACAACTCTGAACAATTAGTAATATAGAACTTAGTTGCGGTAAAAGTAAAAGTGACAAGTAAAGTAGGAATACTCAAAAATGTATTCAAAGATGTGTGGAGAGTGATGTGATGATTTCTGTGTTTCAGGTGTATCAACTTAATGGGCAAGGTGTGTATAAAAACCAAAGGTGAGGATTTTTGTATTTCTTCAAGCTAGACTTGATTTCCTTTCACGTAATTTTTTTCATTCATGGATGGAAGAAAGAAACGGAGAATAATAACGATTATATTGGGAAAAAAAACAGGCACCTATTTTACCAGCAGGTGTGAATTTGATTAGCCATTACAAGGCATTTCAAAATTGTCATTGTGACATAGTGACATCACAAGTGGGAGTGTCCACCAGATGTATGATGACTAGATCAGCCTACCAGCCTATGCCTTGTCTGCATCAACTGGTAGGTTTTCCTATCCATTATACATCTGGGTGGACACTCCCACTATGTCACTATGTCACAATGACAAATTTTGTCAAATAACTAAATCCTAATATAGCTCGTCATAATAGAGGTGTTTTACTTTGGGTAATGTTGTATTGTATTTGGTAAGCTCATGTTTTATAAAATGGCGTCCCATCACCACCACTACCACAGGATTCCAGACCCAGGCCTCCCCCGTAGACCCGGCTGGTGGCCGTGGATCCAAAGTCTGTACCCTCCAGAGGCTGAAGGGCCTTTCATTTGCTGGGCGGGGAATCAGTTTCACCCAGAGAGACCAACTCAGAGAAGCCCTGCGGGACCTGCAGCTTGGCACACAGCTCTCACCTGGTACATGAGTAGCGGGAGAGAGTGATCTGTTTTCAATATGGCGTCTCCTTTTATTTTTTTTTTTTATAAATGTTTTTATTCAATGAATGAACAGGTATACATTGAAATATATAGTACATTAAGGATCAACTTCTTTTTCTTTGTTACCCCTTCACCCCCCCACCCCAGGTCCTACAAAAGTGGGTCTGCAAATACACAAAGATGCAAGAATGCGTATACACAATACATACACATAAGGCCCTATGCTCCCAACATAATGATCAAGTCCATGACATATGATACATGTTACAGACAAGGAGCAGTCAAAGTGACTGCAAGTGTCTCCTTTTCAACCATGTTATGTTATGCTGAAGGAAAAACAGGGAAAATGCCTGCATTTAGGTTAATGGAAGATTACACACATTAATGGGTATCACTGTACAAGAAATGTATGTGATACAGCACATTTGCTGCTATTCAGTCTGGTGACTCAGTTTGTTTCTTATGTATACCGATTCTGCAAAATGTGTTCCTCTTGTTATAACTTACTTCATGCATAGTATTTCTTTCAAAATGGCCCACTAATTAATCTAATTGAGTGTCCCTGTGTGTCATTTTTCCGGGGTCCCCATGCTGTGTGGTTAACCCTACCCCCCCCCAGAGTGTGTGAGCGCAGGGCTGTGGCTCGGGGAGGTCCTCTGGAGACTGGACCGGCAGCACGAGGCGGCCTCCTGCTGGGAGAAGAGCCTCGCTAGTACGGAGCCGCCTGGAGAGTAAGACACCCCGTTGTTATCCTCCTGGTCATACCAAACAGAAACTCGCCTCTGCTCCTTATGAATATGAATCTGTTTGTTACTATTCGTGAATTTTGCTTTAGCAGAACTGGACAACGGAACCCACCAGCACAAACTTACAAAAAAATATAGTAGTATATTTTGGGGTTTACTAACACTTTGTAATGCAGTGTTTTATCCATCTGTGTGGATCTTTTCATTAGTGCAGGATGCAAGGAACCTCCCATAAGTCATCTCTGTTGTTTTGTTTGTTTTTCTGACAAATGGCGAAAGTAGGTATTGGGGTTTTCCTGGTCGTCAATAAACTTTGGTTCCATTAAAGAATGTAATTGTGTTGTTGTCCTTTTCTGATTGAATGACAAGATGAAGAACATCTTATGGACATTTGCAATCTGTTGCTAACAGTTCCACATTTAATCTTTTCATTGAACAATTTGCACTAATTCATATTGAAAATAAATAATGCATGACATATAATGCATGACTCTGTACCTAACTGGTAAATGTCTTGTGTTGCAGGACTTTTCCGCTGTACCTACAGGAGCTCAAATGCAACCCCTCTCTGGATCCCACCGTCCTTCGCAACAGAGTCCAGAATCTGACTCGCACGTAGCAAAGACTTGTAATCTTGAATATGAACACATTTGACTGAAACCTCTTTCAAGCACCCATTGACATGCATGCACTTACCTGGTCAGAACGATGTTTAACCTGTTAGTGTTGCTTGGTTTGTCATGTTGTCACTTTGGGTCTTTTATAACATAGAGACATGGAAACCTCGAGCACATACATTTGACCGATGATGGTTTTGGTCACACGTGAGAGGGAGAAAATTCCATCATCATCCAGTCATGGAATGTGTGATGTACTGTTTGTGCAATTACATGTGTACATTTTATTTAATAAAATCCTGGACAAAATATAAACGCAAATAATCAGCTGTGGCATTTGTTTATTGACTCTGTTTGCGTAGATATAGCATTTTACCTATCATTTGTCATATGAGACAGTATGACAATGTCGTTTGCTACAACTGTCTTGCGTTATCAACGCGGTGCTGTTCAATTGGAGGAAGGAAGTTTGATGACAGTCTTTAAAGGGCCAATGAGCAGCTAGTGTGCGCGTCCCATTTGGGCCAAACGTCGAGCATGCGGCTATCTGATTGGTCACCGGGGCGTATGGGCGTGTGTTCCGCGATAACCCACTTCCTGGACACGGTAGGATCGACCAATCGCGGAGGAGTATTCCGCCAGGCCGTGGTATAACTACAGAAATGCGAAGGAGCAGATCAGTCGGAGTGAAATCGAAACACGTTGACATAGAAAGCCAGAACAGCCTACGTTTTCTTTATTTATAAATACCAATCCAGGGGGGACAACCATGGCCTCGGGGAGCGAGTAAGCACACGTTTCTTAACAACCCGATACCTTACGTTGTTGCGTCTTGGCTAAATCATTCAGTATAGAGGCCCGTGTTTGGGACAACGTCAGACACGACTAACAATACTGTGCTTTTGATGGCGTTAGCTTGGCGTTTAGCTCCGTGGCTAATTAACTACAAAGGTTTATTCCACCTCCGTGTGAACGGCAGTCAAAACTTGGGGGGGGAAATCAGCAAATGTCAGAACGGCGCCGCTAGCCGACTCACGACACGCTAACCACCCCCCCCATGCTAACGACAAAGCGCAGTCATTCGGTCCCGCAGTGCTAACTTTAGCCTAGCCACGCCAAGGCCGACCGCCGTCACACCGGCCTGCGCGTACAGCAGCTAACTCTTCACAGCATTTGGTTTGATTATTTTCCTTACGAAGTTGTCCATATTGTTTTAAAATGTCCGGTTAGTGACAGTGCGAGTGGGCAGCTAGCATGCGAGCTAGCCACGCGAACCTGTCAGACCGCAAGCTGGCGAGCCGCTAGCCTGTAGCATGCTAGGCTAGTGAGCTAGTGCGTTCACAGCGAGCTGATGATAAACTCATGATATAAAGCCTGCGTTTCAGCCCCGACCACTGTACCTGGGTTACAGTTGTATCTCTGTACACGGGGATTAAGGCAACATGTTGTAGTTGGTAATAAATCATGTTTTGTGTTTGTTGTAACAAGACTATTTTACAAAGTTTTGGAAAAAATCCTTTTGCTGTGTCATCTGGGCTACGTTAGCGCAGTGCTAACCTTAGCTTGTCAGGTAACGCAGCGAGCCCCGGTGTTGTCTGTCCTAGACTTGTTACTTAACACATGACTAAATGACTGCCCTCTTTATATACAGATCATCCCGCTACATGTTATATTATACAATGCAACGTTTTAATTTTGACCTGACAGATCGTCAGCGTTTGTTTTTGTTTCTCTTTTGTTTTCTGACATAACTGTTGGCAAGCCCAGCCGTGCCGTGTGTCGTTGTGCGTGTCCAGAAACCCAAATGATTTGTTGAATTGATTCCCTTCTTTCTTATATTAAACAGCTCCAAAAATGATGATCTGTCCACTGCGATCCTTAAACAGAAACACAGGCCTAACCGGCTTATGGTCGATGAATCCATTAATGAGGATAACAGTGTGGTCTCCCTCTCCCAGGTACGGCTTTTCTAAGTCACATCTGTAATGTGTTCAGTCTCGTTGTTTACCACTCACATATGGGACAATATCATATCCTATGTTCTATTTCTCCATTTTGGTTTGTGTAAAGTTAATCTTAATCAAGCTGGGTTCATGATTGATGTATTGCACGGTGCAGACCAAGATGGACGACCTGCAGCTGTTCCGTGGAGACACAGTGCTGATGAAGGGCAAGAAGAGGAGGGAGACGGTGTGCATCGTCCTCTCGGACGACACCTGTTCTGACGAGAAGATCCGCATGAACAGGGTGGTCCGCAACAACCTGCGGGTCCGACTGGGAGACGTCATCGGGTAGGCACAGCCGTGGTGGTACCTTTTGTCTTGCAGCTACACCGCTGCTAACTGGATGTATTCATTAACCCAACTGGTATTTTCTCCTGCAGCATCCAGCCATGTCCTGATGTGAAGTATGGAAAGAGGATCCACGTTCTTCCCATCGATGACACAGTAGAGGGAATCACTGGAAACCTGTTTGAGGTCTACCTGAAGCCATACTTCCTTGAGGCGTACCGGCCCATCCGCAAGGGTGAGTACTGAAGTAGTATCCTGTTTTAATTTTGCCCATGAAACCTTACCTGACATTGAACTCCTTCCTCTGTGCATAGGTGACATCTTCCTGGTCAGGGGAGGCATGCGTGCTGTGGAGTTCAAGGTGGTGGAGACGGACCCTTCTCCTTACTGCATCGTTGCCCCCGATACAGTTATCCACTATGAGGGAGAACCCATCAGGAGAGAGGTGTGTGTGACCTTGACCGCAAATACCACAGTGGTGGGGTTTACCCATTGTTACTCTTGACAAAAGCGTAATAATTGGAACTCATACCTCCTCTTTCCCGTCGGTGCTCGTGCCGTTTTAGGACGAGGAGGACTCCCTGAATGAAGTTGGCTACGATGACATTGGAGGAGTGAGGAAGCAGCTGGCTCAGATCAAAGAGATGGTGGAGCTGCCTCTGAGGCACCCCGCTCTCTTCAAGGCCATTGGAGTCAAGGTGAGAAACCTTTGGATCTACAGCCAACCTTACTGGTGATCTGCAACTTATTATCCAACCGTACTGGGGCTCTGCAGTGGGGGGATATTATTCAACCGTACTGGTGGTCTGTAACACGTTGTCCGGCCGTACTAGTGAGCTGTTTCATTTTATCCAACCGTACTGGTAATCTGCTGTGTGGGGAATATTATCCAACTGTACTGGTGATCTGTAACGTATTTTCCAACCTTACTTGGGGATCTGTAACGTATTATCTAACCTTACTGATGATCTGCAGTGGGGGGAATATTGCCCAACCCTAGTTATTGAACAGTTTATTTCTGGATGGCAGTACTATAAATGATATGATTCTTGTTGTCTGCAGCCCCCACGTGGCATCCTGCTGTACGGACCCCCTGGAACAGGAAAGACTCTGATCGCTAGAGCTGTGGCCAATGAAACTGGAGCCTTCTTCTTCCTCATTAATGGTGCGTTCAATGGTCTTTCATCATTTGCAACTATGGATAGATTTCACTGCATAGATATATTTTCCTCAAGTGTGTGTGTGGTATGACTTTCCTGTAATGCCATTTCTGTCCATACTACTTTTATTACAGTATGAGACTCAAACTCTAATTGGCATTGTGTACAAAAACGATCCTGCTTTTTATTGTCGAAAGCTTTTTGAGAGTATTGTGTCAGGGTTGCGCATTGTCATGCTGTGTTCCCTCCAGGTCCTGAGATCATGAGCAAGTTGGCAGGCGAGAGTGAGAGTAACCTGAGGAAGGCCTTCGAGGAGGCGGAGAAGAACGCTCCGGCGATCATCTTTATTGATGAGCTCGACGCCATCGCCCCAAAGAGAGAGAAGGTGAGGAGACTCACCAAGAAACTCGATGCAGCCCAGCGGTTGCATTATGCATTGTCATGGGACCCGGCAATTAGTCAGTATTATTGTTTATAGTCTTAAAACTGTATCGCCACGAAATAAAGACTTTCTGTAACGGCCGATTTTATACTACCGGCCGTTACAGAAAGTCTTTATTTCGTGGCTTCTCAGCAATCATTTAGAGTCTAAATGATCACTGAGAAGCTATGCAGTTTGAAACATCTGAGAAGAAGGAAAGCTAGCTTTTCTCTGATGCCATGCTTTAAATGTCCAGATACTTGAATGTAATGACCCTCGGTTAGACATGGAATGGTGGAATTCGTAAGCATATTGTGTATAATTTGCGGTATTGTGACAATATATGTTTCCATATTGGCCAGCCATAATGACTTTGTATGTGGCGTGGTGTAACAATGGGTTTTGTGTTTGTGGGCTGGCCCTTAAAATAGTACTCGGCAATCTGTAGCATCTTATGCTAACTAGCTTGTTAAACAGAAAGTCCCCTTGCTAAACCTGTTCTATTTACCTAGCAAATATGACGTGCTTGAAACTGGTCTTATTCCAGTCTTTCTGCACTGTCGGCGATGTGTATTTGTTGTCTCACTCTCAAGTGTCTGCTAACTGCCCCACATGTAGACCCATGGTGAGGTGGAGCGGCGTATCGTCTCCCAGCTCCTGACCCTGATGGACGGTCTGAAGCAGAGGGCTCATGTCATCGTCATGGCCGCCACCAACAGACCCAACAGCATTGACCCGGCCCTCAGGAGATTTGGTAAGTGGCTGATCAAATATTAATCTGGAAGAGCATGGGGGGCGAGGCAGAGATGCGGGATGCTTGTGGTTAATGGTACTTTTTGTTATAGATCCAAGTCGGCACAAATCTGATGACTGCACATTTAGTTTTTAATCTGTTTCTCTTGTTGGAAAATTGCACATAATGGCTTATGGTATCATGTGCATCAAAGTATCACTCACTGCCAAATAACTCTCCAAATCCAAACATATTGTTAACCTATGGTGCCAGTTTGGTTCAGGTCTATAAGCTGTGAACTCTTAAGAGTAGATAAATGCAAGCCGGGCGTTTTTAGTAATACCTTCTGGTCTGGTGATCCAGGGCGTTTCGACAGAGAGGTGGACATCGGCATCCCCGACGCCACCGGCAGGCTGGAGATCCTCCAGATTCACACAAAGAACATGAAGCTGGCTGACGACGTTGACCTGGAGCAGGTCTGTGCACCTCTAACACACGGCTGTGCATTATTAATGGCATTGATCACTGACTAAACATCAGGGAGGACCGCACCATGCTTATAATGGTGGATGTGTTAAACTGAACGCTCTTCACACATTTCCTTTTTTATAACTTCCTTTTTAGTTGCTCTATGGGGAAGGTGTGTTTTTTGAATCACAAATCTTTCATACGTTCTATACAGATGTAAAGTTGGCTGCATCCGCCATAGTTTTGCTTTGGGTTGTATGTGTATAGCTTGTTCTCTAAAATGAGGTAATCCCAGTTGGCGGAAGACTCCGCTTGTTCCCAAGTTGTTGGAATATGACATTCTTTTAGAAACATTCCAAAATACAAATGCATGGTGAGAGGCAAGTTCAAAGATGTGGACATGCATCACAAGACTTTTAGAAAATTTGAAGAAGACAAGCTAGGTTGTCTGCATCATTTGCTAATCTCAAAATGTTCAGTGACGGTAATAAAACTGCCTGAGTATTAGGTGCCTCACCTCTAGGTTTTAATCTCCCCCCAGACAATGAACACAGCAATATAATGTGCAATATTACCTCACTTTCCTCAGTATTTTCCTCAGTATTACGTGCAATATTAACATTACTGTCCAACATCACGTGCAATCTATCATGTGCTTTATTATTATTATCATGTCTATAAATATTATCTATAACACTACCTCTCCTCTCATATTGTAACTGTAAATTTACATATCCGTTAGTTTATTTTTATCATTCTGTTTTCCTTGTTTTATTGTACTGTATCGCTATGCAACCTGGCACAAGAATTTCCTTTGGGATTAATAAAGTTCTATTCTAATGGTCCTTTTCTATTACAAATGTGCTATTTATTTAAATGTATTTTTTTCTTCTGGACATTTGGTTTCCCTCTTTACTCCCATGTGTTAAATCCACTGCCTGCTTTGTTGTCTAGGTGGCCAATGAGACCCACGGCCACGTGGGTGCAGATCTGGCGGCTCTGTGCTCCGAGGCGGCCCTGCAGGCCATCAGGAAGAAGATGGACCTCATCGACCTGGAGGATGAAACCATTGATGCTGAAGTCATGAACTCTCTGGCCGTCACCATGGATGACTTCAAGGTGGGGAAAGGCTGCCATGTTCACCGTGAGGCCCGCTCAGACCAGCGTCCCCCACACCATTTTATAATTACGACAGTGTTGGAATGTAAAACTTTTAAGACTTGTTACTCTAAACAAATGAACACGGAAACGAACCGGCATGTTTTGTGCCAATTAACATTAACTTAATTAACACTAGGATATTTGATCACGCAAGTGTGTGTGTGTGTGTATATATATATTAATATATATTTGTATGTCCCGGGCACTTAAAATAGTACTTGGCAGTATGTAGCATCTTATCCTAGCTAGGGGTTAAAACTTTCAAATCTTACTGTACCATCAGTGCTTGTTCACTCTTCAGACAAATGTACTTATTGTAAGTTGCTTTGGGAAAAAGCCAAATGCCCTAAATATAATGTATATACGTGTATATTTTTATCACTAGCCCAATCAGGACATTGTGTTAAATTGTCCCGCCCCTTATTATTGAGCCTTATCAGATGGGTGTTGCAGATATGTGTTGGATCATTATCTCACTGCTCCTGGCCAGGCCTTCCTCTCCTAACGCTTCTAAACCTTCTGTAGTGGGCACTGAGCCAGAGCAACCCATCTGCCCTGAGGGAGACTGTGGTGGAGGTCCCCAACATCAGCTGGGAGGACATCGGAGGTCTGGATGATGTCAAGAGAGAGCTGCAGGAGCTGGTGCAGGTAAGCATGGCCTCGCACGGCTCATTTACTGGCGCAGAATAAGAACGCAAATCTGGTTCATGATGAGCTAAGATGATGCGTCATTAATCCTAGACGGGAAGCCACTGCAGAAAATACAGGACTGTAGTGGAGAAAAAGTCTAAATGATGAGTGAAATGGTAAAGCTACTTGTACATAAATGTGTATAGATGAATGTCTATACACACTGAGTAGTAGAACTGTGGATGCAGCCGTGGTCTAAAAATAATTTGTAATCTATTTTTATTCATTTTTGTACCTTCCAGTGGAAGCGTCTACCAGCCTAGCAATCTTTTTAATCTTTTTAATATACCAAATAGTGAAATGAAATCGCTGTCGGCAGGTGGCCCATGTGTTAATTCAGGACCCCGGTTGCAGCTAATGGCTTGCTGTAATAGAAGCTCATCTCTCACACTGTTTATTATGTTTGCTGTAGTATCCAGTGGAGCACCCCGACAAGTTCCTCAAGTTCGGCATGACCCCGTCCAAGGGCGTGCTGTTCTACGGGCCGCCCGGCTGCGGTAAGACGCTGCTGGCCAAGGCCATCGCCAACGAGTGCCAGGCCAACTTCATCTCCATCAAGGGACCCGAGCTGCTCACCATGTGGTTCGGAGAGTCCGAGGCCAATGTCAGGGAGATCTTTGACAAGGTAAGACCTGGAAGAACCTCAGGGGGGCTGGGGGTGTTGTACTGGATGGATGGATCCATGGATGGATATATTGGATCAAAGGGAGACCATTGGCATATTGGGCGTCCCTTGGAACTTGGTCATGTGACGCGCCTGCCTGGATATTGGTATTAACGAGTGCAGTGCCTGTTCTGCGTTCTCGAGAACCTTCAATTCATCAGAACAACTTCACACTGCACTTCCTTGGGCCCTCAGCAGCACACCCATAAAGTGTGACGTTGAATCGGATGAATGGTCCTCAAGTAAATGGAAGGACATGCATGTGTACAGACTCATTCCATTATAGCTGAATATTATCATTGAAAGAGGTTGTGATTAATTTCACCAGACCCTCTGCAAGTGTGTCTCTGTTATGCAAGTTAGTATTGCGTTATTCATTTGTTGAGCAGAAGAAAATGCATAAATTGAGTTTAGTTTGGACTAGTGGAGCCATGTTTTCTGATTGTCTAAGTTTGGACGCAAAGGAAGGTGGAACGTTACTTTAACAAAAAAGGAATCTGGCATTACGGTGAAAGGTGACTACTGTTCTCAGGTGCTCTACAGGGATCCTGGTCACTACACTTTGGATAACACGAGTTGGACAATTTCATGGTGGCTGCATTATTTTATGTGTCTGGATTCATTATGAAAATGTTGTGATCACAAATGTACATGTATATGTGCAGCCGCACGCTGATTATGATATGGCTTATGATGGTGAGAAATTGTATGTATAATGTAGTGTACCACATATTCAAGAGTCACTGTTGAAGTGAGGGTTAACTGGTTAATCGCTCTTTTGGCTGAATGGCAGCGGCAGTATAAAAAGTTATCTGATCGATGCATAGACCCGGGCTGTGTTGGAAAGACTAACCCTGAACATTCAAATATCCTATCTGAGCCTTGCAGTTCTGCGTGGGCAGCAGTGAATTCTAACCACCTTGGGTCTCTGTCCCGTCTTGTACGTGTGCGTAGGCCCGCCAGGCTGCCCCGTGCGTGCTGTTCTTCGACGAGCTGGACTCCATAGCCAAGGCCCGCGGTGGCAACGTGGGCGACGGTGGCGGCGCCGCCGACCGTGTCATCAACCAGATCCTGACGGAGATGGACGGCATGTCCAGCAAGAAGAACGTGTTCATCATCGGCGCCACCAACAGACCGGACATCATCGACCCGGCCATCCTGAGACCCGGGCGCCTGGACCAGCTAATCTACATCCCCCTGCCCGACGAGAAGAGCAGGATCAACATCCTGAAGGCCAACCTCCGCAAGAGCCCCATCAGCAAGGTGAGGCTGCAGCACGTCTGGCTGCTGAGCACATGGTGGAGGGCACTTCACTTATTCATCCCAGATGGTCAATTTCAATGTAATTTTTAGCGGTTCTAATGAGACATCTACAAATGTCTATAGACAAGTCTATATTTACAAAAGTATGTAGACGCTAGTGGAGTTGAGATGACTGAGCATTATTGAACTCATGCATGTGCCATTTTACGTTTAAAAAGCGACTGTGGGTGTTTCTTTCTTTAAATAGGACGTGGACCTCGACTTCTTGGCCAAGATGACCAATGGTTTCTCCGGCGCCGATCTCACAGAGATCTGCCAGCGGGCCTGTAAGCTGGCCATCAGGGAGAGCATCGAGAACGAGATCCGCAGGGAGAGGGAGAGGCAGACCAACCCCTCAGCAATGGTCAGTGCACACTCTGGGAACAAGCACACTCTAGATCAGAGGGCGAGGCCCTATTCTCACTGCACACTCTAGATCAGATTACCAAGCCAGGTTCTATTCTCACTGCACACTCAGCCTCTAGATCAGTGATTCTCAGACAGGAATACATGCACCTACAAAACAAAAATGACAATCTACAATATTGACATTTGTTAAATATGATGTTGCTGATCACCTAAAGAAGAAAAAAAGGGATCCAAAGCTTTTATTTTGAACGTCTCGGCCAGTGCAATATGAATGATGATAATGGTACACTATTGGGTTAAAAAGAAATCTGTTTTGGTGTAGTGTTGCTTAAAGGGTGCTTGAGGCATGCTCATGTGACTGTGGGAAGGTGGGGGTCCAGAAGGTTCGAGAAACTTAAAACTATGCCTCTTTCCAACCGTGCCACAGGAGGTGGAGGAGGACGACCCCGTCCCGGAGATCAGGAAGGACCACTTTGAGGAGGCCATGCGGTTTGCCCGTCGCTCAGTCAGTGACAACGACATCCGCAAATACGAGATGTTTGCCCAGACACTGCAGCAGAGCCGTGGCTTCGGAAGCTTCAGGTACGTATCGGCGTCTCTGCCAATCGGGTCCTCCTTTTACTGTCAGTCAGGTTGTTGTGCTGTAAATAAAGTTTTCCCTCAGGTTTCCATCCGGCACCACAGGGGGCACGGGCCCCAGCCAGGGCTCAGGGGGCACCGGCAGTGGACCAGTCTTCAATGAAGACAACGACGATGACCTGTACGGATAAGCAAAACACTGCCACCCAGTGGCCTGTACTGGAATCACACCTGTACAAATTCTCAACAGATTCCACATTTTTAGGACTTTGTGCTTTCATGTGTTCCTTTTTTGTATGATTTCCCTTGGGTGGAGAAAGCATGTAGCCCCTTGGTTTGCTCTGGCTTATATATTGGTGAGGGACAGGGGATACTAATGTTGACTGGTGATTGGTGGTCAAACATGGGGTGGGGGGGGGGGGGTGTTGAGTGGCCTCATTCTCAGTATATCACAATCCTACATGATTGGCTTTAGTGATGGAATTCTATGCTAGACTATACGAAAGTAAAAATAAAAAAAAGAATAAAACCATATTGCTAAACCTCCTTTTTTAAAATAAAAAAAGTAGCATAATGTATTACAAGTTTGTCAAAGTTATGTTGTTGAAAATAAAATCTCACAAAATGGACTTTGTGGTATTTGTGTTTATTTCATGTTTTTAAATCTCTGTGGCGTAGCTTGCCCACACTAATGCGCTGGCATCGCACCGGGAACATTTGTTTAAGGGAACAGCTATGCTCTGGTATTTACGAGTGTTCCCGTACCACTGACATCACGGTATGAAGCGGTGGTCTCTTCATATAAACATGACGGGTTCCTCCAACAACAGTCGTGTTATGTAATCTCTGATTGGTGGTGGGCTCTGAACACAATCACAGGGTTGTAAAATATTTGGCTCAAAGCGAACTTTATTTTAGATGTGGGGTTAAAATGGATGCAGTTCCTCCAGCTGCTGCCCTCATTGAGGGCCTTGGAGTCAGTAGGCGTCGTGGAAGGGGAAGTGAGGATGCTCCGCGTCCCTCCACACCCGTTGGCCGTCCCTCTGTTCAGGACACAACCCACAGAGGACATCAGTACAATCTTGCAGACGACTAGTACCTAGAATGGAGAAATAATGCTCCGTCTAAAATCTGTGACGAAGGGTGAGCATATTGGCCCTTGTGACGAATATAGAGGTCCAGTTGCCCCAACTTCTTGCAGTTTGGACTTCAATTAGCTGGTTGGTCCCAATGGAACCCCAAGACTCATTATATACATTTGTATCAGCCATGGCACCGTGGCAGAGGAAGTTATTTTGAGTGTGGCAGCGAGCTGTCTTCCTGCTCTAACTGTCCCGCTATATTCCCCCTGAGGTGTTCTGACTGCTGGCGGGGCGGGGGTGTGGTGACTCACCTCTACAGCGGGAACAATCAGGCGCTCGTTGCGGTCGAGGGACGCCATCCGCTGCATGTCCTCCTCTGACAGACAGAAGTCCGACACCTGCACGTTCTGCTGGATCCTGGCCGGGGTGACGCTTTTGGGGACGCACGCCACGCCTCTCTGAACGTGCCACCTGTGGACGATTGTTCAGAAAGGTAGCCGCAGTTATAGCGGCAGCAGCATCGCAGTCCCAGTGGTCAGGCAGGTGTTTGACTCCGGGCTGAAAGGTTCTGGGTTCGATCCCCCAAAATGTCCACCGTCAACCTGCAGGCATCCCTGAGCAAGATGACACCTAACCCCTACCTGCTCCTTAAGTGACCTAGATCTGAAGTTCCCCAAGGATAAAAGTGTCTCCTAAATGTCTAAATAATGGTTATGTTCGTTAGCCGAAAGGTGCTAGGTTTGATCCTCTCATGTCCACAGCCTAACCTGTAGTCATCCTTAGCGCAAGACAGCCTCACCCCTACCTGCTCCCTAATGACCTGTATCTGAGTCTCAGCCCAGTGAAGGACGATTAATTGGAATAAGGGGGGGGGATCCATCTGCTGTATTTGACCTGAGTACGACTTGAGCGGGGGTCTTGCAGTACTTCTCGGCGATCGCCCCCAGCCTGGGGTCTTCCAACAGCTGCGGCTTATCGGCGGAGGCCCAGGGTCTGTCTCCGCTGCCCAGGGGGCTGTAGGCCGTCATGCAGACCCCCGCGGTGCTGACAGCACAAGCACAGAACATCTGTTACAGTCACTGGTCAGTCTGGGTTACTGTTAAAGTGTAATTTTGTAGAGGTTAAACCTTATCTCTATCTTCTAGTGGGATATAGGGATGTAGTTCAATATATATGATTTGATATGTGTGTGAAAATCGCCTGCAGTTGTTGCCAATGCTTTCTGTGTCTCTGAGGCACATCTCAGAAGCTCAGATGCACAATCGTAGTTAAAAAGCAAAATCTTAATTTGGAAATGAATGACGTAGTTGGGTTAAACCATGGCGGACAAATGTAGCAGGGAGATCTGGGCGCAGGCAACATGGAGGAAAGGTATATCCGGTTGAAAATCTGCAAATTTCCCCTTAGAAATCCTATTGTGCTCCACACAGAAGTGGGCCGTCTTCTCCTATCGGCCATCTTGGTTCTAAACGCTAGCTAGGGTTGCACTGACCGGCAGTGAGACAGCAGGTTGGCTTGTGATAAATACGGATGGCACTCCACCTACACAGAGGAAGTGAAAGTCAACAAAAAGTCAGCGACATGCTTTATTGATCACAAAACAACACTATGTTAGCACATGAGGCTTAGCTCCACACTGTAGCCATGCTGCACCTGGTTGACTGCCGGCTTGTGTCTGGCCGTGCTCGTGATATCGTCCATCTGTCTGGCGTTGAAGTTGGACAGTCCTATGGCCCTGACCAGGCCCTTGTCCACCAGCCGCTCCATGGCCAGCCACGTGTCTCGGTAGTGTGTGTCCGAGTAACACACACTTCCGTCGCCTCGCCGAGGCATCAGCTCGTTCCCCCTCCTGAGAGGAACACACACAAAAGCAGCATATATCTTAAATGGCATAGTGTATCTGCATCTATTAAATGTGAGTGTGTGTGTGTGTTCAAGTTGAAACAAGTTCATTTGTGAAGTTAATTTGTCATATACAATAACAACAGTGGAAGTCATAAATGGCAATGAAATGCTTTCATTCCAGACATCTAATGACTTCCACTGTTGTTATTGTGTGTGTGTCTCACTGGAAGGCCATAGGCCAGTGGATGAGGTAGAGGTCGAGGTAGGAGAGGCCCAGGTGGGCCAGGCTGGTCCTGCACGCCTCCTCCACGTCCTCAGGGTGGTGTTTGGTGTTCCACAGCTTGGACGTCACAAACACCTCTTCACGATTCAGCTCCTGGGGGAGACACAGCCCCCCACAATCATCAATACTATTCCCCCCACCCCCGCAATTAATAAAGTACTGAATGTGAAACAGGCAGGTGGAGGTCGCCTCCCTCCTCTACTATCACCACCACCAGCATGTCTACCAGAGGCAGGTGGAGGTAGCCTCCCTCCTCTACAATCACCACCACCAGCATGTCTACCAGAGGCAGGTGGAGGTCGCCTCCCTCCTCTACTATCACCACCACCAGCATGTCTACCAGAGGCAGGTGGAGGTCGCCTCCCTCCTCTACTATCACCACCACCAGCATGTCTACCAGAGGCAGGTGGAGGTCGCCTCCCTCCTCTACTATCACCACCACCAGCATGTCTACCAGAGGCAGGTGGAGGTCGCCTCCCTCCTCTACAATCACCACCATGTGCAATATTCTTAATGTCATGTCCAATAATATTTCACTTCAATTATTTCCATATTGTTATATTGTACTGTATTGGCATGTAACCTGGCACAAGAATTTCCTTCGGGATTAATAAAGTTCTATTCTATTCTATTCTACCTTCCCCGGGCCGACCCTCAGAGCCAGAGCTCCGCCCACTTCCAGCTCATTGCCGTAGGCAGCGGCGCAGTCAAGGTGTCTGTAGCCGCAGTCCAGCGCAGCCAGCACCGCCTGCTTCACCTGACCACACACACACACACACACACACACACACACACACAGAAAACCCATGTTATTCAAATAATTCCCTTAACATTAGCATCTCAAGAGTCTATGTTTGGGGGAAGGTTAGAGAAGTGAAGTCATCCATCCCTACTCGCTCATCAATGACATGTATCTGAAGTCAGTCACTTTGCATGAAAGTGTCTGCTTAATGACTCACTAGATCAAGTTATGGTGGAATATCATGCAAACAATATTCATGACATGAATTTAGCAATTATTATTGTGAATAAAGACACTGCTGGTACAAAGTGAAGGCACTAGGTCCACCTGTCCAGGTGCGCTCTTCCACGTCCCCAGGCCCACCGCGGGCATCCTCTGGCCCGACGACAGAGTCACGAAGGCGTCCATGTCCGCGGCTAAGAGAGAGCTGCAGAGAAGAACGCAAAGTCACGTGGTCCTCCTGAGCGAGCACATGACTCACTAATGGGCCGCGTGGGCTTAAGTGGTGACACCTGACGAGTTATTAACCCACTGGCAGCGTGACTGAGTCCTAATGCTGCACAGTTACTGATTAGCACTCCTCTGAATTCATTAACTGTTAAGCTAATGCACAGATGTGCCCCTACATGCACACACACACATGCACACACACACATGCACACACCCACACACACGCACACATGCACACACCCACACACACACATGCACACACACACCCACACACACATGCACACACCCACACACGCGCACACATGCATGCATGCACGTGCGCACACACACGTGCACACACACAAACGGTGTGCCTGTGTCTGCATTTAACAAAAGGATTTTAAAGTTATATTTAAAAAAGCTACGGATTTCTAAAAAGACATCTATGTTATCAGTTGATGTGCACATTGTGTATGATTGTCATGTCTACACAGTCTGGCACTACAATAAAGAGATGAACTTTCTGTGCACCCGGCCTGCTTATGTCCATGAGTAGCTGTCAGGGTTTAATATGCATTAGTCACAGCACAGTGTTATGAAGGATAGTTTTATACATACCCAGCATAGCTCTTCCTACTTTTCTATCTCTAATTGTCATCATCCTGATGCATCCATGAGCAGCAGAACCTACTTAGTTTCGCTTCAATTATGGAAATGAAACTAGGATGATCACGGTCATTCCATTATACATCATTGATTTAAGCCGCTTAATTAGAAACACGAGAGAGTATAACGGATAACGGAGTGATCCTACCTCTCTGGCCGCCAGCCGTCTGTGTGTGTGTGTGTGTGTGTGTGTGTGTGTGTGTGTGTGTGTGTGTGTGTGTGTGTGGGTCAGGGGTGGTAGGTGCCTCTTCACACTGACCAGGGAGGGCCAAAGTCTCCCATTTTTTGTTTATACGTAACCTGAATGGATGGAACACATTCAAACTCCCCTGTCACTTAGCACAGTTAGTTTAGGCCATACAGCAGCCAATACCGTAATAACTGCCAATACCGTAGTTTATTTTTATCATTCTGTTGTTTTCCATATTGTTTTATTGTACTGTATCGCTATGTAACCTGGCAAAAGAATTTCCTTCGGGATTAATAAAGTTCTATTCTATTCTATTCTATTCTAATGTAATAACTGACAGCGTAATAATACAGGACATAATAAATAACACGATAATTCACCGTCCAAAGAAGGAATGGATGTGTTACTGGTTTTAACATCAGAACTCTTTTTAACATCATGTGAAAGACATGTAAATACTTTTTGGGGGTATTAATTATTAACAGACATATAGAAGAGAAAGTAAACAATGAATTTAGAATGAATGAAGTACAGTAGAGTCAGTACAGCAGTTACCTTTGACTAAGATCTGTTCACAAGTTCACATTTTACATGTACATTTAGGGCATTTTATCCAAATCGACTTACAATAAGTACATTTGTCGAAAGAGAGACAGCAATATGTCGCTGTGGTACATAAAGATAAGAATAGAACAGGCAAGTGACCAAGTAACCAAGAACTCAAACGGCTGAAATCGGTTGACATATTTGGTTTATTCGTTGCCATTTTAAAAATGATCCTATAACCCTTGTCCAACACACAAAAGCAGTAGTAATAGTAAATCCTTCAGTACCCATCTTCTTTTCTACATGCCACTTCTCCAACAGGAAAGCTTTTCACAAACATACTCCATGTGGTCAGGATCTCGTCACGTTATCCAAAGCCAACGGATGCGTTATTTTCTGAACGTAACAAACAATCTCGGTCAGTATGTTCTATGGCGTAAAAGTGCATTCGTCTTCATTTTCACATACAGTATACTGTTAAGATTGTTACTCAAGTCTGTGCTCAGAAACATTACTTGTACAAACAGGTTGTAAAATGTAAGTAGTGTGAATTACAGTAGAAGATTCTTGAGAGAGCTTTTAGTGCCCCTGCAGGCGAAACAGAGGACAGTTGCAGTACCTTAGGGCTTGTACATCACAATGCATCATGGGATTTATTGTTGCCGATACTCGATACTTGAGAGGACTCAAGAGAGTTGTCGTAATGTAAACCCCTAAATCTACGTGAATATACCATAAGCTAATGATAACTTTTGCCACGTCTCGCATTAGAAATGCTCATGTGGCAGTTTCAGACACAACAATGTCTTCCCATAATGACAAATCATTTGATGATAAATTACTAAACAATGCCCAAAAAGCATCACTACCAACACAAGAACTAACATTCCAATGCTCCTGTATGCTTCCAAAATGGAGGCGGCCATTGCGAGGTGAAGTTGCGATGTACAAGCCCGACAAAACCTATACTCCTTTAAACCGGGTTGTCTATCTAATGCATAGATGTACATACATTACATTGTGTGTACATATATGCAACGGTCAAAACAAACAAAAAAGAGAGAGCAATTATCAAAACTCAAGTGGTGGGCTTTAATCAAACCAAAACGAGCCTGCAAGGGTCTACTTTTGGCACAGGAGAGAGTAGCACCAGGATATGGTGTTTAAACACCACGGGGACTCAAGATAGGTGAGCGCACAGCCGTGGTCCCCAGAGAACCTTCCATACAAAACATCCACATATTAGCCTCCACTGAATAATAAATACAAAAGTAAAGACATTTGGGTGGAGAATGATATTACCCTCTGGGGTACTTTCCAGAACCATGTCGCTCTATGATAATGAGCGCTAATTGTCCCTCCTTATGTACAGAAAGAATATATGCAAGGGGTTATTTTTTTTTCTTCCTCTACTTCATTACAAAGCGTGTGGTATCTCTACGATGGCTCGGTCACGGTCAGAGTGAGACTCCGGACGATTTTCCGGACGATGCACGCCGGACAGGAGTTGTGCGTGTGGCTTGCCGGTGTATGCATCTTTGAGTATGTGTGTAGTGCACAGCAACAGTAATAATAATAATAATAATAATAATAATAATAATACCATTACTAAGGCACATTGAAGTCCCTCAGACAGGTAAGATGGTGGTTCATTGCTGAAGAGCCCAGAATGGACAGCCACCACCGCCGGCGTATACATCGTAAGATTGTCGTTATCGAGTTTCCCCGACATAACTGAGATACTTGAGGAGACGGGGGGAGGAGGGCTAGTGTGTGCATAATAACAATCGCAGCGATCCGAATACACAAAGAGATCGAGGACATGTCTTTTGATGCATTTTTTTAAACTTGAACTTGAAGAAAATGGGGAAAAACCCCTTGAGAACGCTGAGGTGGCTGTTGCTGGTACACCAAAGGTAAAAAAATTAAATCCAAATAAAAATCCAAATTGAGGCCTCTTTCTACAAGAGAGAATCCTAGAAAGTGTTCTCTTTAGAAAAATCTCTTGGTTTTATTCTTCCACAAAAAACAAACAAACTCACAGACAGGGGCCCGGCGGTAGTTGCTTGCGTATAAAACGGTTATCAAAAGAATAACTAAAACAACAAGAATTGAAGTTTTGTTAAATTCGTTAAAAGCATAAGTTGTGCTGAGGCCCTCCTTTATGAGCAGTCCAATGCATGCGTGTGTTTCGCTCGCGGCTGAAATTCTCCCGGTCCCGGTTTCTAACAAAGCTGCAGAAAAATCCTTGTAGCAAAGTCTTTTTGCCACAATGCCACTTCCATGGCTTTGTTAGAGTTCTTTCCTAACGTAAGGAGAGGACAGAGTCGTCTGATGAATAATCCAATGATTTAAATAATCAACAGAAGTCCTTCTTAGCAACTCAACGGTTCTGCTCCAGCGCCGTGTGCTGCAGAAGACATGGCATGCGAGATACGCTGGAGTTGGAGGTCGGAGGTCGGGGGTCGGGGGTCCGGGGTCCAAGGTTGCGATTTCAAACATGTCATTGGCCTCGTGAGGAGCGTGGAGTCGGGGAGTCAGGTGATCGCAGGGTGGATGGAGATGGAAGGTCCAGTGTCTGTATGTGCGTATGTGTGTGTGTGCGTATGTGTGTGTGTGTGTGTGTGTGTGTGTGTGTGTGTATGCGTGTGTGTGTGTGCGTGCGTGTGTGCGTGCGTGTGCGTGTGTTCTACGACTGCGGCAGGTGCTGTCTGATGATCTCTCGGGACTGTGGGGGGATCCTGTCAGGGAAGCGGATGGCAAACTCAACGATGAGGTCGCCACGCTGCGAGGGGTTCTTGGGGAAGGGAAGCCCCTCCCCCCGGAGCCGCTTGACCGTGCCCGGCCGGATGATGTCGTTGCAGGGCAGCGCGATAACCCGCTTGTCCAGCGTGGGGATGTTCACGGTGCAGCCACACAGCGCCTGGCCCCGGGGGGAGAGGGAGAGAGAGGGAGAGAGAGGGAGATAGAGAGAGAGAGAGAGAGAGAGAGAGAGAGAGAGAGAGAGAGAGAGAGAGGAGAGGAGAGAGAGAGAGAGATAGAGAGGGGAGGGAGGAAAGAGAAAGGGAGGGAGAGAGGAGAGAGGGAGGGAGAGAGGGAGGGAAATGAGGGTGAGAGAAGGGGTGGAGGGAGAGAGGAAGAGTGAAAGGTGAGAGCGAGAGAAATGGAGGGAGAAAAGAGATATTTAGATTATAGTAGACCTAGTCTCGATTGCCCCCAAGATGAAAATGAAGAATAGTTGAAAATGTCTGTACAATAGAAGATATACAAAGCAGTGGAGGAGTGGGAAGCGGTGACCGAGTGCTGCAGTGTTTGTTTGAATGACGTCATGTTTCCATGACAGCAGGAATAAACATGTGACCACCTTGTTTTGTTAGCTCCCCCTTGCTAATCTAAAGGACAAATGTTAATAAATGAGGGAGAGAGCGTGTGTGTGTGTGTGTGTGTGTGTGTGTGTGTGTGTGTGTGTGTGCGTGTGTGTGTGCGTGTGTGTGTGCTCTGGAGAGAGAGAGAGAGAGAAGAGAGAGAGAGGGAGAGAGAGAGAGAGAGGAGAGGGAGGAAGAGAGAGGAGGAGGAGGAGAGGAAAGGAGGAGAGGAGGTAGAGGGAGAGAGGGAGGGAGAGAGGGAGGGAAATGAGGGTGAGAGAAGGGGTGGAGGGAGAGAGGAAGAGTGAAAGGTGAGAGCGAGAGAAATGGAGGGAGAAAAGAGATATTTAGATTATAGTAGACCTAGTCTCGATTGCCCCCAAGATGAAAATGAAGAATAGTTGAAAATGTCCGTACAATAGAAGATATACAAAGCAGTGGAGGAGTGGGAAGCGGTGACCGAGTGCTGCAGTGTTTGTTTGAATGACGTCATGTTTCCATGACAGCAGGAATAAACATGTGACCACCTTGTTTTGTTAGCTCCCCCTTGCTAATCTAAAGGACAAATGTTAATAAATGAGGGAGAGAGCGTGTGTGTGTGTGTGTGTGTGTGTGTGTGTGTGTGTGTGTGCGTGCGTGTGTGTGTGTGTGTGTGACTCTGAGGGAGGGAGAGAGAGAGAGATAGAGAGGGGAGGGAGGAAAGAGAGAGAGAGGGAGAGAGGGAGCGGTAGAGGGAGAGAGGGAGGGAAATGAGGGTGAGAGAAGGGGTGGAGGGAGAGAGGAAGAGTGAAAGGTGAGAGCGAGAGAAATGGAGGGAGAAAAGAGATATTTAGTTTATAGTAGACCTACTTTATTAGTCCCTGGCGGGAAAAGTCTCGATTGCCCCCAAGATGAAAATGAAGAATAGTTGAAAATGTCTGTACAATAGAAGATATACAAAGCAGTGGAGGAGTGGGAAGCGGTGACCGAGTGCTGCAGTGTTTGTTTGAATGACGTCATGTTTCCATGACAGCAGGAATAAACATGTGACCACCTTGTTTTGTTAGCTCCCCCTTGCTAATCTAAAGGACAAATGTTAATAAATGAGGGAGAGAGCGTGTGTGTGTGTGTGTGTGTGTGTGTGTGTGCGTGCGTGCGTGTGTGCGTGCGTGTGTGCGTGCGTGTGTGCGTGTGCGTGTGTGCGTGTGTGCGTGTGTGTGTGCCGTGCACCGTCCACTGTGCATACAACAGAGCGAGTGACAGATGATATTTGTATTCCTCGCAGGTCAGAAAAGTTAGGAGGACATCCGAGTCCCAGATAGGAAAGCACACCGCCTCTCTCTCGTCTCAGCGTACACACGGTGAAATAAATATCGGAAACTGCCATCTGTGAGCGCGTACGTGTGACTGGGCCTAACTCTGGGGAATCATGATAGCGCACAAGGCTAAATTTAGCTGTGGCCTCATCGCAAATGAAGGGAGGCTGGAATTGGCTGAGCTCGTAAATAGTTGCAGGGGCTTGTCAGACAGGCTGGGCTTAAAGTTGGAAAGAGCGCACATGCACACACACACATGCACACATGCACGCACACACACATACACATACACGCTCGCAAACAAGCACACACACAGACACATACGCAAACACTGACCCTCTTTACAGAGGAGATATACAGTACTGATTACTGATCAGTACTGATCAATACAGAGGAGATATACAGTACTAATTACTGATCAGTACTGATCAATACAGAGGAGATATACAGTACTGATTACTGATCACTATAGCAGACCGTATACTCAACACTATAGCAGACCGTATACTCAACACTATAGCAGACCGTATACTCAACACTATAGCAGACTGTATACTCAACACTATAGCAGACTGTATACTCAACACTATAGCAGACTGTATACTCTGTACGCTGTATTTAGCATTCTGAGCATTCTTTAGCATTCTTGAGCATGCGGCAGCAACATGCATACAATGTTGTATGCATGTTGGATGTATGCATACTAATCATGTAGAAATGATTAGTATTTATTTATTTATTTAACCTTAATTTAACCAGTGGAGTCTCTTTTGCGTTAATCTCTTGTCCAAGAACAAGTCGGGCAAGAAGTGTGTGTTGAGAGAGTGAGTCTCAAGAGACGTACAGTACACTCACACACTTGCAGCAGCGAGCATATGTCCATCTACATACACACACACATGCTTGTGGTGCATTGGGTTGGAAAAGCATCTTTTGAGTTATGGCCGTCTCTTCAGCCCGAAGAGACGGAAACAATAATGGTGAACACATGCTTACTATGTCTTAAAGTCGTATGAACCCCCCGACCCCTCGCTGTTTTGTATAGTTTGTACTTCCTGTAAGTCTACAAAACACCGCCAATAGACACCTTTGCCGCAAGGAAGGGGAGTGGCCTACGTTAATTGGTCACCACCCACTTGGTAGCCCACTACTTCATAGCCAGGAGGGAACATATAAGAGACTCCACCCATTAAATCACCTTGAAGGAATAGAAGCAAATGCATCAAATGAGTGAAATGACGTGAGATTGCCATGGATTTCACGGAACATCGTGTTCTGATGCTTAATGTAGGCTACATCATGATAACCCTTAATGGAATCATTAGAATGAAGTGACTGAGTTCTGTGAGTACCAGCTCTAAGAGGGAACATTGGGGGTCCGCGTGGGTGGGGGGTGCAGGAATACAGCAGAGGAGGCGGCCTGGATACTGAGATCCTATTAGACTTGGACGCCGCTGGGTTGCTTGATTTAAATAAGAGCAGCAAGACTGCACAGGCTGCACGAGTGATTAAGTTGCACTGCAAAAAGATTATTCCCAAAGGTCTGACCGCCTCAAGTCTCCTCTCCTTGTAAGCACGGGGGCCAGATGAGAGCCGGAAGAGATGGGTGGTGGTGGTGGTGGTGGTGGCGGTGGTGGTGCCGGTGGTGGTGGTAGGGGTTGGAGGTCGGGGGAGGGGGAGGGGGAGGGGAGGGGGGGTTGGGGTACCGTGAGGGAAGTGGGTCAGTATCCACAGCAAATACCTGCCCGTCTTTTTATGACTCAGAGTGCTTCTCTGCCTCGGGGACCTCGGAGACGATGTGGTGGTTGTGCTGGTGGTGCTGGTGGTGGTGCTGGTGGTGGTGCTCTGTGCAGACTAGTGCTGCAGTGGGAAGGCACAGCAACTAAGCTGCACCCTTGTCGTCGTCGTCGTCCAATCACCTGCCAGCGTTGGGCACTGCACCAATAACGCAGCCTCCTAGAGGGAGCCCATGCTATAAAGGGTTATCATGAGCGTACACTCACACACACACACAGACACACACACACACACACTCTCACAGGGGAAGGTGAACCATCACTTGAGCTATGTGTGGACTCACCTTGTACGCTAAAGAGCTGAATGACAAAATAATGAATAAAAACTAAATAACGCTGCTGGATAAAAAAAGAAAGCGGTTCAGCCAACAGAAAAAGACAGACAAGGAAATGGATGTCGATGGAGGGATGCTTGAGCTGTACAGGTCAGCTAGAGGC
>PIJE02000056.1:256537-364037 GCA_002895965.2 Coryphaenoides rupestris
AGTGAATACTCTAGTGTCTCGTCTGTGTCTAGTTTACAGTCCAGTGTCTAGTCTCCAGTCCAGTGTCTAGTCTCCAGTATAGTGTCTAGTCTACAGTACAGTGTCTAGTCTACAGTCCAGTGTCTAGTCTCCAGTATAGTGTCTAGTCTACAGTACAGTGTCTAGTCTCCAGTATAGTGTCTAGTCTCCAATCCAGTGTCTAGTCTCCAGTCCAGTGTCTAGTCTACATTACAGTGTCTAGTCGCCAGTCCAGTGTCTATTATACAGTCCAGTGTCTAGTCTCCAGTCCAGTGTCTAGTCTATAGTCCAGTGTCTAGTCTACATTACAGTGTCTAGTCTCCAGCCCAGTGTCTATTATACAGTCCAGTGTCTAGTCTATAGTCCAGTGTCTAGCATACAGTCCAGTGTCTAGTCTACAGTCCAGTGTCTAGCATACAGTCCAGTGTCTAGTCTATAGTCCAGTGTCTAGTCTGGAGTCCAGTGTCTAGTCTACAGTCCAGTGTCTAGTCTCCAGTCCAGTGTCTAGTCTATAGTCCAGTGTCTAGTCTATAGTCCAGTGTCTAGCATACAGTCCAGTGTTTAGTGTGTCTCCAGCAGGCCAGGCAGAGGGAGGTGGGCTGCATGCTAAGTGAAGCAAAGTCACACGGGGACACTACATTCCTGCGTCCTCAGTGACACTGCAGTGGTAGAGAGGCTCCACTGCTGCCTATATCTCTCACCATACACACACACACACACAGACACGCACAGACGCACACACACACACACACATGTACATGCACACGCAAGCATACATAAAGAAACGGACAGACAGATAAACAGTCAGACAGACAGACAGACAGACAGGATAGACAGCTCACCTCTTTTAAGGTGATCTTGCAGCTGTGAATGATATTAGAGCCGTCCCTCTTGAAGTGGGCGTGTCCCTTGTCCTTGAGCACAAAGGCGATGTCGGCGGGAATGTTCTCGGGGGTCTCGTCCCCCTCCTTGGGGAAGGTGATTTTGGTGCCCTCCTTCCAGCCCTTCTTGATAACTATGTTGAGGATCTTGTCCTCAGTGCGCGCACTCCGGCCGTCCGGGTTGAGCCGCCGCCGGGTGATCTTCATGCGCTTGGTGCAGCCGTGGAAGATCTCCTCCAGGGACACCTTCAGCTCGTGGACCACCGGAGGGTCCTGGTGCCTCTTGGGCCCCAGCCGATCCGAATGCCCTCCTCCGCCTCCGCCTCCTCCTCCTCCTCCCCCGCCTCCTTCGGCCCTCCCCGGGGGGGAAGCCGTTGTTCAGACCGCCCGCCGTGGGGAAACCGAACTGCCGGCCGAAGTGTCCGAAGGGGTCGTCCTCGTCCAGGTCGCCCATGTCCTGGTCGCCGTCGGTCCCGTGGTGGTGGTGGTGGTCCCCACCGACCCCACCGGTGGTGTGGAACGGGAAGCCGTTGGGCCGCGGCGGGTGGCCGGCGTGGTTGCGGTTGGAGCCGAAGAACATGTCGAAGGGGTTGGAGCCCCCGAAGAAGGAGGCGAAGGTGGCGTGGGGGTCTCCGTGGAAGGTGTAGTGGTAGGTGGAGCCACCCGGAGCTCCGGAGGTGCCGCTGCCTCCCGTCTTCAAGCCTGAAAGAGAGCGACGGAAGTCAGAGCAGCTATGGCACCGAAGCCATACCTCAATGCCAGCCATCCCGTAGGCCTACCCCCCTACCTGCTGCATAAGGACATGCATCTGCATGAGTGAATGATTCATCCTAAACAGTAATAAAACCATCAAACATGACATCACTAGCAGCGAACATATGGTGGTGTAACGTTATATTGACGTGCCGGTGGCCATGTGGTTTGAATTCAAAACAACATCGCCATGTCACATGTCACATGACACATGATCGTCATCCATGTACATGTGAACATGTGTGTGTGTGTGTGTGTGTGTACACCACCATTAGGTGTGTGACGAATGAGCAGCGTGAGTGTTCAAGGTGAGAGAGAGAGAGAGACAGAGAACATGAGAGAGAGAGACAGACAGACAGAGAGAGAGACAGAGAGAGAGAGAACATGAGAGAGAGAGACAGACAGACAGAGAGAGAGACAGAGAGAGAGAGAGAGAGACAGAGAGGAGAGAGAGAGAGAGAGAGAGAGAGAGAGAGAGAGAGAGAGAGAGAGAGAGAGAGAGTATTAGGGGAATGTGAGGTGTGGAGCTCTGCCTGACAGGAAGGTCTCTGATGCATCAGCTGTCTAACAGAACGCCCCACTGGCAGCGCGAGTGATCACCGCACTGCCAGGCGCAGATCTTTCCTGTTCTTACGCGCACACACACACACACACACAATACACACAATACACACCTACACAAACACTTAAACAGAAACCACCTACGCCTGTTGGCCTGTTGTCGGTCGGAATGCGTAAACACACATAGACACAGACAGACACAGACAGACACACATACACACCCACAAGGTGTGAAGAGTGGACTGTCGTAGCGTACTAACCGTAGAAGGCATTAGGAGTTATTCTAAGTGTTAGTGACACAAATGATAGCAGAGATAGTCCGGGTAAACAGACGGAAGGAGCCAGCACAGTCAGACATAAGTACAGACAGAAGTACACACACAGACACACTCTCAGCATAACATAGCTTCTTATCCAGCAGTCCTACTATAGCAGAACTTCTGATCCAGTAGTCCTACTATGTTATAGCAGAAGTTCTGATCCAGCAGTCCTACTGTGTTATAGCAGAACCTCTGATCCAGCAGTCCTACTGTGTTATAGCAGAACCTCTGATCCAGCAGTCCAACTGTGTTACAGCAGAACTTCTGATCCAGCAGTCCTACTGTGTTACAGCAGAACGTCTAGGGTCAGAAACGGCAAGGGGCGGAGTTTCACCTTGTTTCCTGTTTTGTTACAGAGAAATTCTACCATAGAAAACTCATTTGCACGAGCGAATGAAGCTTTCAGGATTTCTGAGATTTTAAACCTTCCCAGACACACTTGTGTTGGCTAATTCCCTGCCTCCAGTGACATGATTAGTCACTGCCACCACCATTAGATATGTAAATCTAAAGTGTGATTTATGAGACTACAGAACAGGGGCGTACAAGACAGGACAAACGCAGTTCAGCAGCACAGCCATCCCGTCCAATCCCTCACCTTCCTCCCCCAGCTGGTCGTAGACGGCCCTCTTCTTGGGGTCACTGAGGACCTCGTAGGCCTCGGCGATCTCCTTAAACTTGTCCTCGGCATTGGCGTCCTTGTTCTTGTCGGGGTGGAAGCGCAGTGCCATGCGGCGGTACGCCTTCTTGATCTCCTCCTCGTTGGAGCCCTTGGGGATGCCCAGGGTCTTGTAGTAGTCCTTCCCCATGGCGAGACGCGCCGGGGGAACACCTCTCTCCCTCTCTCTCTGGGGGGGGGGGGTTAGTCACTGCCGCTGCTGCTGCTACAGACAGAGGAGACAGACAGGAAGACATTCGAGGTGTTTTACATTGCTACAGTGCCTCCTATAGTCGTGGTAAATTGCATATTTAAACCCATTTTGTATGTTCCCCTCTGTTCCATGTCCCACCATGCTCCACCGAACCCTAACGCTGACATCATGACTGGATACCTGCCGGCCACCCCACCGGACGGCTACCAGCTTGCTCGCCAGCCAGCACCCCAATCACTTTTGACAATACAATATTAACTTTCCATTTATCATTTGTACTTTGTCGCTTGTAATTGTAATGCTTTGTTACTCCCTTGCATGTCCTTTATGACACCCATTGCACTCCGAACCGTCCCTGGAAGGAGGGATCCCCCCCTCTGAGTTCCTTCTCCAGATTTCTTCCTTGTTAATTAAGGGAGTCGTTTCTTGCCCTTAGTGGGGCTATAGGGCTAAGGGGGGGTCATCATCATATGGGCCTCTTTGAGACTAAAAACTGTTAACGCTGTGGAAAATACATTTGACTTGACTTGATTTTGGGCATCTTTTAATAAAATGTATATCTATAGCTTACCTCCCTCGACCCCATAACATGCATCACGTGACTCAGTGTGGGAATCAGTGGTTCACATACTCTGAGTATTAGTAAGCTACAGGAGACCTCGCTGAGCAGTTTGCTACTACAGCCCAGCGGACACAACACAGTTTTGTTTGTTCTTCATTCACAGAGCTGCTGTGTTTGTTGTAGTAGATTGTATGACGTTGACGTCCTTTCATTGACGAAGGGTGTAAAGTAAACCACCCGACGGGAGCGCCGGGCCTCTCCTCCATGAATGTGTCGCCATGTGGACGTCTAGCGCGTACCGCTGCCCAACGCACGGCGGCGGCGGCGGAGTAAAGAGGAGACGAGTGGTGGAATCCCCTCCGCCCGCCATCAACATATTTATATATTTATTTATAACATGTGTGTATTAACATGTGTGTATTAACATGTGTGTATTATGTCACGGATAACGGATAAGAATCGTTGGCATCCATCGCGATGACGCGGGAGCCCCCCTGTATGAAGTGTGCAGCCTATCGGTCCTAATTAACGCAAAAAAACCCGCCGACCAGACAGACGCAGCCTGTCCTTCCTCTACTGTACATCTAAACCAATGTCCGCGATCTCCGTCTGAGCAGCAGCCTGTGATCCAGTGTAGAAGTGGACCACACAGTATTACAGTCGGCTGTATGGGACTGCTGTGAGACAAAGACCATAGCTTTAGAGCCAGTATAACGAATGTGGTAGAGGCAGTATAGCCTACGAGATGTATAACCAGTATAGCCAACTGGATGTATAACCAGTACAGCCTACTGGTTATACATCTAGTAGGCTATACGGTTTTGACATCTAGTGGGCTAACCAGTATAGCCTACCAGATGTATAACCAGTATAGCCTTACTAGATGTCTAACCAGTATAGCCTACTAGATGCCTAACCAGTATAGCCTACTAGATGTCTAACCAGTATAGCCTTACTAGATGTCTAAGCAGTATAGCCTACTAGATGCCTAACCAGTATAGCCTACTAGATGTATAACCAGTATAGCCTTACTAGATGTCTAACCAGTATAGCCTACTAGATGCCTAACCAGTATAGCCTACTAGATGTCTAACCAGTATAGCCTATCAGATGTATAACCAGTATAGCCTCCTAGATGTATAACCAGTGTAGCCTACTAGATGTCTAACCAGGATAGCCTACTAGATGTAGCCTACTAGATGTATAACCAGTATAGCCTACTAGATGCCTAACCAGTATAGCCTACTAGATGTCTAACCAGTATAGCCTACTAGATGTCTAACCAGTATAGCCTACCAGATGTATAACCAGTATAGCCTACGAGATGTATAACCAGTGTAGCCTACTAGATGTATAACCAGTACAGCCTACTAGATGTGTAACCAGTATAGCCTACTAAAAGCCTACCGGACCATTGACGGCTGCAAGGGCAAACCACAAGAAACCCAACATAGAAATGTTGATAGTAGAACATACTGGTGTTGAGGACCTAAACCACTTTATAAATATAAACGAAATTACTAATTGCCTACAGCCGAGAACAATAGAATAAGAAATAAGAAATAAGAAATAAGAAGTCCTACCAGATTTCTTTAATCTCGGCGGGAGGAATATCAGACGGTCAGCAGCATGGTCCAGTCTCTCTTCTTTCCTTCTGTGTGTGTGTGTGTGTGTGTGTGGCGCTCATCATACAGCTGCCCCCACTCCCCCCTCCCCCCTCCGCCCCCCAGCGGAGCCTCGTAACGCGCGCATGACGTCACGAAGGCGACGATCACCGGCTCTGAAATAGCGGATGACCAACCGATCTGTCCCCCCCTCCCCCCCCCGTGGTTACACTGGAAAATCCAGTGTTTTCCACGGACACACACACGCACACACACACACTACCCTACCGCCGCTGATTATACATGAACCACGACGAAGTGTGACAAAAGTTAGGTTGTTTATGTGTGTGTGTGTGTGTGTGTGTGTGTGTGTGTGTGTGTGAAGGCAGCAGCAGCAGCTTCACTTATTCGGAGCACAAGCGACAGAAAGAACAGAAAGTTGGTAAAGAAGACCCGCCCTCCACAGGAGTATACTGTATAACATAACCAAATCCTCCTCTCTCTCACACACACACACACACACACTTTATTTGAGTCATGCTTTGGATGAAGAGGTGTGAGGTAAAGTGGGTGTCTCAATGGATGAGTCCGTCTGCCACGTGACACACACACGCCCACGTACAGGTGAATATGGTGATGATGGTGATGATGATGCAGCCAAGTCATAATGTGTGTGTGGCGTGGGTGTGGGGAGGGGTATGCCTCTGTGGACAGCCAGCCTATGTGGACAGCAGTGGTGCTGGTGGTGGTGGTGAGCAGAGTGAGACCTCTTGTTGCAGTAGTGGGATGACTTCAGAACCACACAACTGTTCCACAGAAGCAGCTGGTCACCAGTCCACCACTTACTCATCCCAGCGCCATGTGTTGCTGCATACTGGAGGGCTTAAGGGAAATTGACCACAGCGCATCGACCATATCATTTCATTACCAGACACACACACACACCCCAATGCTTCTTGTTTTCATGTCTTCATTGTATTTAAGGAAACGACTTCCATATCAGCATTTATTTTCATAGTCTTCTACATCTTAATCATTTCTGGGAATATTGAGTAGGGGTGCATGTCTAAGTGGTCCACTTAGATGTCGTCTGAGTTCGTATTGAATCTGTGTGGTACGGCCGAGTATGTGTCACGTGATGTCATCCACATGGCTCAGCCCCCGGAACACACAAGAGAATCCTGAAACCAATCGCTCGTCGCCATGACGACCACGAGAATCTGCCAGACTTGTAGTGTCTGGTGTCTGGTTCGTGTGCGCGCACCCCTGTTGTGCCCGAATGGAAGAAAAAGAAGAAAGAATACAAAGAAAAACTGTCTGACAAGTCTCATGGTTTTTTTTTTTTACATGAAAAAGCGAGCCAATGAGTGGCAGCTGCCCCAGTCTCTCACCCCCCCCCCCTACCAGCACCACCACCCCCACCTGAACTTAAGATGGGAGGCAGGCAGGTTGTGTGGTGAGTCACGAACACATGCTGACCCCCGCCGGCTAAACGTTAGATAGAGGTGGAGGTGGTCATTTAAAGTGTGAGTATGAGAGGAGGGAGAGAGGGAGAGGGGAGAGAGAGCGAGAGCGCTAGACTTGACCAGTCTCTCTCTCTCTCTCGTGTTCTGCAGCTCTGTGCTCACCAGTCCTTGTGTGAACCACAGAGGCTTACATTGTTACCTTAAAAGACACCACGTTTCTCTCTCTCTCTCTCCGACATGTTTTGAGATGACACACACACACACAAAAATAGTGTTTGATATTTTGTCAGCGATGTAATGCCCCACACACATACATACACAGGTACAAACACACAAACACACACAGAAAGAGAGTCTCACTCCTAGAAGTGGTGTTTTCACGTTTTCTTTCTTTCCTCACGCACACTGAAACGTTGATGATACATTCGGCCATGCCAGCAGGATGGAGAATCACATTATTATTATTATTATTATCATCATTATTATTTCCAATCACAGCAAACTATAATGATATATTCAGTTATGCCTATTGAGTCTGGCTTTCCCTCCCAATATATTGACTGTCCTTGTGTCCCTGAGAACCAATTCCACCGCACTGACTCACCCAGAAGTGCTTCCTGATCCGCCACTTGAACACAGGAAGGCACAACGCACCACTCGGGTTATTTTAGCTTTGTTTGTACTTCTGCGTCGGGTGGGTCTCTCTCTTGAGTTCTCCTGCGTACCGGCCGCCCACACACACCAAGTATAATAATGATAATAATTAACCCTTCAGGCTGAACCACTGACCACAGTTCTCAGACCACAGAGAGCAGATAGAGGATATGTCGATACTGGGTCGGTGTGTAGCATCCAATTTGCCTTTTATTTCCAAAAGACCTGCTAAGAAGCCAAGAAGACCTGGGGGGGGGGGAGAACTAAACCAGCCAGATGGTGGGCTGCCCACATCTCAGTATGAGCGGCATTTAGCAAAGAGACACTAATTTAGACAACGCGGTGGCACGGTTTTAAGTGACGCTATTGAAATCAGTGCTGGTGGTTCTCAGAGGCACAGGAGGAGGAGCATGGCAAGCAGAAAAACATCCAAACGATGAACTAAATAACGATCTTTGGCAGAGCACACCAACCATACAATAAGCACTTTTGACCATACATTAAATTGTATCACGGGTGGCTAAAACTAGGTATGGAGCTATGTTAAGTTGCTATGTGTTACGTGAGGATTTAGGCATCTCATTGGCTCCCAGCAGATGATTGGTCAATGAGCCCCCGCTGCAACTCTGTGTTGTTGTCAATATAATGGATATATGGACTCTTCAGATCAATATATGGATGATCAATAAATATGTGCAATACAGTCCAGTAACGAACACACACGACCGGACAGCAGTAAAATCAAAAGGCAACAATTGAACAAAAAGGCATTAATAATTCTGAAGTGAACATGGAGGGGGGGTATGAGAGGGGAAGGGGGGGTTCATAAAAACAGCATTAGCGTGTGTTGTTTTAAGTGTGTTGACCCATAGGCTGTCATTAATAGTCCACACATCTCCCGCACAGCCTTTGAGGAAGTCCTGGCAATTCCCGCCGATTTACAAGAGTCAAACACGTGTTCTGATGGCCGCTTCACCAAGTCCAAGTCCAGCGCTTTCCACTGGAAGTTTGTGCTCGTCCTGTCTTCTCAGAGCAGGACCTACTGTATGTGGATTGTCACTTGCCACAGAAAAGACTGTCAAAGTGCTGAGGGGGATGGGGTGGGGTAGGGGGTGGAGGCCGGGGGATGTCAGCTGGTGTTGCTGGAAGAAACACAACTGAACGTCTCTGATCTAGCGAATGATGTGAAGGTATCTCAGGTCCGGGTAGAGAAGGTTGGCCAGCAGGGTCAGCAGTCTCGGCCCGTCCTTCAGACAGTTCCCCGGGTAGCGGATGAACTGCAGCGCCTTGTTGACAGAGTCCTCCAGCTCCGCATACTGCCTGCTGCCAGGCAGGGCCTCCAACGCCGCCAGGGCCTGCAGCCACAAGCACACCATGTTGGTTCAGAAGACAATCAGAATACGCTTGATTCATCCCCAAAAGGAAATTACCGTGTCAAAGCAGCATAATACAAATCTAACAAGAATGTAAAAATACATGATATATACACCAGCCACTTTATTAGGTACACCTGTTCAACTGCTCATTAACGCAAATATCGAATCAGCTAATCACATGGCAGCAACTCAATGCATTTAGGCATGTAGACATGTAGACATGGTCAAGACGATCTGCTGAGGTTCAAACCTCAGAATGGGGAAGAAAGGTGATTTAAGTGACTTTGAAATGGTTGTTGGTGCCAGACAGGCTGGTCTGAGTATTTCAGCAACTGCTGATCTACTGGGATTTTCACGCACAACCATCTCTAGGGTTTACAGAGAATGGTCAGAAAAAGAGAAAATATCCAGTGAGCGGCAGTTCTCTGGGTGAAAATGCCTTGTTGATGCCAGAGGTCAGAGGAGAATGGCCAGACTGGTTGGAGCTGATAGAAAGGCAACAGTAACTCAAATAACCACTCGTTACAACCGAGGTGTACAGAAGAAGCATTTCTGAACGCACAACACGTCGAACCTTGAAGCAGATGGGCTACAGCAGCAGAAGACCACACCGGGTGCCACTCCTGTCAGCTAAGAACAGGAAACTGAGGCTACAATTCGCACGGTCTCACCAAAATTGGACAATAGAAGATTGGAAAAACGGGCATCTTAGTACCAATTGACCATTGTTTAAATGCCACAGCCTACCTGAGTATTGTTGCTGACCATGTCCATCCCTTTATGACCAGTGTACCCATCTTCTGATGGATACTTTCAGCAGGATAACGTGTCACAAAGCTCAAATCATCTCAAACTGGTTTCTTGAACATGACAATGAGTTCACTATACTCAAATGGCTCCACAATCACCAGATCTCAATCCAATAGAGCACCTTTGGGATGTGGTGGAACGGGAGATTCGCATCATGGATGTGCAGCCGACAAATCTGCAGCAACTGCGTGATGCTATCATGTCAATATGGACCAAAATCTCAGAGGAATGTTTCCAGCACCTTGTTGAATCTATGCTATGAAGAATTAAGGCAGTTCTGAAGGCAAAAGGGGGTCCAACCCGGTACTAGCAAGGTGTACTTCATAAAGTGGCCGGTGAGTGTATATATATATATATATATATACTCTACATAATTAAATTGACATTTCGGGCATTTGGCAGATGCTTTTGTCCAAAGCAACTTACAATAAGCACAATTGTAAACAACAATATATCGCTGACGGTACAGTAACCGTCGCTGACGGTAGTATTTTTGCGGGCTAAAGGAAAGGAACACAACACAAGGACAATACAAACACTGCGTCGCTGCTGCGTACTTGTTGCGCTTTAGCAGAGAGCTCCAGTTCACCGGTGGGTTGGAGGCGCAGTTGGCTTTCGGACGTCACCTGCACCGCGAGGAACGCGGCCACGCACCGCACCACCACCCGGAACCTGCGCACACACACAAGCAGTCATGGCAGGTTCTCTTGTAAGTTTCACACACACACACACACTTTCTGCCCCCTTTTCCATGAGCGCGGGTAAAATCCAGAATGCCGAGACCTCCAAATTTGCATTTCCGTGACTTTTGGCAGTGGGGCACAGGGAAGGTGTGGCTTTCGTGATCATGTGATCGCGTGTTGGGAGGTTCAAGCTGTCTGCGTAACACAGGAGGAAACATACACTGGGCTGACCGAATGTAGGCAGGAGAATAGGTCTTTCTGCCCGGCTAGCAGGCAGGACCAGTGTATTTTGGTCGCACTCCACTTGACCTCAAGTATGACTTTGCATGAAAAATTCATGGGAATGATGGAAAAAGTGGGCATCACAAGAACATCGGCTATGACTGTGGAGTGTGTGTGTGTGTGGTTGGTGGCTGGCTTAAACAGCCTCACATGGCCCCAGTCAAGCTGATTAGTCTGGGGCTGGGTGGGTCTGCACACCTGTGGTGCATTGCCTAAACAATGCCCACAGGTTAAACCAGCCATCATTACACACACACACACACACAAACACACACACACTCAGAGAGAGCGCTAGCATGCTAGCACGTACCATCTGCTCTGTCTGCCATTACTAAAATCTCTGCAATAAACCGGATTTTTATTATTCAACATCCTGCCTGTGTCCTGTGCTGGAGAGCCCTGGCAATGAGGGGTGCAGCAGCAGCAGCAGCAGCAGCAGCAGCGACGCTACCACGGCCATCTTACCTGTTGGACACCGGCGAGCGCTTGCCGAGCCCGATGGCCCCCAGCAGCCCCGAGTTGAGCCTCTCCTCCCCCAGCTGGGCGAGCCTGGCGTGCAGGCGCAGCAGGCCCAGCACCACCCCGGGAGCCTCCGCCTGGCCCGCCCGCGGCTGCAGCTGCTCCCCTGACAGCAGCAGGGCCTTGTGCCACCACAGAAACAGCTTGGCCTCGTCACCTGGACCGCTGCACACAGGGAAACACAAACCCCAAACACCATCAGTGACGTTTAATATGGGGTTAAATATATGACCTGTAAAGCCCTTTGAGACCGCAACTGTGATTAAGGGGCTGTACTAATAAAATTGGCTGGACGTGACTTGGCTCAGGGCAGAAGCAGAGGAGTGTCTAACCGCTCTTTGCAGAGCATTTAATTCATGCTGAGAACGGGTGAGAACGTGAAGTCAAGTGAAAGCCTGAGATTTGAGACAATTAAAGTAAAAAACAGAGGAGGAAATCAAGAGTTAGAGGATATGTGGTCTGAGGGGCAGGACCGACCTGGGGTAGACCTGATTGGTCCACGAATTGAGGAGAGCCAACGTCCGCCTGTCATTGGCCGCCGTGTGTTCCGTGTTGAGCCGCTGCAGGACGAACGCGTAAAGCGTCAGAAAGCAGCCTCCTGATTGGCTCTCGGACAGGAAGTCCTCCATGGTGAGCTCGGGCACCTGCAGGGACGCCAACACGGGACCCCAGCCTACAGACTCCTCCTCCGCTGGAACAGGGGGAAAGAGAATATAAATTAAAACGTACAGTTAGAAGTTGCCGTTTATTGTGAACGTCTTCAAGCGGTTTCGAATCAGACCGACCAGTTGGCCTACCGTTGTCGAAGTAGGCCGTGATGCAGGCCTCCATGATGCGGGTCATGTGACGCACCGAGGCCAGACACTGGGAGCAGGCCGTGAGGAGGGGCAGGATGGGGAATGCCCGCGCCTTCCTGTCCAGCCAGGAAATGATGTGTGTGGCGAGGGCTTCGCCTGTGGACATGCCCACTCTGTTGAGCAGGGCCAGGGCTTCGCTGAACAGACCGCACAACGCCATGTGCCTCTGCTCCAGACCACTCTCTGGGGAGGACGAGGACACAAGAGGAGAGGAGAGATGATCACGGTACGGGTTTGACGGTACTCAGTGTCACAGCAGAAAGCACAGGACAGCAATCCACATTGAAAAATAAGTTACAAAAAATAAATAAATAAATATATATATATATATATATACAGTATATATATATATATATATATACACACATCTACATACACAATATGAGCAGTACCAATGTATATGGTAAACAAAAATGGTAGACATTATTAACACGCTACTTTATATGCGTCAACATGACCCAAGTTTCCAGTATATAGATAGCGAGGTGGGAAGACATTAGTCTGATTGGTTAAAAAAAAGACCCTATAATTAAAATGTAAATGTGCCAGCCCACTGACTGGAGAGATGTTTACAAGCCGTCTGCGACGAGGTGTGTGTGTGTGTGTGTGTGTGAACGTAATAGCAACAACATGAACACTTTCTGATGTTTATTGCGACACCACCTGACTTCAATCATCCTTAATGACACCAATCACTGTCTACGCTGCTGTGAGAGCTGCAGCGAGCATCCAGGCGTCCAGCGTTTCTCACACCGAGCCGACAGCAGCACCGTGACGCGCAAACGTTTACAGCCTTTATACGTGGCGTTCACTTTGTCCTTGCGGCGAATGTGGACGTGATTATTTGCAAATGGGTGGACGCTATGAAGAACAGCTCCTGAACCGCCATCTTAACTCCGTCATTCACTCAGAGTTGGGATTAGTTGCGGTAAGATTTAGCATCTGCGCTGAGCTGCAGCCCAGAGACACACAGAGACTGAGAGCATCAGCTAAAACAACTGCAGGCGTTTTTCCACAAATAAATAAAAGTATAAATCAATAAATAAATATCGTTAAGGTTGCGATAAAAATAGGTGGAATTGTCCTTTACCTGGCGGGTTGAAGGCGATGACGCTCTCCAGCAGGTTCTCCAGCTGGGCCTTGAGTGCCGCCAGGCTGACGCCACCCGCCTGCTCCAGGGAGACCAGGGACTGGACACACCAGCAAACACACACCCCCGCCTTCACCGTGTCCTCCTGGGAACCACAGGCAGGCACAGAAGGCTGATAGAGACAGCAGGATGGAAGATAGCCATACGATTATTATGATTATTATTTTATTTTTTCGTATTTTTTTGTTTGGCCCGTGACGCCATTTTTGTGTCACAGACAATCTTTGCGACCCCCAACGTGTGTCTGAGTGATGAGCAGAAGTAGTTTGCTCGTATGCACAAATCATAAAGGCATCTGTTTGTATATTCAGGCCTTTTCACAACAAGACCTTTCTCTGAAGAAATATTTGATATTGATTTGGAGAGAATTGGAGATGAAATATCTATAACCTATTAGAAATCTCCTGTGATCCATATACAGTATGCACATCACTGCGGGTGGCAGTTACTGGTTCTGTTGCTGGTTCGATAGTGTCAAGATGTCCCTGAGCAAGACACCTAATCCTAACCGCTTCCGACGAACTGGCTGGTTCCTTGCATGGCCGGTCCACACCAGGTGACCTCAACCGGTTGAGTAACACTGCAGTAAAAGTTTGATTGAGCCAAAACACTGGCTCCTCCCAACTCACCCTGTGCGTAGTCCCCTGTGGGCGGGGCCAGAGTCCTGCGGCGCTGCGCAGCAATTGGATCAGCAGCTGGGGGGCGGAGTCCGTACTGAGCAGCAGGGAGGGGGGGTAATGTGTGCCTACATATCCCATGACGCCCTGGTATGAGGACAGATCCACGTCGTGCCAGGGCTGGCAGGAGGACTGTACCAACAGACTGAGTAGGGGGGAGTCCTGTGGGTCGAACCAAGAGGTACAACTGTGAGTGAGAATTCACTCTTGATGCAAATGGAAATTACTTCAATGGTGTTGTGTAATGGTGTGTTCCATTTGTACTCGGAAGTCGGAATTTCCAAGTTCAAAGTCGGAAGTTTCCGTGGGAACGCGCACTGAAGTCGGATTTCCAAATCGGAAAATCAGACGCATCTCACAACCCTGACTTCGAAATCCAAGATGGCTGCTCCGTGCATCAACAGTAGTGAAAGCTGTATTATATACAGTTTTTAGCACTTCTGTCTATATGTGTCTCATAAAATCAGTCATACACACATGGACAGATTATGAAACAATGGGCCCCTGGGCCTGGACGTGTGAAAGCCCCCCCCCGCCAAACAGTTGCATCTCGCTGTCGTCACACCTAAACCACTCCCCCCTATCTGCCAGTAGGACGCTGATTGGTCCAAACCAGTGGTGGTTCGGACACAAACTGATAGCTTGAAGCCTTGCCAAATACATCTTAAGAGAAAAACAGAATGTGAACTTGCGTGATCGGAATGGTCTCACAATTAGGCTATGATACACCAACCATATGACATCTCTTCTCGACAACCATTTGTTCCACTGAAGATGCCCGCCTCGTAACAATTACATTTCATCCACAGGTTAGCAACGGGTCATCATCATCCGGTGGACCTACCGGGGGCTTGAGCAGCTGCTCCTCCTTGGTGAGGAAGACCAGCATGTAGAGCAGGTACACCAGCATGGCGTCCTGCTGCGGGCCGGGCAGCGATGGGTAGATCGCCGATGGGTGGTGCTGCTGCGGCGGTGCGTGGTCGCTCAGCACGCCGACCCAGTTCACCCCACACAGAACCTCGCCCAGGAACAGGAAGCAGCTCTTGGGACTTCCTCTCTCCACCTGCCCACCGCCAAAAAAGTACAATCATTCATTTTGAGTCACTTGAATGTGGTTTAAAAGTGCGGTCGGTACGATTTAAGCGCTATCATTTGAGTGTGCTCTGTCAGAAATGCCACAGTCATCTGTCAGCTATTAGTGCGTGACCTGCCTCTGTGAGAAATGGAATATCTGCTCTGGTTGGACTGTTTGCTCACCTCTGTGCCAGACCATTTGGCAGACGCTTTTGTCCAAAGCGACTTACAATAAGTACATTTGCCGAAAGAGGAAAAGAACAATATATCACTGACATTGAACAGAACAAGTTTCAAGCACTCTTGATTGCTGTAGACCGGCCCCTGGCTCATTCCTGACTTGTAACAGAAGTTATCGTGCTGCACAACCTAGTTTTGGAAAACCGCCACAACTGGATGTTCTAAATCCCACGACAGCAGCGTTGTGCGTTTGCAGGCCCCCACCTTAAACAGCTGTTCCATGAGCTGTGTGTCCGGGTGGAGGCGGGCCCAGGGCAGCCGGCGCAGGTGCGTGTGGTACAGGTACAGCAGGTACTCCGGGGTGCGCGGGGACGTGCAGCTCTCGCAGTACTTCATCATGCACAGCCACAGCGCCCCCCGCTGGCCAGGCAGCAGGCGCTCTGGACGCACACAGGCACACACACACACACACACACAAGCGTGCACACACATAAACACACAACACACACACACACACACACACACACACACATAAACACACACACACACGTCAGAGACAGCAGCATCTCTAGTGAAACACTAATGGACCGTTCCCTATTCAAGCGGCAAGTCCCGCCCCCCCTAGTTACTGTTGCTATGTCCCCCAAGCTTTCCCACAGCTCTGCAGCATGTTAGTAATGTCCGCTGAACAACGCCCCCCTGCTGATGATTCTCTCTCAAGGATTCCTGACAATATCGCTGGATGTTATTTGCCAAATGCCTCTACTTTATCTAAGAGAGTTGTACAGAAAGACCTGAACTATTTGACACAAGGATATATTCATGACATTCAGATTTCAGACGGAGCAGACGACAACATAAAACTTGATTGAACTTGAAGTGTTGGCGATCTATGCGGAAGACACAAACGCCTCACAAACTCCACAACTCCACTTATCCTTTACACTTTAAGGATTTGTGTGTCCTTGTGGGTACATTTAGTCAGACTTTAAACCCTGTGGAACATCAGTAGTGCTGCACGGGGGACTGACCTCTGAACTTGCAGTGCAGAGAGTCAGTGAGCTGGACGTAGAGGTCCACCATGCAGCCTGCAGTCGTAGCATCCGTCTCCAGCCAGGGGTAACATCTGGGGTTACTGAGAGGAGAGAGAGAGGAGAGAGAGAGAGGAGACAGGGGTAACATCTGGGTTTACTGAGAGGAGAGAGAGAGGAGACAGGGGTAACACTGGGGTTACTGAGAGGAGAGGAGAGAGAGAGAGGAGACAGGGGTAACACCTGGGTTTACTGAGAGGAGAGGAGAGAGAGAGAGAAGACAAGGGGTAACACTCTGGGGTTACTGGAGAGGAGAGAGAGGAGACAGGGGTAACACCTGGGTTTACTGAGAGGAGAGGAGAGAGAGAGAGAGCGGAGACAGGGGTAACAGCTAGGGTTACTGATAAGAGAGGAGAGATGCCAGCATCAGGACCACAAGATGGTGACTCCCTCACTCTCATCATCCGATAGCTTGTCTTGTCTAACCCTATGTTGATGACGTTAGAAGGAGCAGGTTGTGGTATGTATATAATATAGTGGGGGTGGGAGTCTGCAGTATGAGGTATCTTGAATATATTCGATCACAAATAAAAAAATAAGGTGTCCTCCTTCTGGGAGTATCTTTGGATACCCCACCAGACCAGCTTTTCCCAACCTCCCCTCCAGGTCCTACGCAGCTCCCATGACTATTCTGGTTCAGATCTACATTTTGATACATCTGAGCTTTGAGTAACACTGGGATATATAATAAACCTGTGAAGATTTACATGCACTGTGTCGTCCGTCCTTAACAACTACAACAACAATTATTATTATTGTAGACAATAAATAATAAATAAATAATAACCCGCCCCCCCCCCCGTTTACCTGGCATCATCAGTGTCCAGCGGGAAGATCCATGGTTTAAACAAATCCACTAACTTGCTGTGCAGCGTCTGCACCGCTGGGAACACACAACACAGGTCAGGGTTTAGAATAAACAACTCTCAACTGGAAAGGCGACACCAAGCATATACATATAGATAAGAAAGATAAGATAAAATAAGATAAAATAAGACTTTATTGATCCCTGATGGGAAAGTCGGTCAGTTGGTCAATGAAGCAAGTACAGGACAGTAGTAGAATAAAAACAGATACAAACTGAAAACAATTAAACTTCTAAAAATATACAGAAAACATATCTATATACCAAACACAAACCCAGGAGTACAAATGTAAAAATAAATAAAGGTAAGTCCATCCATCCATCCATTATCGTCCGCTTATCCGGGGTCGGGTCGCGGTGGCAGCCGGCTAAGCGGGGCCCCCCAGGCTTCCTTCTCCCCAGCCACACTCTCTAGTTCCTCCTGGGGGATCCCAAGGCGTTCCCAGGCCAGACGAGATATGTAATCCCTCCAGCGAGTTCTGGGTCTGCCCCGGGGTCTCCTCCCAGTTGGACGTGCCCGGAAAACCTCCAAAGGGAGGCGCCCGGGGGGCATCCTAATCAGATGCCCGAACCACCTCAGCTGACTCCTTTCGATGCGGAGGAGCAGCGGCTCTAACTCCGAGCTTCCTCCGGATGTCTGAGCTCCTCACCCTATCTCTAAGGCTGAGCCCAGCCACCCTGCGGAGGAAACTCATTTCGGCCGCTTGTATCCGGCGATCTCATTCTTCGGTCACTACCCAAAGCTCGTGACATAGGTGAGGGTTGGAAACGTAGATGGACCAGTAAATCGAAGCTTCGCCTTCCGGCTCAGCTCCTCTTCACCACAACGGACCGGTACGAGCGCCCGCATCACTGCAGACGCTGCAACCAATCCGTCTGTCCATCTCCGCTCCATTTTGCCCTCACTCGTGAACAAGACCCCGAGATACTTGAACTCCTTCGCTTGAGGCAGCAACTCACTCCAACCCGGAGGGAACACTCCACCGTTTTCCCGGGCAGAGAACCATGGCCTCAGACTTGGAGTGCTGACTCTCATCCCGACCGCTTCACACTCGGCTGCAAACCGCCCCAGTGCATGCTGGAGGTCACGGTCTGATGTAGCCAACAGAACCACATCATCTGCAAAGAGCAGAGATGCAATTCTGAGGTCCCCAAACCGGACACTCTCCTCACCTCGGCTGCGCCTTGAGATTCTGTCCATGAAGATCACGAACAGAACCGGTGACAAGGGGCAACCTTGGCGGAGTCCAACACCCACTGAGAACATGCTTGACTTTGTGCCCGAGAATACGGACGCAGCTCGCACTTTGTTCATACAAGGACCGAATGGCACGTACCAACGGCCCCGGTACCCATACTCCCGTAGTACCCCCCACATGATTCCCCGGGGGACACGGTCATAGGCCTTCTCCAAGTCCACAAAGCACATGTAGACTGGATGGGCAAACTCCCATGCGCCCCCCAACAACCCTGCGAGGGTAAAGAGCTGGTCCACTGTTCCACGGCCAGGACGGAATCCCGCATTGTTCGCTCCTGGAGCTGAGGTTCGACAATCGGCCGGAGCCTCCTCCTTTCCAGCAACCCTGGGAATAAACTTTCCTGCGGGGAGGCTGAGGCAGTGTGATAACCCCGATAGTTGGAGCACCACCCTCCGGTACCTTTCTTGAAAATGGGGACCACCGACCCCAGTCTGCCATTTCCACAGGTACTCGTCCGCCGACCTCGCAACTGCTGAATTGAACGTCGGCCGTCGTCCAGCCACCGACAGCCCGACAGATGTCCAGAGGCCTTCAGCATCTCAGGGCGCAATTCTCAATCCACACCTGGCGCCTTGCCACTGAAGAGCTTTTTGAACTACTTCAGCGGACCTCTACCAAGGATCATGGGTGAAGACTTCCCCCGAGTCCTTCAAGACTCGGCCTCTTTCCCCAGAAGGACGTACTGGTCGGGTTCAGGAGCCTGACGGCTTCCTTCAAGCCGTGGTGTCCACCAGACGGTTCTTGGGTTTGCCGCCACGACAGGCACCGACAGCCTTTTGACCACAGCTCCGAGCTGCAGCCTCTACAATGGAGGCTTTGAACATGGCGCCCACTCAGGTTCCCATGTCCCCAACCTCCCCCGGGATGCACGAGAAGTTCTTCCGGAGGTGGGAGTTAAAGACCCTACGGACAGGGGCTTCACCAGACGTTCCCAGTTCACCCTCACTACACGTTTGGGTTTACCAGGTCTGTCTGGCAGCCTCCCGCGCCATCTGATCCAACTCACCACCAGGTTGGTGATCAGTTGACAGCTCTGCTCCCTCTTCACCCGAGTGTCCAAAACATGCGGCCGCAGATCTGCTGATACGATTACAAAGTCGATCAGCGACCTTTGGCCTAAGGTGGTCCGGTACCAGGTACACTTGTGGACCACCCTATGTTCGAACATGGTGTTTGTTATGGCCAGTCCATGACTAGCACAGAAGTCCAATAACAAAACACCACTCTGGTTCAGATCGGGCAGGCCGTTCACCCCAATCACTCCCCTCCAGGTTTCTCCATCATTGCCCACGTGTGCGTTGAAGTCCCCCAGTAGAACTATGGAGTCCCCGGACGGAACCCTTTCCAGGATGTCACCCAAGGACTCCAAGAAGGCCGGATACTCTGAGCTGCTGTTTGGTGCGTAGGCACACACAACAGTCAAGAGCCTTCCCCCCAGCGACTTGCAGTCGCATGGAGGCGACCCTCTCGTCCACCGGAGAGAACTCCAACACAGCGGCGCTCAGCCGGGGACTTGTGAGTATCCCCACACCCGCCTGGCGCCTCACACCCTGGGCAACTCCGGAGAAGTAGAGGGTCCAGCCCCTCTCCAGGAGTTTGGTTCCAGACCCGGTGCTGTGCGTGGAGGTGAGCCCAACCATATCTAGTTGGTACCGCTCCACCTCCCGCACCAGCTCCGGCTCCTTCCCCGCCAGTGAGGTGACGTTCCACGTCCCTAGAACCAGTCGGCGATGACGGGGATCCGCACGCCCAGGACCCCGCTTTTGCCTACCGCCACCCATACAATGCACCCGAAAAAAAGGTAAGTCAACACGAGAAAGTACCATTTCCAGGAACTGGGCCATTGAATGACTTGACTTGGACTCGTGGACTACATGGGCTCAATATTTACCTTGCAGGACTTTAGCGCTCCCCACAGGCTCTCTGGCGCAGGCGCAGACCTGCACGTTGACCAGACAGCCCGCCAGGTGCCCCCAGAAGGTCACAACGTCGCTGATGTAGGGGGTCCAGGCGGAGTACAGGCCGAAGGTGCGGAGGTCCGTCTTACTGAGGCGACTGCGGAGGAAGTAGTCGCTCAGCCACTCCACCGTCTCGGCCGCCTGTTAGGAGTCAAGCGTCACGTTAACCAGCATATCTGCACTAGGGTGTTACACTGTGAAATTAGGGCAGTAGTTCAGGAGGTAAGAGCGGTTGTCTGGCAACAGGAAGGTTGCTGGTTCGATGCCCGGGCTCCGCCTAGCTAAGTGTCGAGGTGTCCCTGAGCAAGACACCACCTAACCCTAACTGCTCCTCAATTTGTAACACACAACATTTACAGTATATTTATATTATTAAATTTTCCTCATATGGGATAAACAATGCCTTATGATATACTCGTATAATCAAGTCATTATACATATATTTTATACGTACATATATAAACAACACAATATTTGGCATCCACAATATCCCTCCGTACCTGCTGTGGGGAGAGGCTGACGGTGGTCGCCGCCACCCCGCTGCTGGCCGCCGGCTCCACGGTGGTCTTGGCGCTGCGGGGCGGAGGCAGGCAGCCCAGCACCCGCAGGCTCACCCTCCAGCACTCTGGGCTCAGCAGCTGGTCGGAGGAGCCTGGCAGGAGTCATTGGAGATGATGGTGTTTGTGGTGAGACTCGGACGTATGCAGCATTCTCATCATGCTCATCATGCTCATCATGCTCATCATGCTCATCATGCTCATCTCCCTAAAATCCACATTCACATCTCTGTACACATTTAAAAAAAACAACAAAAAAACAACTGAATACGTATCTGTTCTCCGAGGCCTATTGTGTCGAGTTAATCATTATTTTCTGTTCCTGTATTAGTTTTGTCTGCTACTTGGGTCCCTTGTGAAGAACAATATAAATGAAAGTTATTATGTATTATTATTATTGATGATCAACATTAACATCGTAACTCAGACTCATCGTAACTGAACACAAGCTACTCTTACCAAGTCACACTTACAGTGTCAATGGGCTTCACAGACCACATTATATTTACATTTAAGGCATTTGGCGGACTCTTTTATCCAAAGCGACTTACAAAGAGTACATTTGTTGAAGGAGACAGCAATATATCGCTGTCGTACATAAAGATAAGAATAGAGCTGGTTTCAAGCATTCATAATATTATATGACACACACCCCTTCATGGAAAACAGTGTTGGGATAGACGCATTGAAAATAGACTTGAAAACATTTCTATTCCGTTTTTTTAGGGTCGTGCGACAAATATGACGACGGAAATTGTGGCTCAGTGTGCTCCGGTGCACGCTGCTTACTGTTCATGAGCAGGCGGAGGGCGTCGCTGTAGTGGTCAGGGAAGTGGTGGCGGAGCAGCTTGGCCCAGTGTCGGGTGACGAGGTGGAAGGGGATCAGCAGGTCGGCCTCGGGGTCCTGTCCGCACACACACATCGCCCCGTGCACCAGCTCCAGCAGACGGCTCCTCTCGGAGAACGCCGGCTGGGCCTCGGTCAGCCACTGGGGCAAGTCAAACTGGGAGAGATGGAGAGATATTCAACTTGCCAACTTGTTTTGTTTACTGAATATCTTACCTATATTTTGTCCTTGGGCTTATTCACTGTAAATTTGTACATTTATTATTTTATTTTATTATTCTATTGTTTATTACTCTATTGTTTATTATTCTATTGCTATGCTTATTTTGTTGGTATTTTGAGCAACCTCTGGCACAAGAACTTTCTTCTGGATTAATACAGTTCTATCTTATCTTATCTTATTGAGTTAGTTAGCGTGTTGAACTAAGATGGCCTCCAGGTGAACAAGGCCCCGTCCAAGACTTCACACCAACCTTGGTGAGCAGCATGAAGATGACGTCAGCGCTGTCGGGGTGCAGTGATGTCACCACGTCCTGGTAGAGGAAGACGAGCTCATTGGGCGCCGCGTTGGGGGTGAAGAAGGGGGAGATGAGGGGACACAGGTGTCTGTTCTCCAAGATAGCCGCTAGGACGCGACCGCACTCCGCTGCCGTTCCCTGGATGAACACCTACACACACACACACATTTCTGAATGATTTATTTTAATTAAAAGATAAACAGAATTTCCATTTCATTAAATTCAATGAGTAGAACCGTCTTCATCACACCACGCCACGCTATGGTTGTTGAGCTGAATACACGCACGCACGCACGCCGCACACACACACACACACACACACACAGTATGCTTAGCTCTGTGTCACTTTACTAGTTGTTAGTTTAAATTGAAAGCGGTCCATTTACCTGCCCCAGGATCTCTGCACATGAGGACAGGTATTGCCGCGTGGGGGGGTGGCGCAGTGTGTCCGCACACACGAACGACACCACCTCGTAGAAGGCACAGACCCCCACCTGCTGGACGGCCGGGCTCTGCTGTCCCTTGTACAAGTTCACCAGGGCTCTGCGTGTACACAAACACACCATCACGTTCATCAGAGCTCTGCGCGTTTATGTCCAGCTTCGTGTGTGTGTGTGTGTGTGTGTGTGTCATACTGACGTGATAAAGTTCTCCGTGTGCACCGCGGCCTGAGCCAGGGACTGAGGGGGCGGGGCCACGGCGTCCGCCTGCAGCTTCTTGACGTCGGCGTGCAACGACACGATCTGGGTCTGCACAGCCTCTTGTTTCTGGACACACTCGCACTGCGCGCACACGCACACACACAAACACATCATATACATTAACACACATCACTCCACTCACACTATATCCCATGTGGTGTACTTGTGCTTGTGTTGTGTTGCGTGTGTGTTGTGTCGTGTGTGTTGTGTGTGTGTCGGTGTGTGTGTGTGGTGTGTGTGCTGTGTGTGTGTGTGTGTGTGTGTGTGCTGTGTGTGGTGTGTGTTGTGTGTGTGTCGCGTTACCTGGACGGTGATGTTTGGCAGCACCCCTGGCAGGGCTGCCCTCCCTCCTCCGACACTCCAGAGGGACATGGTGGACTTGCTCTGCGCCGGTTCTTGTTACAACAGAGGCAGGGCTCTCCAGCAGCTCCCTGCTCCAACGCCACCTGCTGGGCTTTCTTCGCCGCCACTGCAAACACTGAGGCAAAAAACATAGAATAAAAAAAATCCAAAGGTGATTTATCCCACAGCTGGAAATATATCTGGGTGGGTTGTGTGTGTTTACCTGAATGTATATGTGTGTGTGTGTGTGTGTGTGTGTGTGTGTGTGTGTGTGTGTGTGTGTGTGTGTGTGTGTGTGCGTGCGTGTGTGTGTCTACCTGGCCTGTCCCTGCAGCACCCTGAGGTCCTCCTGCAGCAGCTGGATGGCAGCCTTGCGGTCGGTGAGGGAGGCACTGGGAATCTCAGCGACCGGTGCCGTGTGGGGCTGCAGCTGCGGAGCCGGACCGGGGACCGCGTGCTTCTGGAGGTTACTCAGGACCCGCTCCCTGGCTACAGGCAGACACAAGAGACACAAACACAACAGAATAAAAAAAATCCAAAGTGATTTATCACAGCTGAACATATATCTGGGTGGGTGTGTGTGTTTACCTGAATGTATATGTGTGTGTGTGTGTGTGTGTGTGCGCACGCATTCGTGTACTGCGTTGTGTGTGTGTACATCTCTCTGTGTGTGTGTGCGTGTGCGTGTGCGTGCGTGTGCGTGTGCGTGTGCGTGCGTGCGCGTGTGTGTGCGTGTGTGTGCGTGTGTGTGTGTGCGTGTGCGCGTGTGCGTGTGCGCGTGTGCGTGTGTGCGTCTACCTGGCCTGTCCCTGCAGCACCCTGAGGTCCTCCTGCAGCAGCTGGATGGCAGCCTTGCGGTCGGTGAGGGAGGCACTGGGAATCTCAGCGACCGGTGCCGTGTGGGGCTGCAGCTGCGGAGCCGGACCGGGGACCGCGTGCTTCTGGAGGTTACTCAGGACCCGCTCCCTGGCTACAGGCAGACACAGAGACACACACACACACGTGATCAATAGTTAAAACACTTCACCGGCGACTGTTCTGCCACATTGCCATTTTAATTTTTTACTTTCATTGTCGTGAGTTTCTATCATCATTATGATTGTTTCAGAGGCATTTTCGTCTAAGACTTCTAAGAACACGTACTTCTAAGAACACGTACACAGTTAGGGATAGTGCAACATATTGGAAACACAGCAAGGCGCAAATCAATTTTTGCATATGCAACATATTTCTGGTTTAATTTATATGAAACATCTATAGGTTTACCTTACGTCATTGACTGGACATTCTCTAGTACTAGGAGGGGAGAGGTTAAGGAGAGGTTAAAGAGAGGTTAAGAAGAAGATAAGAAGAGGATAAGGAGAGGTTACGGAGAGGTTAAGGAGAGGTTGAAGGAGAGGTTAAGAAGGGGCGTGGCAGCCCTACCAGAGTGCAGGCTGCTGTAGTCGGCCAGTCCGAGGTTCTGGTTGTGGAGGAAGGTGGGCTCGCTGAGGGCCTTCTCCCACAGAGACAGCACCTCCCTCTGGTCAAACTGCACCCGCTCGTGGTCCACATACTCCAACCACAGCTCCTGACCCCCAACACCACCCGTTCACTTTGTTACTTAAAGGGGAACTGTATAATGTTGGGCTGTCTACTCATATAAAGTTCTGAGAGTTCTGTTATACACATGTGTTGCGGTTTGCAACATACACTCTGTTGACTTGAACCATTTATGTCATTTCCTGGAGTTTTCTGACATTTTTTTGCAGAATTGGAGTGCAACATTGAACTTTAGTCACTAAAAGTCACTAAAGTGTGGCTAAAAGTAACCAAAGAGCAGGGTAACCCCCCCCCCCCTCCGCTATGGAACACACCTGGGTCACTTTTGGTGGCCTTTTATCAGTGTCGGGTGACGAGGTGGAAGGGGATCAGCAGGTCGGCCTCGGGGTCCTGTCCGCACACACACATCGCCCCGTGCACCAGCTCCAGCAGACGGCTCCTCTCGGAGAACGCCGGCTGGGCCTCGGTCAGCCACTGGGGCAAGTCAAACTGGGAGAGATGGAGAGATACTTGCCAACTTCTATTGGTTACTGAATATCTTATATAGTTTTCCTGAGGCTTATTCACTGTAAATTTGTAAATGTATTATTTTATTTTATTATTCTATTGTTTATTACTCTAATGTTTATTATTCTATTGCTATGCTCATGTTGTTGGTATTTTGAGCAACCTCTGGCACAAGAATTTCCTTCGTGATTAATGAAGTTCTATCTCATCTTATCTTATCTTATATACACAGTGTATATATATACAGTATATACAGTATATATAGAGCGAGAGGTGTGGATTGTCGATGGTCTAATAAGATGGCTCGGGTCGCATTGTGTGTGATCAATTGGTTCTCTCTGTCCAGGACGTTCTTACAACTCTAACGGCTTGTTTGAGGGGCATATTCGTGTATGTAATGAGTGAGGCGTCAGTTCGTGTCGGGGGTGTGTGCAAGTTGTCAGCTTGTTGTGTTGTGGGTGGGGCGCGGCTTTGGGGGTGGTGTGGGGCGTATCGTCTAGGTACACGGAAGACTGACTCATTGGGCGCCGCGTTGGGGGTGAAGAAGGGGGAGATGAGGGGACACAGGTGTCTGTTCTCCAAGATAGCCGCTAGGACGCGACCGCACTCCGCTGCCGTTTTGTCCCCTGTGGATGGTTGGGTTTTTTTAAGCACCCTACAACTTACCACATTGTGGGTCACGCACATGTCTGAATGATGTAGGGGTTTTAGAGTTAAAAGATAAACTATGGGGAATTTCCAATGAGTAGGGAGACCGTTCATTCACATTGGTGGTTTTGGTTTCTGGTTGGGTACGCTCACATTTGCTAGTCGAAGAGTGGTTGTTGAGCTGCAACGCACGGGCACGCACCGCACTGGCCACTGCTACCGCTACGTTCAGCGGGCGATCGGCATGCACACACACACTAGTTAAATGTGCTTTAGCCTCTGTGTACTTTAACGAGTTGTATAGTTAAATTGATAGGTAGCGGTCCCAATTTTACTGTCTCGGCATCTGTGGGGATGGGCTGCGGGCGAGCAATGTATGCGACGGTAATTGTGCCTTTTGTTGGGCGTAGTGTGGGGGGGTGGTCGAGCAAGTGTGGTCCTGCACAACACGACGACACCTACCGGGGGTTGGGTCGTGTAGAGAGTGACGACATTGACCTTTTTGGTCCTCACTGGCTGCGTGGTGTGTGTGTTTGTGTTTGGTGTGTGCATGCCTTTATAAATGTGTATGTGTGTGTGTGTGTGTGTGTGTGTTTGCGTGTGTTGTGTGTGTTTGTGTTTGTGTGTTTGTGTGGTGTGTATGTGTGTGTGTGTGGTGTGTGTTTGTGTGTGTGTGTGTGTTTGTGTGTGTGTGTTGTGTGTGTGTGTGTGTGCGTGTGTTCTCCGTGTGCACCGCGGCCTGAGCCAGGGACTGAGGGGGCGGGGCCACGGCGTCCGCCTGCAGCTTCTTGACGTCGGCGTGCAACGACACGATCTGGGTCTGCACAGCCTCTTGTTTCTGGACACACTCGCACTGCGCGCACACGCACACACACAAACACATCATATACATTAACACACATCACTCCACTCACACTATATCCCATGTGTGTACTGTGCTGTGTGTGTGTGTGTGTGTGTGTGTGTGTGTGTGTGTGTGTGTGTGTGTGTGTGTGTGTGTGTGTGTGTGTGTGCGTGTGTGTGGTGTGTGTGTGTGTGTGTGTGTGTGTGTGTGTGGTACCGTGACGGTGATGTTGGCAGCACCCTGGCAGGGCTGCCCTCCCCTCCTCCGACACTCCAGAGACATGGTGACTTGCTCTGGTCGGTTCTTGTACAACAGAGGCAGGCTCTCCAGCAGCTCCTGCTCCAACGCCACCTGCTGGGCTTCTCGTGCCACTGCAACGCTGAAGCAAAAAAACATAGAATAAAAAAATCCAAAGTGATTTATCACAGCTGAACATATATCTGGGTGGGTGTGTGTGTTTACCTGAATGTATATGTGTGTGTGTGTGTGTGTGTGTGCGGCCTGTTCCCATCACACAGCCTGGACCAACACAGTGACTCCACAATATCACATCCGTGTTGCACTGTATCCTCTCTCTCTGTGTGTGTGTGTGTGTGTGTGTGTGTGTGTGTGTGTGTGTGTGTGTGTGTGTGTGTGTGTGTGTGTGTGTCGTGTGTCTGTGTGTGTGTGTCTGGTGTGTGTGTGTGTGTGTCTGGTGTGTGGCAGTGTAGGCTGTCGGCCGTGGCAGCAGCTGGATGGGGCAGCCTGCGGTCAGGGGGATAGAAGGGTTAGGGCGGGATTTGGGCAAATCTCAGCGAACCTTGGCTGCCGTGTGGTTGCTGCAGGCTTGGGCGGAGCCGCGGGACCTGTGGTTGTGTGACTCTGGTTGGCTTGGACCGGGGACCGCGTGCTTCTGGAGGTTACTCAGGACCCGCTCCCTGGCTACAGGCAGACACAGAGACACACACACACACACACACACACGATCAATAGTTAAAACACTTCACTGGCGACTGTTCTGCCACATTGCCATTTTAATGTTTTACTCTCATTGTCGTGAGTTTCTATCATCATTATGATTGTTTCAGAGGCATTTTCTTCTAAGACTTCTAAGAACACGTACTTCTAAGAACACGTACACAGTTAGGGATAGTGCAACATATTGGAAACACCGGGGCAAGGTGCAAATCTATTTTTGCATATGCAACATATTTCTGGTTTAATTTATATGAAACATCTATAGGTTTACCTTACGTCATTGACTGGACATTCTCTAGTACTAGGAGGGGAGAGGTTAAGGAGAGGTTAAAGAGAGGTTAAGAAGAAGATAAGAAGAGGATAAGGAGAGGTTACGGAGAGGTTAAGGAGAGTTGAAGGAGAGGTTAAGAAGGGGCGTGGCAGCCCTACCAGAGTGCAGGCTGCTGTAGTCGGCCAGTCCGAGGTTCTGGTTGTGGAGGAAGGTGGGCTCGCTGAGGGCCTTCTCCCACAGAGACAGCACCTCCCTCTGGTCAAACTGCACCCGCTCGTGGTCCACATACTCCAACCACAGCTCCTGACCCCCAACACCACCCGTTCACTTTGTTACTTAAAGGGGAACTGTATAATGTTGGGCTGTCTACTCATATAAAGTTCTGAGAGTTCTGTTATACACATGTGTTGCGGTTTGCAACATACACTCTGTTGACTTGAACCATTTATGTCATTTCCTGGAGTTTTCTGACATTTTTTTGCAGAATTGGAGTGCAACATTGAACTTTAGTCACTAAAAGTCACTAAAGTGTGGCTAAAAGTAACCAAAGAGCAGGGTAACCCCCCCCCCCTCCGCTATGGAACACACCTGGTGTCTCTGCATGACCTGCGCCAATCGGTGGGGGTCGTACTGCGGAGGAAGTGAGGGCAGGTACACTTCCTGTTTCTGCAGCGTCTCGTCGTCAAACCACACGGCAAACACTCCAAACAACCTGCAGACAGACAGGGTCAGGACAACATCAACATCAGCAGTGGTCGCAGCCGACCCCAACGTCTGCAGTCACACATACATTCATTACATGTATGTAGAAGTCACTTTGGAGAAAAGTGTCCAGTGCTAAATAACTGGATAGTAAACAGTGAATACACGGTTATAATCACTGATCTTAATCATCCCAAATGATTAAGATAGATAACGGGGTGACATTTTTGAATGGAAAACCTTCGAAATCATTACAAAACCGCTAGATTAAAACAAGTCTAGTCATTCATGGTGTTGGGTGATAAGTTTTGGTGTTTTTTTTGGTGAAATGGTTTGTTTTTGGGCCTTTGCAAAAAGGGTAATAAAAGGAGTGTTTTCGGATTGCATGCGTTTAAGATATGGTATATTTGGAAGATTGGTTAACTGTTTAGATTAAGTTTTATTATTATTGGGATCTTAGTAGTTGATCTGATTTGGGTGTTGTGTGAGTGTGTCGAGAGGTCGAGGGGGTTATAGTATTTTTTTATTATTTAAGTTTTTTTGTTTTGTTTTCAGACGATCGGTGGAGTTAGAGGTATGAGTGCGTTTTTTGAGATGAAGGTTGTTGTGTTGGGGTGGTGGGGGGGGGGTGGGGTAAAGGACGTTTTATAAGTCATTGGTGTGTCGATGTATGGAGCACTTTGGAATTAGAACGGAAAGTGGTAGAGGGATGTGTGTGTGTGTGTGTGTGTTTGTGTGTGTTTGTTTGTGTGGGTGTGTGTTTTGAGATGGTTTGGGTTGGTGTGGTTTGAGGGTCGTGTAGAGTTTGTAATTGTTTAGGGAGGAATGGGTTGTTATCTTTGTGGGGATAATGGAAATTATGTAGGTGTGGTGGTTAAGCGTGTTTATATGTAGAGTCAAATCAAGTTTGGTATTTTAGGGGGTGGTAGCTTTATAAACAGTATGTTTAGCTGCCGGCTACTGTGAAGAAAGAAAGAAGAACATTTTTTAAAAGAAAGAAAGAAAGAAAGAAAGAAGAAAAATAAAAGAAAGAAAGAAGAAAAAATTAAAAAAGAAAGAAAGAAAGAGAAAGCTAATAGAAAAAAATAGAAATCATTACAAAACCGCTAGATTAAAACAAGTCTAGTCATAAAAGTAGTCTGGTTTTAATGAAGTTCAGAGGCGTGAACCCACCTGACCAGCTCCGTGTGCAGCTGAGGAGAGGTCAGGTACGGGGGGAGGAGAGGGGGGTCTCCGGGTCCGAGGGTGTCCGGCGAGGAAGGGGTGGCGAGCGGGGGCACCCTGAGAGCCTGGCTGGCGGCATGGTGGAAGTCCGACACCTCCTGGATCCTATGCCTCAGCTCCCGCAGCAGGGAGGCGTGGCAGGAGGCCTGGAAGAACCTCCTGCCGATGCACCCTCCTGCGTTCATACTGAGGGGGGGGGGGCAACCACCGTGGCCCTCAGTTAGACACTCACACAGCAGACCAGCCATCACCACACACACACACTCAGAGTATGTGTGCCTGTGTGTGTGTGCACATCACACATACCCATACTCGGGTCCGGGCTGCCTCAGGTAGAGCTGTAAGAACCTCTGCCAGATCAGGGGCAGCATGGGGTGGTCCGGGGGCGTGGCCAAGGCCTGCTGGGCCCAGCGGTACACCTGCAGCCTCTCCAGAGACGGAACCACCACCAGCTTCAGACGCTGCTGGGCCTTCTGCCTCACAACGAGACACGCACCGTCAGACACAATCCACCTGGGGTCACTAGGTATGTATATTCTATGTAGATGCATTTCCTATGGGCACGTCTATATGGACACTTTATTAGAACTATAGAATAGATACATAGATATGTAGAATAGAGATATACTGATGTACAAATATAGAGGTGTCGAGATATACTGTAGAATTGCGCTATACAACAGAGCTATAGAATAGAGCTTAAAATAGAGATATAGAGCAATATTAAAGAGGTATAGACATGTAGAGATTATATATATACTATATATAGAATATATATATATAGAATAGATATCGAATAGATATGCAGCATTGAGATATAGAGTACAGAATAGAGCTACATATGGAGCTATAGAATAGAGCTATAGAGATATAGAATAGAGCTATAGATATACAGTATAGAATAGAAATATAGAATAGAGATAGAGACATATAATAGAGCTATAGAGCTATACAATAGAGATATAGAATAGAGAGACAGTGTATTGTGTATACCTTGAGGGCCTGGTCAGAGGACAGGTTGGGCTCTGATAGCAGTTCATGCTCCACACAGCGTCGGAGCTGAGAGTCCTCCTCAAACAGACCCTCCATGTTCAACACCAGCCAGGCAAACCACACCTGCACAAGCACACACACACACACACACACACACACACACACACACACAGCACACACACACACACACACACACACAGGCACACACACACACACACACACACACACACACACACACACACACACACACACAACACACACACACACACACACAGTCAGCTAGGGGTTTGAATAATTGTCTGAATAATTGGTATTGTTATACAGGCAGCACACACTAGGCAGGTCAGCGAGGAGGGGATTACATCTCAGCCAATCAACATGATTCTCTCACCTCTCCACTCAGGGATTCCTACGCAGCTCCCATGACTATTCTGGTTCAGATCTACATTTTGATACATCTGAGCTTTGAGTAACACTGGGATATATAATAAACCTGTGAAGATTTACATGCACTGTGTCGTCCGTCCTTAACAACAACAATTATTATTATTGTAGACATTATTGTTTACCTGGCATCATCAGTGTCCAGCGGGAAGATCCATGGTTTAAACAAATCCACTAACTTGCTGTGCAGCGTCTGCACCGCTGGGAACACACAACACAGGTCAGGGTTTAGAATAAACAACTCTCAACTGGAAAGGCGACACCAAGCATATACATATAGATAAGAAAGATAAGATAAAATAAGATAAAATAAGACTTTATTGATCCCTGATGGGAAAGTCGGTCAGTTGGTCAATGAAGCAAGTACAGGACAGTAGTAGAATAAAAACAGATACAAACTGAAAACAATTAAACTTCTAAAAATATACAGAAAACATGTCTATATACCAAACACAAACCCAGGAGTACAAATGTAAAAATAAATAAAGGTAAGTCAACACGAGAAAGTACCGTTTCCAGGAACTGGGCCATTGAATGACTTGACTTGGACTCGTGGACTACATGGGCTCAATATTTACCTTGCAGGACCTTAGCACTCCCCACAGGCTCTCTGGCGCAGGCGCAGAGCTGCACGTTGACCAGACAGCCCGCCAGGTGCCCCCAGAAGGTCACAACGTCGCTGATGTAGGGGGTCCAGGCGGAGTACAGGCCGAAGGTGCGGAGGTCCGTCTTACTGAGGCGACTGCGGAGGAAGTAGTCGCTCAGCCACTCCACCGTCTCGGCCGCCTGTTAGGAGTCAAGCGTCACGTTAACCAGCATATAGTTCAGGAGGTAAGAGCGGTTGTCTGGCAACAGGAAGGTTGCTGGTTCGATGCCCGGGCTCCGCCTAGCTAAGTGTCGAGGTGTCCCTGAGCAAGACACCACCTAACCCTAACTGCTCCTCAATTTGTAACACACAACATTTACAGTATATTTATATTATTAAATTTTCCTCATATGGGATAAACAATGCCTTATGATATACTCGTATAATCAAGTCATTATACATATATTTTATACGTACATATATAAACAACACAATATTTGGCATCCACAATATCCCTCCGTACCTGCTGTGGGGAGAGGCTGACGGTGGTCGCCGCCGCCCCGCTGCTGGCCGCCGGCTCCACGGTGGTCTTGGCGCTGCGGGGCGGAGGCAGGCAGCCCAGCACCCGCAGGCTCACCCTCCAGCACTCTGGGCTCAGCAGCTGGTCGGAGGAGCCTGGCAGGAGTCATGGGAGATGATGGTGTTTGTGGTGAGACTCGGATGTATGCAGCATTCTCATCATGCTCATCATGCTCATCATGCTCATCATGCTCATCTCCCTAAAATCCACATTCACATCTCTGTACACATTTAAAAAAAACAACAAAAAAACAACTGAATACCTATCTGTTCTCCGAGGCCTATTGTGTCGAGTTAATCATTATTTTCTGTTCCTGTATTAGTTTTGTCTGCTACTTGGGTCCCTTGTGAAGCACAATATAAATGAAAGTTATTATGTATTATTATTATTGATGATCAACATTAACATCGTAACTCAGACTCATCGTAACTGAACACAAGCTACTCTTACCAAGTCACACTTACAGTGTCAATGGGCTTCACAGACCACATTATATTTACATTTAAGGCATTTGGCGGACTCTTTTATCCAAAGCGACTTACAAAGAGTACATTTGTTGAAGGAGACAGCAATATATCGCTGTCGTACATAAAGATAAGAATAGAGCTGTTTTCAAGCATTCATAATATTATATGACACACACCCCTTCATGGAAAACAGTGTTGGGATAGACGCATTGAAAATAGACTTGAAAACATTTCTATTCCGTTTTTTTAGGGTCGTGCGACAAATATGACGACGGAAATTGTGGCTCAGTGTGCTCCGGTGCACGCTGCTTACTGTTCATGAGCAGGCGGAGGGCGTCGCTGTAGTGGTCAGGGAAGTGGTGGCGGAGCAGCTTGGCCCAGTGTCGGGTGACGAGGTGGAAGGGGATCAGCAGGTCGGCCTCGGGGTCTTGACCACCACCTTCCCACAGGCCTGCTGCTTGTTTCCGAACCAACCTGGGATGGACAGAGACCAGCGAGTGGGTTAATCCTCAACCATATGACCCGCTGGTTAGGGCTGAATCTAATGTGTCATGAAGAATATTTAGACGAAAATCGCAATACATGCATTGCAAAAAGTGAACTATCCCTATCGCAGGAGCTGCAGTGTTTTGATATGGGACAAATGTATGCATGTAAAAATATAACACCGTTGTAAATTAATGACTGGAGTGCTTCAAGAGATGCACTGGCTTACACAGTGTATTAATAAAGTTATATATTAATAATAGTAATCTTCTTATCACTATTCTTATAAGTTTTTCATCTTTACTCACTTACGAATGTAAGAATTAGCAGGTGTTTTTTGTCTTTGCGCACGAGACCCCCAAAAATGTCACATCATTTGATTATGTACTCTAGTTTGTTTTCTTAGTGTAATACTTTGTGTATAGCAGTATTTGTGTATTGCAAACCTCTCGCCGCACATAAAGATCCGTCAATCTGAATTATAAATAACTATGCATCTAATCTTAAATCGTGCAATATATCCGAGTTAAAGTTAGACATATCGTCAGTCGAAAAACTAATTGCAAAATTGAGCTCCGGTGAAATCACTGATGGTCCACCGTCCAAGACTTCAACACCCATAAACACTTGCTCGGAGTGAGCACCCTAGCAGGAAAAGAATGACCGTCACGATAGAGTGTCGGGAGAGTATAGCAGTTAGATGGTCAACACTAAGAATAACGTCATGGTAGATCAGGCCGAAAGAACGAGCTCCACTAGGGTGGCATATTCTAGACGTGGACGATTTGAGAGTGGAGAGTGAAGAAGGGGAAGAAGTTAGCGAGGAAAGGACAGTTAGTCTGTTGCTCACACTAAGATTAGATGCCGCGTAAAGGAGGTAAGGAGCAAATGGTGAGAACCCTGTAAGGATAATATTGAGAATACACATAATGATGAATGGTAATATGCAAGGATAATATTGAGAAGAATATAGCACATGACATTAAGAATATTGCACATGATGATTAGAGGAGATGAGAGGTAATATTGCAAGGTAATATTTAGAGGTAACATGATAATAATAATAATAATAATAATAATATAGCACATGATATTGGGAGGAAATACTGCACATGATCAGGTGAAGGTGAAAGGTTGATTTGTGTGACATTAAAGGCAAAGGGCTCTAATATGAATCATATTGTTGAAGTTTATCACCATTAAATACAATCAGATCACACATACATATGTATATAGTATATACGTATATAAAACGCACCACGCACTTACATATCAGCTAAACGCATACTAGACACGCACGCAACTACACCACATCAAGTATGCTTCAGTGCGTCAGTGGTGCACACTTATGGTATGTGAACGTATGTGATGTTTGTCATGTTTTACGAGAAATGAACTTTTGCAAGAGCTGCGCACCAGTTAACGCTGCCCAGGATCTCTGCACTATTGAGGGAACGCGATAAACTAAGACTGATAGCAGCACTCACATAAGGTGCGAGGGTGCTGTTCGCACGCAGTGTGTGCGAGTCTTGCGTACAAACCATACGAAACTGCGCCTTACCACTTCCCGTCAACGTAAAAAGATACCGTTAAAGTAAAAGGCACAGACCCCAACCTGGCTTATAATCCGCACGGTGGTAGGTTATTAAACCGCTTCGTCTGGACTAGCTCCTTGTACACAACGCTTCTACACCTAGGTGAGGGCGTGACATGGCGGGTGGTCACACAAAACACTACATCATCACGGTTCATGAGAAGGCTACTGGTCGCAAGACTGACTGTCAGCACGGAGACTTCCGTGTGGTGGTGCTGGTGTCGCCTGGCTCGTCACATAACTCGACACGTGATAGAGACAGGTTTGCACCGCGGTGGTGGCCACCGGCATCGAGTGGACCCAGGGGATAGGGGGCGGGCCGCACGGCGGCCGACACGTGCGCGAGGCACCTGAGCTCCCGCGATGCCACGAGACACTCACAGCATGGCGCTTACGTCGGCGTGCAACGACACGATCTGGGTCTGCACAGCCTCTTGTTTCTGGACACACTCGCACTGCGCGCACACGCACACACACAAACACATCATATACATTAACACACATCACTCCACTCACACTATATCCCATGTGTGTAGTGCTCTGTGTGGTGTGTGTGTGTGTGTGTGTGGTGTGTGTGATGGTGGTGTGTGTGTGTGTGTTGGTGTGTGTGTGTGTGTGTGTGTGTGTGTTGTGTGTGTTGTGTGTGTGTGTGTTGTGGTGGTTGTGTGTGGTACCGTGAACGGTGATGTTGGCAGCACGCCTGGCCAGGGCTGCCCTCCCCTCCTCCGACCACTCCAGAGACATGGGTGACTTGCTCTGCCGGTTCTTGTACAACAGAGGCAGCTCTCCAGCAGCTCCTGCTCCAACGCCACCTGCTGGGCTTCTCGCGCCACTGCAACACTGAGGCAAAAAAACATAGAATAAAAAAAATCCAAAGTGATTTATCACAGCTGAACATATATCTGGGTGGGTGTGTGTGTTTACCTGAAATGTATATGTGTGTGTGTGTGCGTGCGTGCGTGCGTGCGTGCGTGCGTGCGTGCGTGCGTGCGTGCGTGCGTGCACGCGTGTGTGTGTGTGTGTCTACCTGGCCTGTCCCTGCAGCACCCTGAGGTCTCCTGCAGCAGCTGGATGGCAGCCTTGCGGTCGGTGAGGGAGGCACTGGGAATCTCAGCGACCGGCGCCGTGTGGGGCTGCAGCTGCGGAGCCGGACCGGGGACCGCGTGCTTCTGGAGGTTACTCAGGACCCGCTCCCTGGCTACAGGCAGACACAGAGACATAGTTAAAACACTTCACTGGCGACTGTTCTGCCCACATTGCCATTTAATGTTTTACTCTCATTGTCGTGAGTTTCTATCATCATCATTATGATTGTTTCAGAGGCATTTTCTTCTAAGACTTCTAAGAACACGTACACAGTTAGGGATAGTGCAACATATTGGAAACACCGGGGCAAGGGTGCAAATCAATTTTTGCCCATATGCAACATATTTCTGGTTTAATTTATATGAAACATCTATAGGTTTACCTTACGTCATTGACTGGACATTCTCTAGTACTAGGAGGGGAGAGGTTAAGGAGAGGTTAAAGAGAGGTTAAGAAGAAGATAAGAAGAGGATAAGGAGAGGTTAAGGAGAGGTGAAGGAGAGGTTACGGAGAGGTTAAGGAGAGGTTAAGAGGGCCGTGGCAGCCCCTACCAGAGTGCAGGCTGCTGTAGTCGGCAGTCCGAGGGTTCTGGTTGTGGAGGAAGGTGGGCTCACTGGAGGCCTTCTCCCACAGAGACAGCACCTCCCTCTGGTCAAAACTGCACCCGCTCGTGGTCCACATACTCCAACCACAAGCTCCTGAACCCCAACACCACCCGTTCACTTTGTTACTTAAAGGGGAACTGTATAATGTTGGGCTGTCTACTCATATAAATATAGTTCTGAGAGTTCTGTTATACACATGTGTTGCGGTTTGCAACATACACTCTGTTGACTTGAACCATTTTTTCTGACATGTTTTTGCAGAATTGGAGTGCAACATTGAACATTAGTCACTAAAAGTCACTAAAGTGTGGCTAAAAGTAACCAAAGAGCAGGGTAACCCCCCCCCCTCCCCCGCTATGGAACACCCTGGTGGTCTCTGCATGACCTGCGCCAATCGGTGGGGGTCGTACTGCGGAGGAAGTGAGGGCAGGTACACTTCCTGTTTCTGCAGCGTCTCGTCGTCAAACCACACGGCAAACACTCCAAACAACCTGCAGACAGACAGGGTCAGGACAACATCAACATCAGCAGTGGTCGCAGCCGACCCCAACGTCTGCAGTCATACATACATTCATTACATGTATGTGGAAGTCACTTTGGAGAAAAGTGTCCAGTGCTAAATAACTGGATAGTAAACAGTGAATACACTGTTATAATCACTGATCTTAATCATCCCAAATGATTAAGATAGATAACGGGGTGACATTTTTAAACCTCGAAATCATTACAAAACCGCTAGATTAAAACAAGTCTAGTCATAAAAGTAGTCTGGTTTTAATGAAGTTCAGAGGCGTGAACCCACCTGACCAGCTCCGTGTGCAGCTGAGGAGAGGTCAGGTACGGGGGGAGGAGAGGGGGGTCTCCGGGTTCGAGGGTGTCCGGCGAGGAAGGGGTGGCGAGCGGGGGCACCCTGAGAGCCTGGCTGGCGGCATGGTGGAAGTCCGACACCTCCTGGATCCTATGCCTCAGCTCCCGCAGCAGGGAGGCGTGGCAGGAGGCCTGGAAGAACCTCTGCCGATGCACCCTCCTGCGTTCATACTGAGCTTCAGTAATGCCGCGGCGCTGACGAAGTCAGATGCAGACGGTGGAGAGGGGTTCGTGGTGGGGACGGACTGGGTGGGATGACGCGAGTAAAGATATGATGTAGAGCCGGTGGGGGGGGAACAGAAGGTCTGACGAACTCGCGCGGTCACAAGCAGAGGGCGGGGAAGATGCGTGGGAGGAACGCTACCTGGAGAGGATTGAGGGGGTCGAAGTGGACGGAGCCAACGCAGAGGGCGCGGTATTGCAGCCGGAAAGGAGCGGCGCTAGTGTGTGTATAAGTGGGTACGATGGCTGAGGGTGAGGAAGTGCAAGTCAGCTACGGAGAGGCCGGCGGCTGGCGGTTGGAGTGTGCGGCGGTCCCGGGGGGTGGTGTGTCGCACGGGCGGAGAGAACGAGGGAGTTGTGCTAGAGGGTAGAGGAAACCGGGAGCGGAGATGGAGAGAGCGCGGTTCGAAGCGTGGAGTACGTGTGCTTTGTGGATAGCGCGCTATGAAGGGAGTAGAGTGGAGGCTCTAGCTGATGGTATGGGGCAAGCAGCGGGTATCAGGAGTGCGCAAGATTGTCGCAGGTGATGCGCGCTGCGCGAGCGGTGAAGTGAGGCAGAACCATAGACGTAGTGGGCGATACGACTGGTTCGGAGAAGAGAGAGACGGACGGCGCTCACAAGGTCAACATGGTAGAGTAGGGTGATCAGGGAGCGCTCCCCAGGGGTACCGGACGGCTCCTGCCGATAGGTGGGCAAGCCTCCAGGCACTGTTCAGTAACTAGGAGAGGGGGGGGGGGGGGCAACCACCGTGGCCCTCAGTTAGACACTCACACAGCAGACCAGCCATCACCACACACACACACTCAGAGTATGTGTGTGTGTGTGCACATCACACATACCCATACTCGGGTCCGGGCTGCCTCAGGTAGAGCTGTAAGAACCTCTGCCAGATCAGGGGCAGCATGGGGTGGTCCGGGGGCGTGGCCAAGGCCTGCTGGGCCCAGCGGTACACCTGCAGCCTCTCCAGAGACGGAACCACCACCAGCTTCAGACGCTGCTGGGCCTTCTGCCTCACAACAAGACACGCACCGTCAGACAAAATCCACCAGGGGTCACTAGCGGATATGTATATTCTATGTAGATGCATTTCCTATGGGCACGTCTATATGGACACTTTATTAGAACTATAGAATAGATACATAGATATGTAGAATAGAGATATACTGATGTACAAATATAGATGCCGTTGCAGGGCAAAGGTGCATAGGAGAGGATGAGTATAACCAGACTAGATGATGGAAGGAGAGAGACGTGAGATGAACGGAGGGTCAGTGCAGGGGTGGGTGGCGTTAGCCCTTTCAGAGCTCTACATGCAATGGGCACTGCGCGAGATATCAGGCTGAAGGGAGTGGGACGCGTTGGAGGTGGGTGAGTGGAGCAACTATGTGCCGATGCATCTGTAAATGCAGAAGGTAAGACAGGCAGGAGAGTCGATGGGGATAGAAAGGAGAATAGCATGGCATGAGATGAGATAGAGTGTGCGTAAGTGCAAGAAAAGCGAAGCAGATGATAACTGAGGAGTGATGCGTGGGGCGACCAGATGGATAGGAACGAGGCTGCTCGGTGGAAGACACGCTCTATATGTATATTATATATATAGCCAGTACAGACTAGAGCTACATAGTGGACTAGTAGATATAGAGGCTATAGGAGATTGAAATAAGAGCATAAGAATAGTGTAGATAGAAATATAGGAATAGAGAGACCAGTGTCATGTGTAGTCTGTTGAGGGCCTGTCAGCGGCACAGGATTGGGGGCGCTCTGAAGTAGGCAGCTTCAATGCGTCTCACACAGCGTCGGAGCTGAAGAGTCCTCGCCTTCAAACATCTCGGAGACCCTGCCATGTTCCTACCACCTAGGCGAACCACATACCTGCACGAGTCACACCTCAGCACCACGGACAACACACGCAGGTCAAGCTAGTGGGTTGGTCAATGTCCTGTAAAAAGAGGGTATTTAGGTTATATTATATTATTTACACAGGGCTATGCAAACACCATTTAGGCGAGTCAGAAAGCCGAGTATGGAGATGTAGGATTTCCTCTCGCCAATAATATGAATTCTCTAGTACTACTCATCGTCCACGTCTAGTGGAATTTAGGGCCCTCTAAGTAGTGATAAGGAAGGCGTTGAGCACCTTAAATTGCTCTGGAGATTATTCAAGCCAATCCTTAAATTCGAGGTAGAGAGTAAGCATGCTCATGTATTTTCCGTGATTAACCTCACATATATTGATTAGTTTCGTTGCAGCTGGGAGTTGTGATGGGTTGTGATCGTGGGTGTGTGTGTGTGGGCGGGGGGGGGGCATGACAATAGAAAACATGAGAACACATAGAACACGATGATGAGTCCTCAGCATCAACTGAATTGACTGAAGACCAACGTGAAGTGGGCACCTTATGCTGTTCGTACAGCAGCTTCTGCACACACTCCTCATGGTCGTGGATGAACGCAGCCCGGCAGATCTGGTCCAACACACAACTAACTCATGGTCGAGTGGACCATGAAGGATCTAGAAACGCACAGACCGGGTAAGATCTGGTCCATAGTAACCTATTGCACAATAGGCGGTTTCGCAGCGTAGGTACGCAACGCATATGGGGTCGTGCGTGTGGTCCACAGGGACGCCCACGGTCACCCGCAGAGCGCGAGAGCCCAGCCATGTCGCCACTGGCAATGCACCGAGCGTTACAGCCGGTACAGTAGACCAGAGCCGGTGAGCGCCAACGTAGCTCAGACCGACTTTCGGGCGCGCGAGAGACGTGCTCCACTCATGTCAGCGCGATAGCTCGAAAAGGCCACAGCAGAGACGAATGCCTACGAGCGTGCCCGCCTACGCGGTCAGTCTGTCACGAGACCAGTCCACGCGGTTTCACTCAAGTGAGGCCATATGTTAGGAATGACGAGAAGAGTTAGATTTCTCGAGATCGCTTTTTGGAGAGTTCGAAATGCACGGGAGTTATTGTAGATATTGACAATTGTTCTCCACTAAATCCCACGTCCAAGAGTATTGAAATATTATTACCACCTCTATAAACTAATATAAATTATTCTGATTATAATTAAACCGCAAGAAGTAGCACAAACATAAGTAGTATTTCAGAGGATTTAGACAGAGCTCATCATAATTATAAACTCCAACACACGCAGATCACTATACAAAAACAATGAAATTGTTGCCACTGGCTATACAGCAGTGAGTGTTCTATTGAGACAGAACGACGATACAATAAATAAACATATAATATAACGATTAATCTTTTTACAAGATTTAGACATGGAATCAGACTAAATTAATAACGATAATATAATTATTTAGTAACAGCACACGAACCACATTCTAGGTAGATATCAGACATATCGTACAACCTTATATCTCGTGACTACATAACTGTAGACTAAGCTGACTGCAGTAGGACCGGTTAACATATTAATCAGAGTGTTTACACAAACGTAGATGTCCACAGTGACATGATATAGTAACACAGGTATAATACAACTGATACAACCTACCATACTAAATAAATAACCACAACCACAGGAATAAATATAAATATCATCAAATACAACAATTAAAAATACAAAATTAAATAATAATAATTATATAATTAGTACACTATGTATGAATTTGTGATCATTGAAATTAAAAAGAATCACATAATTAATAGTAAATAAGAAAAATAATTTAATCCATAACAATCAATAAAAATAATCATTAAGTAATTCATAATAATATAAAAGAATTGTTTCCGTTTTTTGGGGGAGTTGTAGAAAGTAATAATTTTATAATTTGAACAAAAAGGAACTGAATCAAGCAGAAAATAAAATCAAACCGTTTTCCACAATGTAATACACCAATAATAAATGTTCAGGCCTTCCTGTGAAGTTTCAACCGTCCTATCCCCGAGGGTCATCTCCTAAGGGAAGAAGAAGAACCACAATACAAATTGCTCCCTTAATCTTGTTTTTGGGTTTAGTAATCGAAAAAATTTTTTAATGATAACCAAGTTTGTTTTTCAATTTCCAAAATGCAGGTTGTTTGAAAGAGAAAAAATGGTTTTTTTATGAGAGAGTCGTTGTTCCACACCGTTGTATATGGGACTGCCCTCTGGTGTTTTTTTAGAAAGACCTAAGTTCCGGAAATAAGTAACAACAGTATACATTTTGTACATATGCCGAGCGTTAGTTATAGTTGGCCTCTTAACCTCCTAGAGAGGCGTCGAGCAGCAATTAATTGGGTCCTGCAGACCACCATAAATGGTTACCGTGGGTTTAATTTCCACTTCGACATAGACAAGATATTATGTGACCGCCGTGGGGCTGTGGATCTAAATTACGCTGAGTCCCTCGCTCACCACCGTGGTCCTCTCCTATTTTCATATCCCCCATAGAAAAGTAATTAACGAATCGTAATTGTGAGCATGTGGAACATCTGTGATGTTGCCCCAACTCTTCGACTTCCGAAATAGTCTTGGTAGAGCAGGGGGTGCGCGAGCGAACTGAGGATACCATACCACACCATGGCCGTCGCCTGATTAACTTCTGACACCTTTAACTGTGTGAAGCTTTTTTTATCCTATGGTGTAGAGTAGAGGGTCATAACCGCGACATAGCGCGCGCCGCCTGATGGCGCGGCGTGGCCTCACTGCAGCTTTAGATTTTTCTTCCACCATTGAAGAAGTACCGATGTTGGAAAGAGCCCAATTTAATAAAAGGATCCACGAATACAAATCATAGTCTATTACATAAACAATACAACTGATATGGCACATTGGGCCATTTCATCACGCCGCTTCGGGTTCTGCCCAACCACTAACAACCTATTACAACATAAGTAACCTAAACATAGAAAATTACACATCCACGTGCTATACGTTACACAGAGCGACACCCGCGTGGCACACCTGTGGCCTTGTGATTTTGCCAGCGCTATAGCCACATCCCTAAGGGAAACTACATTTTGATATTGCATTGTTTTCTCCCCGACCACCGTGCGGGCCTTAGAACAGATGTAACTCTGGATTTACAAGCTTGCTTCTGTCTCCCTACAAGTGTACTTCTAATGAATTATAACCAATAGGAATCCCCCACCCACATGCCGCATTGTCTTCATGTCGCTCTGGCTCGCAGGGCTCTTGGGCTGAGCGGCTCCGCCCGCTGGCCCCGACTCTCACGCGTATCGTCCCAAAACCCAAGTGATTCTGTTTTTCATTCTGTCGAAAGTAATTTTGGGTTTTCACCGGTCCATCTACGTTTCCCTGCCCCACCTGTGAGCCGTCCTTACACCGCGTTCTTGAGCAGATAGAAGCCCAGGTGGTAGGTGGGAGGCAGCACGTTGTCCAGCAGGTGTACTGCAGCCGTCAGGTAGTGGGACTGGATCAGACTCTTGAGCAGCAACACCCCCTCCGTGCAGAACTGCTCCAGACTACCGGAACCACACAGCGGGAAACCAAAAAAACAACACTGCTAAGAAGAGGAGAAGGAACCAATTGTGGGTAGGGCGCATTAGATGAGACATCCATTCGCTCCGCGCTAGTGGACATCACAAGCAAAGCACCTCTCAGCCAACCACAACTATATTGCAAGTATACCCAGTACGCTTCTCTCTATGTGTATACGTCTCCAAGCCAATCGAGTTCATGTATATAATTGTGATTAATTTGAATCTAGTGCTTTAGTTTCGCCGTTCAACACATGCCACAATCCACAAATTTGCCAATGAATTACTTTCTATATCCGTGAGTAAAGCCAAGTTTTGGACCCCAACTACCTTCTGCGTGCCTACTCCTCAAACAACAAACACTATGTTAGTTCTGCTTCTTCGTCCGAAAATTAGCTTCTTTATTCTTTTTCCGGTAACACTAACTTATTGTTACGTCTATCGCTCAGCAGCACCTCGATACGAACACGTTGAACCTATAGTGCAAGTTATCCACGGAAAATATTTGTCTAACATTGTGAGAATTGAAATGCAGTCATGAGAGGCTCTCCTCAATCCGTTCATGATGTATCTATTGTGGTGTGGAGACAGTAACCCACGGACCTCTAGAGACTTTGCTATCTGTATAACATACCATCCCCTGTTTACGAATCCTGTTCGTGGCGCCGATTATGTCGTCGAAAATCGTGTGCTAAACATTGACGAGACGAGAACTTAGTACAAAACGAGGAGCAGTTTATTGGACAGGTAAAAAGCTGCACACCACCCCCCCCCGCCCCCGCCCGTGCTTGACGGGTTCTTTAGTCTGGGTTGTGTTGTGTTGTGTTGTGTTGTGTTGTGTTGTGTTGTGTTGTGTTGGGTTGTGTTGTGTTGTGTTGTGTTGTGTTGTGGTGTTGTGTTGTGTTGTGTTGTGTTGTGTTGTGTTGTGTGTGTTGTGTGTTTTAAGAAGCGCCAAGCCTCCCCGGTATTGCTCTGGGACATTCTGTTCATGCCATCTGCGTACTTATCAGAGTTATTGTATCTTCCATCTGAGACAGAGTGACCGTCTGGGTCAGAGCAACCCACTCTGACCTCTAACCCATATATATATATATATATATTAATATATGCTAATACACCGTATGATTACTAGATCAGTCTACCAGCCTACCCAGTGGACTGTACCGACAGGTAAACTGATCTAGTCAGCATACATCTAGGTGGACATTCCCACTTGTGATGTCACTAGACGGTCGTCACATGGCAATTGTGAAACGGCTTGCAATGGCTAATCACACTCACACCTGGTGGTAAATATGTGCCCTTTAAACACATGGGACCTAGCATAGTGTAGCACTTTGCGGTTGCGTGACAGTATTTTAATGTCCCCCTTATTTCAATTAAGTTTAACAAAATGCATCGAACATGTTGGTATTTTTTTTACTAATATGGTGTCCCAGCGGGGTAAGTGAGACCAAGGAGGCCAGAATCTCTCAGTACAGTCCGACAGCCTGGACGAGTAGTAACTAAACCCTAGTTCTAGTTTCTAGCGAACCTGAGAATACGCACTCTCAGGCGAACCTAATATTCACATCCACACACTCACAGAAAGGATACATAAAATGATGAAATGTAGGCTGTGGTCCGCGAGAAGATAGTTGATAGGCCTGGGGCGGTTTCTCTCTACCATTAGCTGTCACGCAAGCACAGAGTCATCGTCGCTCAGCCGAAACAATTGCCTAATCCTCCAGGCGTTAATCAAAAATGAAGTACACTGGAACACAACCAAAGTCCCCAACCTAATACATTTACCTAACAGCTGAGAGAGAGCCTCCCCGAGCGCCCCACAATGGATAACGCCGGTGACCTTGATGAAATAGGATTGAGGATGAGTATTATAGAGTAATATTGAGAAAAAATATAATAAGATAGTAACTTCTTCGACTATGAATTTACTCGAGATAGATATTCTTTTAGAAGGAATTAATAAATATATTTAGTACCAATGATGTGTGTAAAGGGGTTTAAAAGGCCCTATTGGCTTTCCATATATATATAAGATATATATCGCGATTACTATTCCACTATATTGGGACAACTAGAGATTATCGAACTTTTATGCCTATAGCTAACTCCAGTTATCTTCACACATATTCTATTGGAATATCTCTATGCTCCAGTACACTTTAACTACGCACTTGAAGCCTATGACGTAGCATTAAGTATTACAAGTATTTCTCAAGTTAATTTCCCAAATGGAATGGAATTACAGATATCCCAAAACATAAAAATCTCCTCTTGGCAATATATATGCAACACATAGGCTATTATGTATGCAATATACTATGCCATATAGGCTACTATTGACTGTAAGACTGATTGGATAGAAATTATTCGCCAAATAACTCCATATTCATGATTAGTAACGATACCCAGAGGCAATGGATGGCATTTTCTCCAATCTATTGTCTATGGAGAGAAGCTTTTGCGTAACCCGCCCACCTCAAAGAGAAGGCGGCATAACTATCCTTGAGAACGAGGTGGATAATATATATCTAAGGATCAGTCATTAATTAAAAGTATTTACCAATTCACAATCTTTTTAATAACCACCCTAACAAACATTGTTTCGCCCAATATATTTTATTAATATATAAGGTGAGTATCATAGCCTTTATGCCACTGACTAAAAGACTATTTTATTGTAGCCGTGGGAGTGGTCTTATCTGAGGCCAATGAGGTACGATGTAAATATAAAATATCCTGTGCCTCTTAGTAAACCTCGCTCGTCCGCCATTTTCAACCCAATCCGAGCAACCTCAAGACGAGGCCTATGCCTCTGAGAGCCGAGATGGCGTGTAATTCTTCGGCAGGTTTTCATCCTTTGGTCTCTCGCGCAGGAACAGTATGCTGGCCAATATGCATGGGATTAGCATTTCTCGCTACGCAGTCATCAATCAAAGGTCCTATTCCGGGTGATGGGCTGGTGCCCTGTGTCACGACGGCAGTCTCTTGTCTCGAAACGGTGGACTGCATGTAAAATTCCCACAAAGTCGGTGTACCATGGGGTTGTTTTTCTAGCGAAGACACTGTATAACATGACAGGCCAATGATCGGGAGTAGTTGAGCTCTCAGCCAAACATCTGACTCTCATAATCGTCCACTACGAATGTGACTGTTAAATAGGAACCGGATGTGTTCTGAGGGAGAGCACGCCCACACTAAGGCGTATAGGACTAAACTAGGCCACGAGGATAAATGGACATAAATTACCTGCTGTGTGAGAGAGAGCACTGAAGGGTGGACGTTACGAGGCGGAACATCTCGGAAATATAGAATGATATTGTAGGCTAAATCATTGTTGAATAAATTAACTGTGATACATAACTATTGCATTTATTTAAAGTGATATGAACTCAGAATATTGTTTTTCCATTGATTGTAAGACCCATTAAATCATCGACATTTTCAAACAATGAGGGGCTAACTACAATCTACCAGCTAGTTGTTTTAAATTTGGCTCCAAGAAAACCACTATATTTGTCTTGTTCTTTAATCACTAATGGTACAGAGTAAGCCGCATCGAAGAGCGCACCCATGGCGGTTCCGCCAATGTTGGAAATGCCGTTATATAATAATCATAGGTGGACTGTGGTAAAAGAAAGTTACTTGATTTCTGATTGTTGTTTAATTGTTATTCACCAACCTACTAAGCTCAACTTATATATACACATGGCTTCCTTCAGAGAGAAAGTCTAGACTGGGTATTCTTGTCCTCTCCTTTGTTGTATTAAACACTATTTCAAATCTTAAGACACAAAAAAAGTAGACGAGAGTCGTTTGTAAATACCCTAAAAGTTAGAGACTATATGAATAATTGGATGATAGTGTAAACCACAGAGAATAATGTCACGAACGACTACTATAAAGCCCCCTTTTGTTTGATCCCAGCTGGAACCCTGCTTATAATGAGTATAGAGGCAGTAGGACAGTATGAAGGCTTGATTTTGGTGTCACCAACCGTCTGTTTATTCATTATGAGGACTAATCCCACCTCCTTGGGGAATAGCGCAAATAGACCCCGTGCTATATTCCCCATCCAAAGGCGCGTCTTGGGCGATCCTAGTCAGGGAACACCAAACATCGATTGATTGTCAAACCAGAGTTGTGAAGTGGGAGGGCAGGGCACAGAAGGCGCCACGTGAGTCCCGAGTTCCGCTATAGAAAGTACCCTAGTCCTGTAGGAGAATTTTAATATACCACCCACACACTTTAACAATGGATGGCCAAAGTAGTAGATTGTATCACTATTCCACTGAAGGACCGTGGAAAATGCCACACTTAACTCGAACACTCGCTGAGTCAATCATACCCGTTGTTGCGCTTACACTTACCTGCTAGCGTGATATCCTGTGCGTATGTGATTGCCTACCCTACCTCGAGTTCGTTGTAATCCACGGTAATAGTTTGATGTAACGCACTGTGTCCTATACTCACCTGCTCCGCTCTGTGATACTTCACTTTCTGTCTCGCGCTCACGACCTGTATAAACCATAGGTTGACTGAATATAGTTATCTGTAATCCGTGTGCTAGATAACAATATACCAAGTGTTGATACCCTATCTACGCCGTTATCATACTAGTGCTCGGTTGTTAACATATAACTATGTGTGTGTAGCCATCCCTAAATAAATGTTACACTGTCCTGAGTCAAACCAGCTGTTTGAGGTCAGGTTTGCCCCGCCTTTTTCAGTAAATGTTGTTGTACTGGCATCGCCCAGTGGGGGTCTCCATGAAGCCCACCGTTGGTTTGAAAAAGAAATTCCCTGTTTTAGTCAATTTTACTGAAGATTTAAGTGTTAAACCGAATGCTCCTTCGTGTGTTCTCAAAATGAGCACTGGAGACCTGGACGGGCCCAATGTTGCCCAGACTGGTTTAAATTGTTGAAGAGACTCGATTGCCAAAGATCGGCCCCTTACAATATGAGATAAAGCCGGTGTGAGATGGAAAGCCTGTGTGTATACTTTGACTTCTGTATTGTTAATTCCTGTATAGTATAACTAAGCTATCTATACTGATGGTTCAGCAACCCAATCGCTGTTGCTTTTTCAAATCATAGCAACATGCTCCGATGATACTGACACCATGTTGTCTTCGAGTAGAGTTGTATAAACATCGTGATCGCCCAATACTCCAACGCCAAGTGTGGGTGTCGCCTTTTCCTGTGGTCGCGTGTTCCACAACCCCAACATGCTGGCTCGTGTAGTGCTCCTCCATTTGTATGTTGTTTTCGTGGGTTTGAGAGACCAATCACTCGCCCTCGTGGATATTCCCCCATGTGTTTGCCAGTGCCCCGCGTCTAAAGCCGGACTGGATGAAGCTCGCGAAAAGTCGAGAAGTTCTGCGTGTCTCTCCCTTCCTACCCAGCCTGTGGGGTGGGGAGTGGTGTAAGGGTGGGTGCTGGGAGCAAGTCAGGTGCCCCTGATGTACGTAGCGATCACCGGTTGTGTGTGGGTTCCTCTGCGCCGGGCGGCGCCGTTCCAGCGTTTATCACATGCGGCTTAGGCTGTTTGCTTTGGATCGAGCGCTAGATAGCTTGATTTGGCTGTGAGGGCGACTCTGAGAGGAATGAGCGCACTCATCGGACTGGACAGCGTACTATCCGTGGTGGATCGGGTCTTAGCGGACCACGGCACATGCTACATCATATGTGGACGCTAGCTTACGTACTAGCATCATCGACTTCGGGCCCAACAAACAGCACACACCAGCTGAACACGCTACCCTCCAATCTTGCCTGTTCAGTGGGGTTTTGCGGCGCGGCCACCACCAACACACTGGGAAGAAAAAAGAAGAAATATCTTCCCGCCGTTTTTTAATCCAATAAATCCAGTCACCGCAACACACTAATATTTTGAAACCACAGTGCAACCCCCCTTTCTCTTCTCCATCCCTCCCTCTTTCCTTCCCTCCCCCCTTCCTTCCCTCCCTCCCCTCCCCTCCTCCTCCCCCCTCCCCCTCCTCCTCCTCCCCACCCACCCCCCCCTCTCTCCCTCTCCTCTCACTCTCCCTCTCTCTCCCCACCTCTTTCTCCCTCACCTCTCTCTTCTCCCTCCCTCTCTCTGCCCGAGTATACATCTTTTTCCGTTCCCCTGCTCACACGTAGTTTCACAAACTCCCCCCTCCTCCTTGTCTGTCGTACGGTGCGTACCGATAAGGTTGACTTGTGTTCACACGTAGCTCATGGTACGCCCGCTCATAGATATAGTCCACGAGCTACCATGGATCGAACACCCGCGCCAAGTGAGAGATGGACCGCATCGCATGAGAGTTCAAGATCTAGAGTATGCAGCATCGAGTACGTCCACGTAACCATCTGAGAGATGAGCAAGAAAGAAGCAAGAGAGAAGAGCAAGAGAGAGCAGCATCTACGCCGAGACCTTTGAGCGAGACCCCGAGAGACACAGCCGAGAGACACAGGTAGAGCCTGTGTGGGAGTGTGTTCTGTGTGTGTGGTGTGTGTGTTCCTGTGTGTGTGTGCTGTGTGTGTGTGTGTGTGTGTGTGTTGTGTGTTGTGTGTCTGTTGTGTGTTGTGTGTTGTGTGTTGTGTGTTTGTGTTGTCTGTTGTGTGTTGTGTTGTCTGTGTGTCTTGTGTTGTTTGTCCTGTTGTGATTGTTGAGATTTTATTTATTTCCCAGGATTTTCCACATTAGCCCTCAATGTTTACCACTGCAGCAACACTGTAAAGATTGACTTTGAGGAATTCGCCTACCATTGCTCTCCCTACCTATTCTGCTACCGGCTCCTCCCCCATACTACTCCCAGCACCACAGAGATCATCTTCACGTCCCACGGACCCTCCGTGCTCCTGGCTCTTCTATTTGTCACGCCCTATGTCCAGCTCCTCCGCTCTTTCTACCTCCTATTTGGAAGTAGATTACTTTCCTCTGCTCGTGAGCCACACTTGCACGAGGACACCTGCGGACCGTGCGGTACGTGCGCCACGCACGGGTCGTCCGAGCGGGTTTTGCAAATAGCTTTGGGGGCGAGCAGACCTGTCTTACCCTGTCTTATCTAGCGAAACTCTCTCTCTACTTTGGCACCTGGCTCTACCATAACACCCCCCCCTACGCACCTACCACTTTCTGCCGCGCTGTTTTTCATTTATTTTCTCACACCACTCCTCTTCCACCTCCTGGCATCTTCTCCAGCCACTTGTTGTTCCGTTCTCCGCAGATGTTGGTATCATGCTCTTTACGAATCGCCACCCCCTCCTGCCCAGCTACTTACTGCAGACAACTCTTGGCTATCTCTCTATCGCAAATCCTCCCTCCGTTTTTCTGATGTAAATTACCGTCTCGAAATGACACCTCCCATGCATACGCTCCCTTCAGCTCCAAAACTCGTCTGCTCTACTCTCCCCTACTTCTATCTTCTAGGTACCCCGTTCCTCTGACAAGTGTACTTCACTACTTATCCTCCTCGTCTTTGGCCCCCCCCCGGTGTCTCTCTCTCTTCAACCCACATGTACTCTTTGCCTCTAACTCTCCTGCCCTCCCTGCCCTACACCCAACGTCGACGTCCACTCAGCGGCTGCCCCGTATAAATCCCAAAAGTATGTAGTTAATAAACCCGGGCGCAACGCCGGCTGGTGGAAAATCACGTATGTAGAAAAATACGCCCCAACTGGTCCACCACACTTGTGGGTGGAGAGTATGGGACAGTGACGTTATTGTTCCCGCGCGCCGGCGGTGGGCGGGGTGGGTTTTTGGTGGGGCTGGTGGTTTGAGTGGGTACGTTGGGTTGTTGTGTCCGGGTTGTGGGCTCATCTGGAGCCTGAGCTGTGGGGAGGATGGTGCGCTCGGGATAGTTCGGTGCCGGTTGTAGACAGGGCTGAGGAAAATGGCTCGATTGGGTTTGGGGGGCGTATAGGAGAAGGGTAGGGCAGGGTTGGGAGTAAGAGAAAGAAGGCGAAGGAGATATGTGGAGAAATTACTTTCATTATTATGGTACTCCTGCCGCGTCTTCACTAAAATCTCTAAAAAACCGAACTATGTGGTCACTAGCTCTGCCATTTAGAGCCGATTCTATTCTACACACCCCATTATCGTACAAACAAGCCAAACTCTATGATATTGTATGTAGGGGAAATAAATAAAAAAGACTTGCGAAAGTTCCGAACTAGTCATACACAAAACAGTGTCCGTTGGGAACCAGACTGTGCCGAGCCGGTATTGGTCCTGCAGTATGTAATACCTGAAGTAGATAGATGAGGGTGTAATGGATGTTTGATGAAAGGGGGACCACGGTCGCCAGAGTGCCTGGTGCGAGCGTGGCGGGATGTTGTTGCAGGGCGGTTGAGCAGGGCACACACACCCACACCACACACACACACTATACACACACACCACACACACTCACACACACACTACCACACACACACACACACACACACACACACTACACACTACACACACACACACACACACTACACACACACACACACACACTACACACACACACACACACACACACACCCATACACAGCACACACACACACACACACACACACACCCCACACACATACACACACACACACACACACACAGTGAACACTAGGTAGGACTGGAGATGACACTGTTCAGCTTTAATTCAATCACTATGGATGTTATTATTCAATGGTTTTTTTGCCTCAAGGTTGCAGTGGCACAAGAAGCCCAGCAGGTGGCATTGGAGTTATGAGTTCAGCCCTTCATCACAGGTACAGTCTCAATGGGCTTAACAGATGTTTGATGTGTGACTGGGTGTCTCAGGGTCTGGGTGCGCTGGGCTGGCATACCTCGGAGGGCCTGCAGACAGGCGTGGGTGTTGTCTGCGGAGCCCAGGGGCTGAGGCCCCGCCGTCTCAGCACACTGCATGACGTACAGCACCCTCCACAGCATACCGCTGGACAGGGTGCCATAGGGCATCTCCGACATGAACTGCCAGATCCCCAACCTGCCAGGGGGGAGATACCATGAGGTCGCTGACTCATCATGTGTATTTTTAATCAAATAAAATACAACATTTTATTTATAGAGCACTTTGTGCAGAGAGGCAACAGAAGAAGTAGGGGCTGGAGACGGAATATGGGGTTGTAGAAAGAGAAAGACGGCCCATAAGAGAGTGGCAAGGATTATGTGTGTGCACAAAGAGTAGGCGGATGCGAAATGTGGGAAAAAGAGTGGGCGTGGTGGGATCCTCGTGCCCCAAATCCGGCCTGAGTTGCCAGCGTCCCCTCCTTGCGGCGTACCTGCAAAAGCGACCTTCCGAGACTCACCTCTTTGTTTCTGAGCCATCTGGCTGGCAAGTGCTAACGTTGCGTGTGGGGCCGCTGAGTGAAGCTGAGGTGTGGGTTTCGTATCGCCCCCAGTCTCTGAGCTTTGTCTCGGCGATGGTGTGCGCGACCACGGGAGTGGTGTGCGTGGCTGCTCCGCTGCTCTCCGCCGAGCCCGGCCTAGGCGTGTTTGGTGTCGTTGGACCTTGTTAGTCTGGTCGCCAGGTGGCGGTTGACGAGCTGGAGCGAGTAACAACCGATACCACGGTCCACGAGCTAATCTTCTATAACGGAGGTAGTTGGGTGGTGGGGGATCACACACAACTCAACGACTACCTAACATCACTACCCAAATTCCAACCTCAATCCAACTTGCAGGTCATCAGATCTTCATCCCAGACACAGGCTCTGCGTTCGCCAGAGACGCGCTATGATTTAACAACATAGAGACGACTGAAGCAACGGAACTTGGTCAATCTCATTGACTCACCAAAGCAAATGGGAGGTCATTTGATATAAATGCCGCGGGCTTACCCCCTTTCTCACCATTGTATGGTGGTGGTTTAGTAGACTAGTTACTAATTGTGGGTGGCGATCGTCCTAAACTGGTGTGGAAACGTGGTATGTCCCATCCCGTTTATGATTATAATGGTATTGTTTAGCAAATTTTTAATTTGAATGAATTATTTATTTATTATATAGCCCCGTGGATTTGGTCCGGTCGCGTGGCAGCCTAGAGCAGAATTATGCTTATTATTAAGTAACCTATTGCCCCTAGCCCTAAGCGAATGCTATATGAACAATGCTTATTACTGCATTAACTAACTAACAAATTCATGGTTAATTAATGTAGCTGTATGGTTAAGTGCTAGCGTGTAGCTCAGGTTGCCCTGGCTGGCTTGTACTGACCGTATGGTGTGTCCAATGCGTTTGACCAGCTGTCTGTAGCGGGCCCGGTTGTAGGTCTGCAGGCCGACGGCCAGCACCTCGATGAGTGAGGAAGCGAAGGCGAAGATGCGCATCATCTTCTGACTGGAGCAAGCCTGGGGCTTGTACACACCTGCAGCCAGAGAGAGAGAGGGAGAGAGAGAGAGAGAGAGAGAGACACACACAGAGCGACTGAGAGAGAGAGAGAGAGAGAGACACACACACAGACAGAGAGAGAGGAGAGAGGGGGGGCAGAGTGGCTGACTGTGTCGTGACTCTGATGGTATGGTATGGGGGGTTGGTTTTAGGAAAACATTTGGATTCCCGTGATCTCTGGTATGTGGGGTCAGTGATTGGCCAGGGGGTAGACAGTGACAGGTTTACGAGGGTATGATCTTAAATGCCTCGGGCCTTGATTAAGACTTTGTTATAGGCCTAAAAAGATGTCTCAACCGATATATTTGAATAATTGCTCCTGAGGTGTGTTTGTTAAGCATATGTGTAGAATGTGCTTGGTTACTGAATGTGTTCAGTGATTCGGTCGTATACAATAAAGTGTAGAGGAGGCGAGTAGAACGAGAAGAAGTACATCCCATTGTCCTCATTACCTAGACAATCAGATATTATTTTTTAGATACAAAGATAAATTCTGACAGATATAAGTAGATAGATGGAGAAGAGGAGAGTAAAAAGTATTTGCGTTAACTTATGAGATGTGAAAACTTGTTCGGCTGGTTGTTCCCTTGAGGTGAGAGGAGGTGCTGTGGCACCTGTGTGGGTAGTGTGTTTTAATGTTGGGGTGAGACTGATCGGGTGAGGGCGGGTTCGTGGTTTAGAGAAGAGACAATCCGATGGGTGTGGGTAAAGGGGTCACCTTGATGTCGATGACCGGGGGCGTGTAGACTATGACACTGAATGCAAGCAATAGGTGCGAGGACGGGGTGGAGGGGGGGGGGCTACCTTGGTATAGTTCAGTTTGCTGTCAAAAATGGCACAGGACAACACTATGTGGAGAGAAGATGCTAGAGCAGGAACAGTTGGAATGCTGGGAAGAGCAGCGTATGGATCAGGTGTCCTCACAGCATGGCTAGTGTTGAACACAGGCACAAACTGCTGAGTGTCGGGAGTGTCACATCAAATCCTGCAAGGTGACACACACAACACAGAACACAAACTTAGACGGCTAAATCATGGGTCTAAGCGGGGTGAACTGAACGAAACGATTTAACAGTGGGAGGGCAGCACTCAGGGACAAGGTGCCTGTCATCTCCCTCATATGACGTCTAGTTCACTTAACTTCCACCACAATCCAAACGCTTAAACACAAGAAAACAGAGACATCATTCAGTCCTTGAGCGCTATGCTTTTGTGTGCAGAAGGTTTTTGTGTGTTTGCCGGTAGTGGGCTATTTGGGTGGTGGGCTGGTGTATTGGTGAATAAAAGGCAGGTAGTCCTGAGTATTCGATGGTGGTGGGTGTGCGACCGCGCGGTGTGGTGTTGTCAAGATGTGGCCGGTGATGGGATAATGAAATCACTACACTAGTGCATATCTACGAATCTGGTGCTCTTTGAGAGACGATAAGTATGGTTGTGTGTGTTGGTGTGTGTAGTGAGTGGGGTGATGTTGGGTGTGCGCTCTTTCTAGAATCTTTCTCCATCTAACAACGATACGCAATATATTCAGGAATAAGAGAAATGGAGTACTAGGGACCAAAAAACAATGCAGGATAGAAGGTGCCATATAATACACTACAATAACTATATTATCATTACATGCAATCTAGTATCTCACTAAATACCCACAACAATTAAAACTATAATTATAAACTCTTATTAGACTGGTATCACTCACTAATAAATCTCCCCTCCCTTCATCACTACCCATACGATGCAGCAGCATACTATCAACTAGACAACATGATCCACACTAAAATACACACACATCAAATCCCACTTATCCCAATATCACATAGCACCAAACATGTATATTATCTTGCTTGAAAGTCGACAGTCACGATAAATCTATGCATGTGTACTTGATAATGAGCGTCTTATACTCATCTGGATACTCTTCGTCATACAACCCTGTTAATGTAAGATTATTCCTCTGCTCTAGTGTGTTTATTTTATATTCTTTACGGTAATCATGTTTTCCCTATTGTTTTATTGGTACTACTTTCTTCACTGATACTAACCGAGCGCCCATAACTAGAATGTAATCAGTTCCCTCTTGTGTTCTGCCTGAAGAGATAGTAGGACAATACTAATCAAAGCCACTGCATTACTTTGCAATCGTTCAACAAGGTATCACATGTAACCTGGCACAAGAATTTCCTTCGGGATTAATAAAGTTCTATTCTATTGGGTGACAGTATAACAAAATTAGTTTTCTGTTTTTCTCAGCTCATAGACAAAGACGCCACCAGAAGATGGAGACCAAATCACGACTTTGCAGATCAAAATACACACGCAACATATTTACGAAACTCTTCCCGGCTACAATCTATTACTATGTCTGTGAGCAGCTTAGCATAACCTCTTAGGCGCACACACACTCCCGTCCCTATGAATGTAGTCTGGTCACCAACCTCCTCTCCACCTTCATCTACCAGCGTCCAGTTGCCCGACGCGGGGCCCGAGGCCGCCGAGCTCTGGCTCTCGCACGGCCTCATGTGGCCCAGGAACTCACACATAGTCGGACCCAAGGAACCAGCACAACAGCATCTAAACGTGCTCCGTCATGAGGGAGAGAGAGGAGCGCGAGGCAGCTATACAATCACACAAACAACCGAGCACACTAAAAGCGAGCATCACAGCAATCGACACTAACAAACTAGACTATATCACAACAAACACCATCCACCATTCCTACCTACCCACTATCCTGTCCTAGCACCCTCTGTACTCTATCCTACTAGGTCCAGCTGATAGTCAGGCCGGGCACGAATGAATAGCAATCGAACATCACACTACACACTATGCTTAACGAAAGCACAATGAAGCAAAATGGCTCACCAGGCAACACACAGCGAACCCTGGCAGGAGGGAGACATGAGGATGGTCAGAGCCTGCATGAAGTGTTGAACTCCCCCATTCTCGCCCCACACCTCAATCTGAAAACCATTAGAAACAGGACTCAGAATTAACTCAAATCTTTTTATAAAAAAAAATGTTAACAGCAACTTGGAGGGCGGCATCACCAGGTAATTATTGTGGGGAAAGTATATGAGACAAAGTGATAGAAGAATTATGTTTAAAATCAATTTGAAAATGTAATCCCCCGTCATAAATCGGCCTGCAAACTACATAGCATTTACGTTTGAGGATAAAAAGGCACCAACCTGAAGGAAGTTGGCTGCCCACTTTCCCATTCCAGCAGGACAACACAGAAGATGGCACAGTAAATACAGACGCTCTCCAGTGCCACCAAGTTGTAGTAATACCGCCACCTAGAGGTTGGAGGGGCAACACCATGTAAATACCTCCTAAAATAATAATAATAAGCATATTGGAACATGACAAGAGAAAGCAGTATGGGTGATATGGGCCTTCAGTGTGGCCGGCACTAAACTATGGAATGCTCTGCCCCTAGGCTTGGGCCAATGTACTAATATTATTTTATTCTTATTTTGTCTCTTATTTATTTATCTATTTATTTAACTATTATTTTTTTTCTCTTAATGTATTGTGCTTGTGCATTCTTATTTACTAAAATTGTTAATGTTCATGCCTGATTGTGCAGTGTCCTTGGGGACTTTGAAAGGTGCTTACAAATAAAATTATTATTGGTATTATTATTATTATTATTATTGTGTAGGCAGGGCAAGTTTATAATAGCACCCTTCAAACAAAAGGGCCTTCATAGTGCTTTACCTAGGCGGGAATCACATTCAAAAAATATTAAAAGGACAATCATTAAAAGACAACAGAGGGCTTAAAACCAGTTTGACCTACATACCAGTCTTTCAAGCCAGTGATGGATGTCTGTTTGGAACTGCGTGTCGTCGAGGACTCTCCGTGTGAAGCTAAACAGAACGCTGACGGCCTCCTTCAGGGGCTGGAGGGAGGCGGGCTGAGTGTGACCGCCGCCACAATCTGACAACAACACAACAATATGCTTGTCAACAGTGGATTGTCATTTGTGTGACGGCAGAACTACACCTTTTGCTATTCTATCCAATGGGGCCTTTACACTCTTCCAAGCATCTCACCAGATTTGTCATTTTATTTGAAAACTTTAGGTTATGTTATGTTGATACATCATTTGTATATACATGTGTCATATGTGGCCTGTTTGGTTTACAGGAGGGTCAGACTGCCCCCTTGTGTTTTTGTAATGTGAGGGTCAGACTGTCCCCCCCTCGCTTCCCGCTTCGCGTCCCTTCCCTTGTAGCTATCGCTGTTTGCCCCCCTCCAAGCGGGAGCCTAGCACAGGGGTCTATTCTCAAACCTTTTGGAGGGCGCAGGAGACACGGCCGCACCATAAGCCAGGGGGAGGAAGAAAAACCCGTAATCTATTTTCCAAATCACAAGACTTCGCACCGCGCGCTCTCTATAACACACTCTCTATCTCCTCTCTTAAGTAAGCCAATTGGAGACATATCCTAAGAAATATGTACTAAATGAGAGACCAGATCCTAACCATATAAAGTATCTTCTCACACGCAATCTGGATCGTTATCATAAATAATGTGTATTAACTAGTATATCCAACTCCACTTCTCCAATTCTCGCAATAAATGTAATAGATAATACCAAGCCCCGGTTAACTCTCCTATTATTGGGAGCCTCACTTTTACAAAGCGAGCGAGGGCCCTCACCTGTTTGTAGTTTCCCTAAGAGGTCATGGGTCATTTTTCCATGTGACTGGTGTTCTATCTGTTAGAGTCTCATGATGGGGTGTTCATCTTTGTGTTATCATTGAGAGTTGGTTTTTGCTGTTTGTTTGTGGTGTCCCACTATACTTTTAAACAGGGGGTCATTTTATTCAAATTGCATTTGATTGACGTGATGTGTCACAATCATATCAGAGTTTCTGTTGGCCCAAAGCTAACATGGGTGGAGTAATGGTCCCCGTCTGTAGATATGCACTTTTTAATGATACATTATGGCTTGCACGACTACTCATTTTTTCAAGTCAACCATTCTATCAATGAAGTCGAAAGAAAGTCGACTAGTCATCAGAAGGTGTCCAAAAAAATGAAGTAACGGCTTATTATATTATGGAACGAAAATGTATATTCCAACATTCAAAATGTCTCATTCGGTGTCAGCAATTATACGGCATAGGTTTACAACTCAAAGCATGTGCAATCCACGCCGCCACAACAACATTATAAGAGAGCATCCTTTTTTTATTGTAACATACATTTAACTGAAAATGCATTCCTGCACGGGTCTGATTTTCAAGACCCGCTCCCCACCCCCACACCCGCGACAAACACTCCGCACAACAACGCACCGAACCCACATCCGCACATAACCCGACCCGACGGCACAAGACCCGCAGCCCGACCCAAATCCCGCATATCCTATAATAACCACAGTGAAAACTCATAATGATCACCTTACATATCCTATAATTGAGCAAACGACACAAACCACAAACACCGAGGCCGTGTCAACCCCGCACCACCGCTATTATTAAGAGCAGAAGCTGAATATATGAGACACAACACCGTGTCATACATGATGCCGCCTGACATTTTGACATATATAATCCCCGCCTTAGACCCCCACTGTTGGGGAGGAAGGCGACAGTGGAGGGAGGGAGACAGAACCTGAGACACACCGTCTCCATAAGAGAGCGACAACAGAAAGAGGGTATAAACATGTATAATCCGATGGAGGATAAAGAACGACAGAAGAGTAGGAGACAAACTAGAGACACGTCTCATGTGAAATAGATTGCCGATGTAGAGGGGAAGGAAATAGAACATTAACCACTACCAAATAGAGTCAGAGGAGAGCACGAACAAAAAGGGGCATAATGTAGCCGGGGAGAAGACAGAAGGGAAGCAGACGCACAGAATCGGCAAAGGCCAACACAAGAAGGGGGCTATATCTTGTATGATGGTCACACAGAAAAGCGACCCGCAGAGAAAGAGAGGGGACAGGAGAGAAGAAAGAGAGAGAGGGGAGAGAGAAGGAAAACTCACCAATGAGAGAAGAGGGGACAGGAGAGAGAGAGAGAGAGAGTGAGAAGAGAGAGGTAGAGAGAGAGAAGAGAGAGAGAGAATAAGGAGAGAGAGAAAGGGGAGAGAGAGAGAGAGAGAGATATAGAGAGAGAGAGAGAGAGAGAGAGAGAGAGAGAGAGAGAGAGAGAGAGTAGAGAGAGAGAGAGAGAGAGAGAGAGAGAGAGAGAGAGAGAGAGAGACAGAGAGGGAGGGAGAGAGAGACAGAGAGAGAGAGAGACAGAGAGAGACAGAGAGAGAGAGAGAGAGAGAGAGAGACAGAGAGAGAAGAGAGAGAGAGAGAGAGAATAAAGAGAGAGAGAGAGAGAGAGGGGGGAAAGGTTATCAATTACAACCCAGAGAGCAAGCAGTGGCAAAGGTATCAGTGGCATGTGTATGCATTAGTGGAATAACTGTATGGAGCACGCCACATGCGGAACCAGGTGGAAGCAAGGAAGTAGAACGAAGGTAACGAGAAGCCCACCTGCAAAGCGTGAGAGGAGGGCGTGGTAAGCGGTGCACGCCACTCTGTGCAACGCGCGCCACGAAAGCTTGCAGGACGCGAGAGCATGGCTGCGAGAGCTCAGGGCGCTGGCACGCGAGGACTCGGACAGCGACCCGAGGAAAAAGGTCCCCGGGTTGCATAAAGTCGGGGGCGGCTAGACATGGAAGACGGAGGTGGTAGGCGCGGCAGAACACACGGTTGGACTGGTACGAGGGGCACGGGAGAAGCCACTGGAGAGAGAAAGCAGAAGTGGTAAGGGGCCTTAGAAGGGAGCATGGAGAGGGAGGAGGGCAATGATACTGAGGATGAATTACGAACTAGCCTAGCCGGAATATCCATTGCCTGGTAGTGCGCTACTACATGACATCTATTCTACGACGAGCCGGACGGGTGGAGGTATTTTATTTTTGTAAGCTGTGGATCATAACTTCAGCGTGTGTGAAGAATTATATAAACAATTGTTTCACCGTTGTGATGGCCAGTCCTGGCAACTCAAAGCGCGCGAAAGGAAGTCCAGTGAACTACAGATGCGATATGAGTCCCGTGTGTCTAGCGGCATATACCTGGGCTTTCAGCAGCATTCCTAGCCAATAACTAAAATGCAATCCAACTGGATACGGCATGTTTCAAAATGTCAATTTTCTAATTTCCACAATGGATATAAGATTAAAATGGCTGCTTTAGCAGTGCATCCCGCTAGCTCTACAAGTCAATTTTCTAATTTCCACAATGGATATAAGATTAAAATGGCTGCTTTAGCAGTGCATCCCGCTAGCTCTACAACAGGAAAACAAGGGTAAAAAACTGACCAGCCCTTCTCAGTGTGGGTGTAACGAATTAAAACTGACATTCAGAATATGTAAATTAGTGAAAACTATCGTATACATAAAAAATAAAAATAAAAAGCCTTTTGGACCATGTATTCGATTATATTGTTTTGGTACTTGTTGAATTCCTACCACCACAAATAGAATCAAATTCTGTGGGGAAACAGTGTTTAGATAGTTAAATAAAATAAAAACATGTTCATTATCATCAAGGTTGCTGGTTCGATCCCTGGACTCCGCCTAGCTAAGTGTTAAGGTGTCCCTGATTAAGACGCCTAACCCTAACTGCTCCTGACGTGCATGGTTGACACCGCCGTCAGTGTATGAATGGGTGAATGTGAGGCAATAATGTAAAGCGCTTTGGATAAAGGCGTGATATAAAATGTATTTCCCATTTACCATTCATCATCATCATGCAATGGTCCAGGGACCCACCTGCAGGGTAAGCTGTTCATCCCTGAAGCTCCACAGGCGGTTCTGGGTACTCTTGCAGTCGGACGACTGTGTGTGGAGCTGCGTGTGCGACTGGGCCAGCTGTCTGCGGCAGCGCCAGTAGTTCTGCAGCAGCTCGGTCAGCTCGTGGCCGTCCTGCTGGGCCATGGTGCAGAACTGGGCCGTACACGCCTCCACACAGCCCAGCCACGCACGCAAACCCCCGCCCACCTCCCACGCTCGCAGCTGCTCTGGGGAGAAGGCCTGCAGCGCAAACGCATCATGACCCGGGCAGCGCCCAACGGCCCGCCATCGACATGAGACAGACCGCGAAGGTGTCTATGAGAAATATTCACGTGTACAGTAGTACAGGATAAATACAATGAGATGAAAGTATGAACAGAGAAAGGTCAGTTTAGATTACGAGAGATATCGACCGTTAACTCTTTCCCTTAGTACGACAAAGAGGATATAAAGCACCCTTGCCCCCCCGAAAAATTGAAAAGAGGGGTCCCCTCGGTTTGTTTAGTGGTCTAGTATCTAGTCCCACACTTCAAACGTTCAGATCCGTAAGTAGTTCTAACGAGAGATCTAAAATTACTCAAGTATCTCGCACAAGAGATTAAAGCAGCATCCATTTAGGGATTCCATCCACGAATGATATGAAATATGAGGTGAACCCACTCGGAGTATAGAGCAGTAAATATATATGTATCCTATAAAAACTATAACTTACTATCAGCTCACCCTACTATTGAATAAATACTATCTACAACACCGTAGTTATAAATTAAGGGCCTGATTGGAAAAATCCGTTCGCGCTTCGGTTTCAAATATTATTTGAAGTGCCTTCGTAGTAGTACATAAAAAGCATTGGTTTACCTCAACCTCAGGAGCTGTCTTGGGTAACTCTGGGTAGAGTCTGCTCCTGGGCAGCGCCGCTACAGTGCCCAGGGGCTGCAGACTGGGGGGAGACGTCTCTTGCTCAGCCAGAGCCAACACCGCCGGCCCTCTCGTCTTGCTGCTCCCGAGGGCCTCCTCGGAGAGCTGCATCAGGGGACCCTCCCCCAGGCCAGTGAGGGAGGGGTAGAGAGCCGGCGCGCTGGGCACCGCCGGCCTCTCGTCCGCCTTGGCCGCTAAACAAGACTCGATCCACCTCTGATGGCTTGCGTAAAAAACCAAGACTGCGATCCCCCACACTACATGATCGCCATGCGCTCTATGCATCTCGTGGAACTTAAGCCTTTAGAGTGACATCTACACGTTATCCAGCTCAGTAAGATCCTGGCCTCTAATGGACCATCGCGTTATTACAACGCAGTGCATACATTATAACCAATGCCCCACTCTGTAGGTCACTGAGTCGTTTTGGTAGTCGTGCCGAGATCAGAGGAATTCTGGTCTCTGGATCTAAAGCAGGCTAGGGTTTCGCGTCAATGACAGGAAACGATCACATGTCAAGGACCGATCAACACTCGAAACAACAAACAAAGACGGGAAAAGCCCCCATCAAGAGAGCCTCGCCGCGCGAATGAGACTACAGATGGAGGAGTTGTTTCCCGTTATGGGGCTGGTCCTTGTGGTCACTCCGATTCTGCTGTGGGTGGTACTGCGAGAGGAGTGGTGTAATTAGGGTAGTCTCCCGAGGGCCCTCCTTCTTCCCAGTGCGCCCTTCCTGCGTCTCCCGTGATAGGAAAAGGCAAGGCCACAAAATGTGTGAGGACCATTATGTCAGCACGAACCACACGAGCAGGCAGGAGAACGCTTCCTCTCTGGGAGGGGAGCAAGAGCAGAGCGAGAGAACACGCTCGGTGCGCTACCCACTCCTGTCTCCATAGCCCCTCTTGGCTTTCCCGCAGCACCACACCCGCCTCCGTACAAGTAGATGAGCAGTACAATGTACAGAGAATCCAATAGGAGAATGAAGAGAATGCACGAAACGAACCGTAGAAGAGTAGGAGAGAGAAGAGAGACCACAAATACGGGAAAAAAATTACGATATTGCCTTCGAACATACCGGTTCATTAGCATTTGGGCTTCAGTTATGTGACATGTGAAGCTTTTACAGCTAGAGTGTGACCAACAGGGACTAAGAGACTCTAAAGCAAGTTATACAATTGCAGAGAGTTGAGCTGTTATTTCAAGAGCTTCCCCCCAAATATCTATTCTAGCATTTTTGTGCTAATCCCTCCCATCAGAGTGGTAACAACAGTCAGCCTTGGAATAGCCAATTTACATTCGATGGATGTTGTTTGTAGTCCGGATTTGACGGGCGGGTCAACCCAGAGTGACCTTTTGGCCATCTTAGGACTAAATATCAAGTGAACCTTCGAGCCCTCTTTATAGAAAACGCTTTTCGCCGTTTTTGTTTCGCCTATCCTGCCTCCAATTGTTTCAAAATTGTAAGCCGGCAATAACCACAAGGCTTCACTGAGATCACACTTTTCTCCCTCTTGAAAAAGATATTCATTTCCTGTCTTTGTCCAACGGTAGTAACCAACATAGGTGAGAGTCTTACAAGGTCACATTAAAAATTAAAGGATTTCCAATCCCAAGCAGCGCCTGAATCGGGAGAAACCGTTGAGGAGCGGCTGTACGTCCTTGGAAATGGACGTGGGTGATTGCAGGTATGTGTGATTGGAAAATCTAACTAGACAACAAACACAAGCAAACCAATAATATTTTGGCTCATTATCATGTCGAGCCTCCAATAATTTTGTGTGTCGTATCTGTTGACTGATGTTGTTTGTCGGCTATGGAGTTAAGGACTGAACAGCAGCTGAAGCCAGCCTGTGTACCCTGTTTTTATGTCAAAGTAGTATGATGGCAGCATTGGTTGTGGGTAAAATCACCAAATGGTAGAGTTCGATATCTGAGTCGAGAGATAACAAATTTTATCAGACTATAGATCAAAGGCGTTGATTTTCGGATTCTGTACCCTCCTCGTATCTATCTCTTCTCACAACTAACATACCCGAGTCAGGAATGTAAGGCCACTAAACCAGAGCAGAGTAGGATCCCTTTGCGACCGTGACTATCACTACAAGAGACAACTACACGCCATGTTCAATCCAAGCGAACATGGGAGGGTAAGGGCGTAACCTCAGCCTCCTGGTTACCACACCTGCTCCGCGAGTACATATTACTTGAAACCTATAACAACGAAGATACAACTATGGTCTGCGCCGCATATCGTGCTTGTGAAATAGCTTTACGCACATAGTCGAAGCAAACACCATCCGCGCACGCCTACCCTGTTATTGTAATCAGGTGTTATGTTGCCTTATTTAAAATGATTGAGCATTTTTGATATTTTAAAATATGATTGTATTGTCCAGAATAGGCCTTCTTCAGACCATTCCACTAACACAAGAATTAACCTAATCACGTATGGCTCCTCCTTTTCTCAATTGTTCTTAGCCGCCTGCAAAATTATCATGTGCCACACATATGTGTCTCTCTGAGAACCACACGAAGTAGAAATAAATCTAGAAGAGTGAACTTGCCCACCGCAATGAGGAGTTGAACCGACCAGATACCCATCGCCGAGGTCATGTCGCGAACGCAAGAGAAAAAGGCACACGGGGGTCATGTTTCCAAAATGTTGCGCCTGTGTGTGAAAATGCCTAGAGAGTAGACCCGGGCGGATCGAACCACAACTAACTAATCCAATATCCGTGTAAGATATAGAAACCACGAATATACAATAAGCATGATCTTGGTAATCCAGCCAATAACGCTTCATGCACTCGCAGCCACATGTATTAGTGCTTCGCGCCTTGGCGCGCTGCTGTTCCATGTATGCAATGTAAGCTCATACCATGTAACACACTAGCGCCATATAATTGCTAAGTGAACCATTAAGATAGAGAGGTGGATGTATGTATGTTGTCTCTCTCTCTCTCTCTCTCTCTCTCTCTTTCTACATCCTCTCTCTCACACTACACACACCTTCTCTCTCTCTCTCTCTCTCTCTCTCTCAGCTTTCTCGGAAGCAGAGGCAGGCAGAGGAGGCGCCCGCAGCTCCGCCTGCTGCCCCCCCAGAGGAAGCTCTGTGCTCTGGGTTCTCTGATATCCCCCTCAGCCTGCCCTATCAGGGGACAGAGGGACAGGACCCGGCTCATTCCCTCGCAGACACCACAGACGTGACCAAAGACCAGCCTTCGGAAATTCCACTGAGCTCATCCACGGCGTTGGCGAGTGATCCACAGACTTTGTCCGCAGACACGACCCTTGCCGCAGCCGAGACAGAATCCCAAATCGCGCCCAAAACACAGTGAGAGCTACATCCCGGCGCGGCCTGAAGTGAATACCAGGCATCAGAACGTTGTTAACACCAAGAAACGCGACCTTGTCCAAATGCAGAGCAGAGCCGGACATGAAATCACCAATTCAAGCATGCAACCAACTATGAAATCTTCAGTTCATAAGTGATGGAAAATGAGTACTGATCAAAGGATAGGATAACGCGATGGGCCCACGATATCAGAGATAGGAAGAATTACGGTAGAGCTATCTAAAAGGCAAGACACGAAAGGTACATAGCCATTCAGAGGTTGGTCATTGCGAGTCTGTGTACTTTATAGCTCTTGGCTAAATCCAAGGTGGCCGCAACGCCAGCAATGCCGGCTGTGTTGGGGGCACACACACACACACAGTCGCTTCACACCGGCTCTCTATTGAGAAACCAATATCTTCGCTAAAACTCCTCCTCACACTTGTAAGACCTGGCGGTGAGGAGGGATCCCCTGATGCAAGACCGCTTCCCGCAATAAGGAGGCCCTGCCCCCGCCCGAGCAGCCATATGTACTGAGAAGGTTGTCCAGACAGGGTTGGTATGGACTACTGAAGAGCTCTGAGGGAGCCACTAAGGAGAACATCCCACCCCAGTCTTTGCTAGCCCCACTGAGTGAGGCAAGATGAGGTGAAACGAGTAGGACCGGAGGTCTAAGCTTGCTCACGCGCAAGCAGAAAGTACTGGAGCATAGAGATATTCCAATAGAATGTACATTACTCATATATATTGGAAGCAATAGGCCTACCCATACATACTATATACAGTATATACAGTACTATAGTTATTTAATACTTATATCATATTTAAGTTCAAGAAATCTGAGCGTAGTGTATGTACATTTGTTAGTTGGACTGGTTTGTGTCCAGTGTACTACGATAAAGCCTGGAGATTAGGCATTGTTACCAACAATGATATCTGGCATATTAAAGAACACAATCTGAATAATATTTACTGCAATTGTATGTGATATATGTGATGTATTGTAATACAGGTCAGACTAACGGTCAAATAATCCACTGTGTAAAAACACTGAACTTAAAGGGGACATATTCTGCCACCAGGTGTGAGTGTGATTACCCATTGTGAGCTGTTTCACAATTGCCATGTGACTACCGTTTAGTGACATCACAAGTGGGAATGTCCACCTCGATGTATGCTGACTAGATCAGTTTACCTGTCGGTACAGTCCACTGGGTAGGCTGGTAGACTGATCTAGCAATCATACGTTAGAGAATAATTAATATATATATATATATATATGGGTTAGAGGTCAGAGTGGGTTGCTCTGACCCAGACGGTCACTCTGTCTCAGATGGAAGATACAATAACTCTGATAAGTACGCAGATGGCATGAACAGAATGTCCCAGAGCAATACCGGGGAGGCTTGGCGCTTCTTGATAATAACACACACACACACACACACACACACACACACACACACACACGCCCAACTCTCTCTCTCACACACAGAACACACACACACACACACACACACACACACACACAAACACACACACACCACACACACAACAATACGCAAACACACACACTATAACACACACACACACTGGGGCCCCCCGGGGGGGGGGGGGGGGCGGGGGGGAGGGAGGGAGTGGGGGGAGGGAGTGGGGGGTGGGCAATGCCCCAGCTTTTTTAACCCTGTCCAATACTGACCTCGCCCTCGTATTGTAGACGTAGTTAGTCCTTCGGCTCCGTCAACTGTTTAGCACACGATTTTCGACGACATAATCGGCGCCACGAACAGGATTGAGTAAAAGAAGACTGCGGCTGCTCCAACAAAACAAGGTTGGAGACTTGAATCTCATTCATTTGACAAAATGTGCCGACTGCCAACTTCTTGGTGCTGTAAGTAGCGTCTTAATTAATTCTCCAAAAAAGAAGCTCAGAGAGCACACTGTGTTTGTTTCAGGAGGCCGGAGCAACTTGTACATTTGAGTACTTGCATGTTGATGCATGTTAACGCAAAACACTCACATACAATTACACGGTAGACTCAAGGTAGAGTCTGCCTAGGTGGTGGCTAGCTTGTGATGTCACCAGACGGGGGTCACATGGCACAATATGTCCCCTTTAAGTACAGAGAGAACTAAACAGGGCTGAAAGACAGGTCAGTGGGCAGAAACAGGTCAGAGGGACCGGTGAAACCAATGCTGACAAATGAACAGAATCATGTGACAGCAGAAAAGGGCAGGGGGTCAGACACACATGGCGACAAACAGAAAACGTGGCACGGCGGACAATGCATTCAATGTCCAGGAGGGTACGCCAGAATCACAGTGCCACGCGGGATACTAACGGTTTATCAGTGACGTGTGTGTGTGTCTTCGACGAGGCGTGAGGAATCCACTGCAGTACTGTTTTGATCCTTCAAATTGTCCTCCACATAATTCTTCAAGGAGAAACTCAATAAAGCTGAAGTGAGATGCCGGCCTCGCTGGCTTGACCCCCAAAAACAAAAGCGAAGCAGGTGAGGATTCATCGTGCGCACAATGTACACAAATCGAATCAAGTGGCACACAAAATACCATTCATCTCATATTTCTATGGGGATATGAATAGAGAGACCACGGGTGACTCACAAATTAACCCCACGTCACAATCTTTTATATGATGAAAATAACCGGTACATTGCTACATTATGTACGGCTTCTAATAAACTATAAAGTATATAATACTGTTTTGTTATATGACATTAACCAGAGCCAAGTGAATATTCAATAAAACATTTTCTCTTCAACAACCTGATGAATGTGAACATATTGGTTCATACAATTTTTTTCGATAATACAAAATAGACATTGTATTGTGTCTCTCTCCCTAGAATGACCTCGGATAGACGTGAACTTCAAGGGACAGCCTGACATTATATTGTGTATTAATGTGAACGGTGATAATATTTCTCTGATAAGTCATTTTTTGTCATTATAAATTATTACTTACAACTCCAAAAAGACAATCTTTATATTATTATGATTATTATGATTATTATGATTATTAATATAATAATTATTATTGAATACGAGATTATTAAGTATAAATCATTATACATTTAATAATACACAATACATTCATTTATAATTTATATTGAATCTATAATGATTTAATTAAATTAATTAATTATTATCATTATGAATTATATTGTTTACAGGTTAACTCTTATTTGAATAAATATGTTGCAAGATATATTTATATATCTTGAAAAATATATATATATCTTGAAAAATATATATTTATATATCTTGTATATATTTGACAAGAAAAGACTCACAAAATGACCCTGATCATGACTAAAGTATTCTATTAATTAAAATTAATTATTAATGGTTACTAATTATGTTACTAATTAATTATTTGTTAATATTAATGTTTTGTTTTATATTCTGATTAACATCCATTAATTATTATTTAATTTAATTATATAAACAACCAAACGAAAAAAAACAAAAACCAACAAACGGTTTCCCTTTTAAGGTTGTGGAACGGTAGCGCATTGGTGGGTCCCACGTCCCACCGCTGGTCCCCGCCATACAGGACGAGCCGACAAGCCCCGTCTTATCCCGTGTTCCGCCAACGTTAATTCCGCTTCCGGGGCGGGTCCCGCTGTTCCCCGCCGGGGCCCGCCCCGTCACCGGTCCCGGCCCCCGTTTCACGTCCGTTCAGTGGTGAAAGCGCTAGGGGTTTGAATAATTGTCTGAATAATTGGTATTGTTATACAGGCAGCACACACTAGGCAGGTCAGCGAGGAGGGGATTACATCTCAGCCAATCAACATGATTCTCTCACCTCTCCACTCAGGGATTGGCCCTCTATGAAGGAAGGCGTGGCACTTCCGGAAATCCAGCCAACCAACGAGGAGAGCAGACCCCGGTTTCCGTGGTAACCCAAGGCGTTCTGTGTGTGGGGTGGGTGTGTGGGTGTGTGTGTGTGGGGGGGGGGGGGGCATGACAATAGAAAACATGAGAACACATAGAACGCGATGATGAGTCCTCAGCATCAACTGAATTGACTGAAGACCAACGTGAAGTGGGCACCTTATGCTGTTCGTACAGCAGCTTCTGCACACACTCCTCATGGTCGTGGATGAACGCAGCCCGGCAGATCTGGTCCATGAGGAACAGCACGGTGCGGTCCCGGTACCACTGGGCCTGCTGGGTCAGGATGCCCACCCAGAACTCCAGCACCGCCGCCACGCCCACACGACTGGGCCGAGAACTCTCCATAACATGAGTCTGAAAGAGACAGAGAGATGTACACGGTGCCCTAGGAGTCTGTATGGAAGTCATCGTTCACTTTGCCACAAATCAAGAAATTTAGAAACGTTTAATGAATGAAAGGACATGAGTGAAAGTATATCCAGTACATCCATCTCTATATTTTCTCTGTTATACCCAGAAGAGCACCGTGTTTCGGATTAGACGTTAAAAACCACGGTCCTGACAAGATGGCCGAGTTCCTTGCGAGGGCGGTACCTGAATGACGCTGTTGAGCAGCCGGACGTTGTCGCCGTAGGTGGCCCCGGTGAGCAGTGGCCCGACCCTGTGGGTGACCTGCTGCGTTACGCTCTGGGGACACACGCTGTCACACTGCAGGAACAGCTGGATGCAACTCACAAACCTGAGGGGGGGGCGGAGAACAACAAGGCAGTGTGATTAACTTGACCACGGAAGCTTTTAACCATGTTTAATAGATAGCATAGAGACGCTTGTTGTGCCGCTTGTTCAAACTCGTGGAACTTAAAAATCACTTATCTATCTACATCAACTGATATCTCCTATAAGTGTTTGCACTACTATTAATAAAAACTAAATAAATTCCTACGGCAACTCCGAACTCCACTTGCTGTTTTGAAGCTAGAACAAGAACTTTTCATTTGTTCTCAGACTCGCTTGTAAATGACTCTGGATAACAGCGCCTTCTCTAAATGACTCAATGTAAATAAACAAAATCCCCAGCCACTCAGTGTTGGTGAGGGTTTGGGCTGGGTGGGGAGCCGTCCTTACACCGCGTTCTTGAGCAGATAGAAGCCCAGGTGGTAGGTGGGAGGCAGCACGTTGTCCAGCAGGTGTACTGCAGCCGTCAGGTAGTGGGACTGGATCAGACTCTTGAGCAGCAACACCCCCTCCGTGCAGAACTGCTCCAGACTACCGGAACCACACAGCGGGAAACCATGAGGAACATATTAGTGCTGCAAACCTCAAAAACAACTATTCAATACAAGGTTTCTATTCTTAAAGCAATCATTCAATATTTGATGATTAATCATAGTTGGCTGCCATACCATTCGATCTAGTAGCCTATGATCAATACATTGTGATCCAACCACAAATTATCTTCTTGCTATTTTATCTTTTTTACCTACTTTTTTTGCAGACTGTCGCCTGCCATTTTACAAGAATTTCACTGTTCAGAATGGCCCTGTGTTATGATGTACATGTGACAATTAAACACTTTGACTTTGACTGTTACAATAAAGTTTAAATATAAGCAAGTCACAAATCAATATAACCAGATTGAGCTTGAGAGTGCAAGTCTAATTTTACAAATACCAATTATTTACAAAGATGAAAAATATATGTCCAACTGGGAGGAGACCCAGGGGCAGACCCAGAACCCGCTGGAGAGATTATATATCTCGTCTGGCCTGGGAACGCCTCGGGACCCCCCAGGAGGAACTAGAGAGTGTGGCTGGGGAGAAGGAAGCCTGGGGGGCCCTGCTTAGCCGGCTGCCACCGCGACCCGGCCCCGGATAAGCGGACGAGGATGGATGGATGGATGGATGGAAAAATATATATCTCACATGATTTCTCGATAGAATTTAGAAATATAAATATTCAAGATTTATTAAAAGATAAAAATCGATATTTATGCACTGAATTGATTAAGTGGGGTAATTACCTTCAGAATCAATACATCAATCCAGATTGATAATAATAATGATACATTTTATTTGGAGGCGCCTTTCAAGACACCCAAGGACACCTTACAGGGGATAAAACAAGACAGTCAAATTAAGATTAAAATTAAAATCTTTACACCCCTAAAAAATATGCCTTTTATATATATTTGTATATATTTTCTATAGATTTTATGTATGCCTTTGGGAGTGGCTTACTGAGTGGTACAAACCTGTGCCCCACGGTCGTCATGGCAACAGAGAGGTAGCAGCCGATGGGGATTCTCGCCTTCACGGCCCGGAGGACAGAGTGCATGCTGGGAGCGTGCGTTATCTCCGGGGGCGGGCTGGAGGCGGAGCCCGGGGTGGACCACGCGGCCTGGGGGTTCTGACTGTTGCCGTGGAGTTTGAGCCTCAGCAACATCTGCCACGCCCACTGGCTGAAGGACGCTTCGGGGGAGACGCCCAAGCGTAGGACACTGGCGAGGTAGGACACCTGCGGGAGGAGATGAGTCAGGACTGAGGACTCGTTGAGGGCTACATGTTAAATAACTGTCTCTTCATGTGTTGACCATTTGTGACCAATCAGGGCATCTCTTCCCTGATTGTTTCTCAGAATCCATTTGCCTGTCAATCACAGGTGCGTGAAAGGCAACACGTCTCAATGGAGGAAAAACGTAGGGAGGGAGGAGAGTTGATTTGGGTTGTTTATTGTTTCAAAATCTAGCTCACTTCTGCTCTTTTCTTTCCCTCTCTTGTGACTCACTTTCAAATCTTACCCAAAGTAGCGTTGAAATGAATAGCTATTAATGGATGAGGTAACAGGAGTAGGACTCTACCTGTTTGATTGCCCTCTGAGATGAGGCCTGCTAGGGCTTGTCGGTGAGGTACTTCTGGTAGGCCTCAGCCACCAGCAGGGCCACCTCACCGTGGAGGGAGGCGGGCAGAGCCAGGGAGCCGTCCTGCAGGACCATTTAGAGGTTTAATATAACACAACAATAATATAATAATAATATAATATAATATAACGCTGTCCCTACGTGTAACCTGTGTGTATCTACCTGTGTGTAACTACTGTGTGTATCTAGCCTGTGTGGTATCTACCTGTGTGTAACCCCTGTGTGTTAACCACCTGTTGTGTAACCACCTGTGTGTAACCTACCTGTGTGTAATCTACCTGTGTGTATCCACCTGTGTGTAACTACCTGTGTGTAGCCCTAGTGCAGCCTGTACCTGTGTGCAAGTAAGTGTGTGTAGCCTGTGTGTAACCACCTGTGTGTAACCACCTGTGTGTAACCTGTGTATAACCACCTGTGTGTAACATGTGTGTAACCACCTGTGTGTAACCACCTGTGTGTAACATGTGTGTAACCACCTGTGTGTATCCCCAGTGCAGCCCCTCTAGGATGACGCAGGCCAGCTGGTTCTCCACAGCCGAGAGGGGGTGCTGGAGCAGCCAGGCCCCTATGACACACACCTCCTCTGCCCGCGGCTTCCACAGGCACAGCGGCAGCTCTTTACACAGATACAAGGCCACCTGGAGAGAGAGAGACACACACACACACACACACACACACACACACACACACACACACACACACACACACACACACACACACACACACACACACACACACACACACACACACACACACACACACACACCACACACAACAACACACACACAGTGATCTGTCCATGAGTCATGTGTCCAGAGTATATTTGGTGTGAGTGACGTAATAGAGAGCGTAAAAGAGCAGCAAGACAGAAAAGCAAGAAGAAGAGACAGAGGAGAAGAGGCCAAGACAGAGACAAGGAAGAGCAAAGGAACAGAGAGCAAAGACAGAGAACAAGAGAGAGAGCAAAGACAGAGAGACAAGACAGAAGAGCAAGCAGAGAGCAAGGAGAAGAGAGCAAGAGAGAGAGACAGACAAGAAGAGCAAGACAGAGAAGAGAGAGAAGAAGAGAGACAGAGAGGCCAAAGAGAGCAGAGAGACAGAGAGCAAGAGAGAGCAAGACAGTGTGTGTGTGTGTGTGTGTGTGTGTGTGTGTGTGTGTGTGTGTGTGTGTGTGTGTGTGTGTGTGTGTGTGTGTGTGTGTGTGTGTGTGTGTGTGTGTGTGTGTGTGTGTGTGTGTGTGTGTGTGTGTGTGCCCACGTATACGTGTACAGATCGACCCAGCAAGTTGTGATTGTGAGATTTTTTCCAGGATTTTCCCATTAGCTCAATGTTACCACCTGCAGCACACTGTAAATGACTTGATTTGAGGAATGCCTACCATGCCCACTATCTGTACGGTCTCCCTCAGTCTCTCCAGCACCACAGAGATCACGTAGGGATGGGCTGTTGCTATGGCAGCCAGCAGCTCCCGGCCCACCTTGGAGTAGGTTTCCCTGGTGGCCACACTGACGTAGGACACCTGGGAGTGGGACGGAGAGGGGGGAGGGGGGGTTGGGGGAGGAGATGTAGAATAGAACAGAATAGAAGAGCTAGGGTTCAGTGCTCTTCTGTCTCTCTGCTGACAAGTCGTGTATTTGCTTCAAAGTTGAAAAGTGAAAAAGGGTAGCAGTGATTGAGAAGAAGAAAATGGCAGATTATTGTATTATTATTATTATTATTATTATTGTCTTTTAAAATCTCTAAAAACGCTTGTTCCTGTTGTGTTGCGTTCTTTCCCTTGTTAACCACTTTGTATTGTTGTAGGAAGATAAATAAAGTTGGAGTTGAACTAGTCATGTGCCCGTTGGGCCGACTGTGTGAGCGGTCTTGGTGCTGTGTATACCTGGTAGATGATGAGGGTGATGGTGTTGATGAAGGTGGGGTCAGAGTGCTGGGTGGGCGTGGCCATGTGTGCCAGGGCGGTGAGCAGAGCGATGCCGTCCGAGCTGTTCACCTCTCCCAGCCAGCTCTCAAACCGCTCCTGGTGCTCGGGGTCTGACGCGCGCGCACACACACACACACACACACACACACACACACACACACACACACACACACACACACACACACACACACACACACACACACACACACACACACACACACACACACACACACACACACACACACACACACACACACAGTGAACACTAGGTAGGACTGGAGATGACACTGTTCAGCTTTAATTCAATCACTATGGATGTTATTATTCAATGTTTTTTTTGCCTCAGGGTTGCAGTGGCACAAGAAGCCCAGCAGGTGGCATTGGAGTTATGAGTTCAGCCCTTCATCACAGGTACAGTCTCAATGGGCTTAACAGATGTTTGATGTGTGACTGGGTGTCTCAGGGTCTGGGTGCGCTGGGCTGGCGTACCTCGGAGGGCCTGCAGACAGGCGTGGGTGTTGTCTGCGGAGCCCAGGGGCTGAGGCCCCGCCGTCTCAGCACACTGCATGACGTACAGCACCCTCCACAGCATACCGCTGGACAGGGTGCCATAGGGCATCTCCGACATGAACTGCCAGATCCCCAACCTGCCAGGGGGGAGATACCATGAGGTCGCTGACTCATCATGTGTATTTTTAATCAAATAAAATACAACATTTTATTTATAGAGCACTTTTTGTGCAAAACAGCAACAGAAAAGTAGGGCTGAACGATATGGTTAAAAAAACCCCATAAAATTGCAATTATTTTGACAGATACTGCAATTGGGATGTTGGACTGTTGACCCCAATGGCTGAGTTGATGTATTGGCGTATGAAGCGGTTCCGGAGCTCACCTCTTGTTTCTGAGCACGTGCAGAGCAGCCCTGAGGAACAGGTGGTCGTACTCCAGCTGCAGCTTCTCCATGGACAGGGAGTGTGTGCTGGAGCCGCTCCCCCCGGAGCCGCTCACGCTGACGTACTGCGCCCAGTGGTCACTGACGTAACACACCGTCATCCTAGGGGAGTGGGGGGGGGGTCACACACACGCACACAAACCAAAACCACCATTGGTCTCATTTCATCCACGCAGCTCTGTTGCAACGCTTATTTAAAACATGAGACGACTGAAAGCACGGCTGGTAATGCTACAATAAGGGTGCATTGATTAATCATTTATTAACATGAGTTAATGCAGTAATAGGCTTTAACTAAGTCAATTAACAGTTAACTAATGGTTTGTTATAGTTTACTAATGGTGTTCATGTTAACGAACGTATTCATTTATATATTATTTAATTGAATGATTATTTATTATTAAGTAACCTATTGCCCCTAGCCCTAAGCGAATGCTATATGAACAATGCTTATTACTGCATTAACTAACTAACAAATTCATGGTTAATTAATGTAGCTGTACGGTTAAGTGCTAGCGTGTAGCTCAGGTTGCCCTGGCTGGCTTGTACTGACCGTATGGTGTGTCCAATGCGTTTGACCAGCTGTCTGTAGCGGGCCCGGTTGTAGGTCTGCAGGCCGACGGCCAGCACCTCGATGAGTGAGGAAGCGAAGGCGAAGATGCGCATCATCTTCTGACTGGAGCAAGCCTGGGGCTCGTACACACCTGCAGCCAGAGAGAGAGAGGGAGAGAGAGAGAGAGAGAGAGACACACACACACAGAGCGACTGCTTAGTTGCCACATTTATGTAGTGGTTTAAAACAGTGATTCCCGACCATGGGCAGATTCCAGGGGGTAAAGGACAGGTTAACAGGGGTAAAGCCTTGAATTAGACTTTGTTATACCTACAAAATGTCTCACCGATATATTAATATTTGTTGAGTTTGTTAAATAGTATCTTTACTTGATTTCTGATCGTCGATCAATAAAGTTAAGACCAGAAACCAGAAAAGTACACCCCAGCCTCTTACCTAACAATATAATACAATATTGTATATAGTAATGATGGAGAAGGATAACAGTATAGCGTTAACTTAAAGGAAAACTTTTCTGGTTTGTTCCCGAGGAAGAGGTGCTGGCACCGTACTGATCGGCTGTGGTGTAGAGAAGACAATAAAAGGTTGGTAAACACCAGAGTCAACCGGCTGTAGACAGACACTATGCAGCATAGTGGAGACGGGGGGAGGGGGGGCTCACCTTGCCTGCTGATGCCCAACATGTGGGAGTAGAGCTGCAGGAAGGGGAACTGGGAGAGCAGCGAGATCAGGTCCTCCTCACACAGCAGCAGCCAACTGCTGTCTGGATCCTCATCCTGAAGCACACACACAAACACAATTTGTATCATGGGTAGGATCAACACATTGACGGGAGCACCTCAGGGGACAGTCCTGTCTCCCTTCCTGTTCACACTCTACACCTCAGACTTCAGATACAGCTCACAGTCCTGCCACCTGCAGAAGTTTTCGGATGACTCTGCCATTGTGGGCTGTATCTGAAAGGGGCAGGAGTCCGAGTACAGGAGTGTGGTGGACAGTTTCGTGGACGAAATCACCTGCAACTCAACATCTCTAAGACGAAAGAGTTGGTGGTGGATTTCCTCAGTATTACGTGCAATATTAATATTAATATTACTGTCCAACATCATGTGCAATAATATTATTATTATTATTATTATCATGTTGTCTATAAATATTATCTATAACACTATACGTCATCTCCTCTCATCATCATGTGCAATATTCTTAATGTCATGTCCAATAATATTTCACTTCAATTATGCCAAATTGTTTTCGCCGTCGAAATCTTGCCTAGGTATTTGTATATTTTAACTGTAAATTTGTAAATCCGTTAGTTTATTTTTATTATTCTGTTGTTTTCCATATTGTTTTATTGTACTGTATCGCTATGTAACCTGGCACAAGAATTTCCTTCGGGATTAATAAAGTTCTATTCTATTGGGTGACAGTATAACAAAATTAGTTTTCTGTTTTTCTCAGCTCATAGACAAAGACGCCACCAGAAGATGGAGACCAAATCACGACTTTGCAGATCAAAATACACACGCAACAAATTTACGAAACTCTTCCCGGCTACAATCTATTACTATGTCTGTGAGCAGCTTAGCATAACCTCTTAGGCGCACACACACTCCCGTCCCTATGAATGTAGTCTGGTCACCAACCTCCTCTCCACCTTCATCTACCAGCGTCCAGTTGCCCGACGCGGGGCCCGAGGCCGCCGAGCTCTGGCTCTCGCACGGCCTCATGTGGCCCAGGAACTCTGCTCTGTGTCTGGGGGGGGGGGGTCATCACCAAGGTAAGGGTCAGATGAAACTCATGATTTAGCACATAATCACACAGTCAGATGCTCAGATCACAGGCGGTGGTGGGGGTGAGATGATCACCTGGCAGGAGACATGAGGATGGTCAGAGCCTGCATGAAGTGTTGAACTCCCCCATTCTCGCCCCACACCTCAATCTGAAAACCATTAGAAACAGGACTCAGAATTAAAAAAAAATTTTAACAGCAACTTGGAGGGCGGCATCACCAGGTAATTATTGTGGGGAAAGTATATGAGACAAAGTGATAGAAGAATTATGTTTAAAATCAATTTTAAAATGTAATCCCGTCATAAATCGGACTGCAAACTACATAGCATTTACGTTTGAGGATAAAAAGGCACCAACCTGAAGGAAGTTGGCTGCCCACTTTCCCATTCCAGCAGGACAACACAGAAGATGGCACAGTAAATACAGACGCTCTCCAGTGCCACCAAGTTGTAGTAATACCGCCACCTAGAGGTTGGAGGGGCAACACCATGTAAATACCTCCTAAAATAATAATAATAAGCATATTGGAACATGACAAGAGAAAGCAGTATGGGTGATTGATGGGCCTTGCAGTGGTGGCCGGCAACTAAACTAATGGAATGCTCTGCCCCTAGGCTTGGGCCAATGTACTAATATTATTTTATTCTTATTTTGTCTCTTTATTTATTTAACTATTATTTTTTTTCTCTTAATGTATTGTGCTTGTGCATTCTTATTTACTAAAATTGTTAATGTTCATGCCTGATTGTGCAGTGTCCTTGGGGACTTTGAAAGGCGCTTACAAATAAAATTATTATTGGTATATTATTATTATTATTATTATTGTGTAGGCAGGGCAAGTTTATAATAGCACCCTTCAAACAAAAGGGCCTTCATAGTGCTTTACCTAGGCGGGGAATCACATTCAAAAAATATTAAAAGGACAATCATCTAAAAAGACAACAGGAGGGCTTAAAACCAGTTTGACCTACATACCAGTCTTTCAAGCCAGTGATGGATGTCTGTTTGGAACTGCGTGTCGTCGAGGACTCTCCGTGTGAAGCTAAACAGAACGCTGACGGCCTCCTTCAGGGGCTGGAGGGAGGCGGGCTGAGTGTGACCGCCGCCACAATCTGACAACAACACAACAATATGCTTGTCAACAGTGGATTGTCATTTGTGTGACGGCAGAACTACACCTTTTGCTATTCTATCCAATGGGGCCTTTACACTCTTCCAAGCATCTCACCAGATTTGTCATTTTATTTGAAAACTTTAGGTTATGTTATGTTGATACATCATTTGTATATACATGTGTCATATGTGGCCTGTTTGGTTTACAGGAGGGTCAGACTGCCCCCTTGTGTTTTTGTAATGTGTTCTCTACACCAGGGGTTCTCAAACCTTTTGGGGCCAGGGACCCCTTACAGGGGAGACCGTTTTCCAAGGACCCCCTCATAAAATTCTACTCTTAGATGCCATTGGAGCCATTTGTATTCAAAAACGTTTCAACCTAAATACTTCAGATCTGTTTCATAATAATAAACAGAAACACATTACAATTTGAATCATGTTAATACCACTTATATACTTTTAAACAGAGGGTCATTGTATTCAAATTGCATTTCATTGACGTGTCACACATGATGTGTCACAATCATATGAGTTTCTGTTGGCCCAAAGCCAACATGGGTGGAGTAATGGACTCAATATGCTTGTTTTATTGGCCCAAATGGTCCCCGTCTGTAGATATGCACTTTTTAATGATACATTATGGCTTGCACGACTACTCATTTTTTCAAGTCAACCATTCAATCAATGAAGTCGAAAAAAAGTCGACTAGTCATCAGAAGGTGTCCAAAAAAATGAAGTAATGGCTTATTATATTATGGAACGAAAATGTATATTCCAACATTCAAAATGTCTCATTCGGTGTCAGCAATTATACGGCATAGGTTTACAACTCAAAGCATGTGCAATCCACGCAGGCACAACAAAATAAGAGAGCATCCTTTTTTATTGTAACATTTAACAGAAAAGTAGTTCCTACAGGTCTGATTTTCAAGACCTGCACCTTCCCCACACCCGCAATGCGCAACACCGAACCCACATCCGCACATAACCCGACCCGACGGCACAAGACCCGCAGCCCGACCCAAACTCGCATATCCTATAATAACCATGAGCAGTGAAAACGTCTCATAATGATCACCTTACACTCATCAGCCACGCATTTGCCCCAAAACGCGCAATCCAACCCACATCTTCTTTGTTTCACCCAGAACCGAACCCGGAAAAAATTACCCGCGGGTTTCATCTTTTCGAAGGTACTCTCACACTTCATCGCGCAATCCGTGTTTGGTAGGAGGTCCGACCTTGTGGTCATTACACCGACTAGTCTATGCAACCCATGATACAGCACAATTTTATAATTTATAGCAAATTATTTTACGGACCCCATTTTGAGAACCACTGCTCTACACAAACGTCAATAAAGTTGAATAGTTGTGGCATACATCACAGCAACAGTCAAACAGTGTGTGTATCTTTTCTTCCGCTGCCTACCAGTCAACAGGTGGTACAGGTACGACTCCACCTGCAAGCGTGAGAGGAGGGCGGTGTACGCGTGCAGCGCCACCTTCTGGTGCAGCAGCTCGGCGCGCGTCTCGAACAGCCTGCCCAGCTCGGACAGCACGGTCTGGCTGAAGTCGGCCTGCTGGAAGCGGTGGTAGCCGCACACCTTGGACTGGTCGGCACAGAGGCCCTGGAGGGAAGCAGAGTGTGGGACTTAGAGTGCATGGATGGCATTACTGGTGTCTACTGAATCTCCGATCCATTCCTATGGCTACTCTGCACTCTCTACAGGTGGGATTATTTTTTGTAGCTGTGCCTATTTCAATGTTGACTGTACACTTGGATCCAAGCTCTGAATCAGCGATGGGATCCAGTGAACTACAGATGCGATATGAGTCCCGTGTGTCTAGCGGCATATACCTGGGCTTTCAGCAGCATTCCTAGCCCATAACTAAAATGCAATCCAACTGGATACGGCATGTTTCAAAATGTCAATTTTCTAATTTCCACAATGGATATAAGATTAAAATGGCTGCTTTAGCAGTGCATCCCGCTAGCTCTACAACAGGAAAACAAGGGTAAAAAACTGACCAGCCCTTCTCAGTGTGGGTGTAACGAATTAAAACTGACATTCAGAATATGTAAATTAGTGAAAACTATCGTATACATAAAAAATAAAAATAAAAAGCCTTTTGGACCATGTATTCGATTATATTGTTTTGGTACTTGTTGAATTCCTACCACCACAAATAGAATCAAATTCTGTGGGGAAACAGTGTTTAGATAGTTAAATATGCTGGTTCGATCCCTGGACTTGGCCTAGCTAAGTGTTAAGGTGTCCCTGAGTAAGACGCCTAACCCTAACTGCTCCTGTGTATGTGTATGAATGGGTGAATGTGAGGCAATAATGTAAAGCGCTTTGGATAAAGGCGTGATATAAAATGTATTTCCCATTTACCATTCATCATCATCATGCAATGGTCCAGGGACCCACCTGCAGGGTAAGCTGTTCATCCCTGAAGCTCCACAGGCGGTTCTGGGTACTCTTGCAGTCGGACGACTGTGTGTGGAGCTGCGTGTGCGACTGGGCCAGCTGTCTGCGGCAGCGCCAGTAGTTCTGCAGCAGCTCGGTCAGCTCGTGGCCGTCCTGCTGGGCCATGGTGCAGAACTGGGCCGTGCACGCCTCCACACAGCCCAGCCACGCACGCAAGCCCCGCCCACCTCCCACGCTCGCAGCTGCTCTGGGGAGAAGGCCTGCAGCGCAAACGCATCATGACCCGGGGGTCTATGATATAGTAGTAGTAGTAGTAGTAGTAGTAGTAGTAGTATAGAAGTAGTTAGATACAGTATGTTAACTCTTTCCCTTATAACAAAGGTATACTGTTGGTTAGTGTCTAGATCTAGCATTATAGCAGCTATAGTTCTAGATCTAAATTATAGATGATGTTACAGATCCACAAATTCAAAGAGTTTTACTGATAGAAATATTGTACCTATAACTAACTTCACTATCAGCCCCTAGAGTAATATTCACTAGTAAAAAGGTATTAGTGGCTGGTTATTATTTGAAGTGCCTTCGTGGTAGTACATAAAAAGCATTGGTTTACCTCAACCTCAGGAGCTGTCTTGGGTAACTCTGGGTAGAGTCTGCTCCTGGGCAGCGCCGCTACAGTGCCCAGGGGCTGCAGACTGGGGGGAGACGTCTCTTGCTCAGCCAGAGCCAACACCGCCGGCCCTCTCGTCTTGCTGCTCCCGAGGGCCTCCTCGGAGAGCTGCATCAGGGGACCCTCCCCCAAGCCAGTGAGGGAGGGGTAGAGAGCCGGCGCGCTGGGCACCGCCGGCCTCTCGTCCACCTTGGCCGCTAAACAAGACTCGATCCACCTCTGATGGCTTGTCTCGGCTGCCTTTGTGCTCTCCGTTTCAGCTCTGAGATCCTGGCCTCGCGTTTCCACCAGTCGCTCATCATCACTTTGCTGTGTTTTGGGCGCGATTTGGGATTCTGTCTCGGCTGCGGCAAGGGTCGTGTCTGCGGACAACGTCTGTGGATCACTCGCCAACGCCGTGGATGAGCTCAGTGGAATTTCCGAAGGCTGGTCTTTGGTCACGTCTGTGGTGTCTGCGAGGGAATGAGCCGGGTCCTGTCCCTCTGTCCCCTGATAGGGCAGGCTGAGGGGGATATCAGAGAACCCAGAGCACAGAGCTTCCTCTGGGGGGGCAGCAGGCGGAGCTGCGGGCGCCTCCTCTGCCTGCCTCTGCTTCCGAGAAAGCTGAGAGAGAGAGAGAGAGAGAGAGAGAGAGAGAGAACACAAAAATCGATCTTGACATGGTTCATTAGCATTTGGCCTAGTTGTGACACGAGCTACAGCACATGACACGCCAGTCAACAGTTACATTGCGAGAGTTGAGCGTTATTGCTGAACATCTCATGGTAATCGTGGTAACACACGATGGATGTTGTGTGGCGACGGCGGGGTCACCTGAGGCTTTCCACTGGACTTGGACTTGCCCTTCTTCGGTCGCACTGCCTCCATGTTTGACGGCACCCTCACGTCACCCCAGATATCATTCGGGTCAGAGGCACATGTGGCTCATTAAATGCAGGCCTGATGGGAAGAACGTGTTGTCAACGCGAGGATGGTTGGAAACAACAACAACAACAACAACAATAATAATAATAACACATGTTATACAGCGTACGTGACGATGTGTTTGTCGCTGGAAGCTGACCAGCGAGCCCAGCCTGTGTCTGTTTTGTCAAGATAAGCAGCAGCGGTGGTAAACCAGGAGGCGAACGATCGTGTTTTCTGACTGACAGGCGTGTGGTCTGTAGCTCCGCACAAGAGGCGAAACCAAACGTTCGCTAGTTATCGCACAGCCTGAGCGTATCGACTCGGACAAGCTAATATGTAGACCTCAGCTTTACAATTGCCGATTAAATAATGTGTCAACAAGCAGCGATTATTGTAACGCGTCCTACCGCCATAGTTGTGTTCACCGCTTCGAGGTAAAGCGTCATTTTGCGGTTAAAAGACAATTCTTCGGAGCAGCTGTCATCGGGCTTGTTTTTGTTTTGTTTTGCGCGACGAACTCAGCTATCGCGATAACATGATCACTAACTCCGCCCCCTCGACGGAAAGTCAAAGGAGCCAAAGCGTCACAGTGAGAGTGCGCCCCCTATCGGCAGCTAGCAGTACACAAATACATGTGGCACTAGGGACAGTGTTTAGTAGAATGATTAGATGGCTGTGTGTGCTGTTTACAGTAGCAGTCCTCAGTCCTCCATCTACAGCATCTCAGTGTTAATTGTCATATAGCATGTGGTGGAAATATATCTATGATATGTATCAATGAGCAATGATCGAGATACAGCAATGAGAACAAAAAATCATCTCATATTTTTATCATTTTAATTACAAAACTACAAAACTACAAAAACAGACCGCATAGAACATGTGAGAGATTAGTTATCGTAATAAATTCAAATAATTAACAGTCCCCCCCAAAGAATCTCCACCTTATCGTGGTGGGGGGGTTTGGCTGCCTCCGTGACCCTGGGAGCTGTGTTGTCCGGGGCATTAGCCCCTGGTAGGGTCTCCCAAGGCAAAGTGGTCCCAGGGGAGGGCCCAGACTAAGAGCGATTCAAAGACCCCAAAGACACAGTCACCTCGCAGGACAACTGTCTCAAAATTATTATTTAGCATACTAAGTCATTCCACGTCCCTAGAACCAGTCGGCGATGCCGGGGATCCGCACGCCCAGGACCCCGATTTTGCCTACCGCCCGGTATACAATGCACCCGACCCCAATGACTCTCCCTGCAGGTGGTGAGCACACAGGGAGGTGACTCCACGTTGTCTTTTCGGGCTTGGCCCGGCCGGGCCCCGTGGATCCAGGCCCGGCCACCAGATGCTTGCCGACGAGCTCCCCTCCCAGGTCTGGCTCCAGAAGGGTGCCCGGCGAGGTGACTGATCTTTCCGGGAGTCTCTTCATGGGGTCTTTGAATCGCTCTTAGTCTGGGCCCTCCCCTGAGACCACTTTGCAGCTCCAATAGCATTGTGAGACTGAACAATAGGACCCAATGACTATGTAAATGTGGTAAAAAAATAAGATAAAATATAACAGATTGTTTTTTAGGATGGTTAAAGGTAACGTTGTAATTTTACAACAAGGGGTGTTACAGGGTTAAAATACTCAAATACAACTGTTGACTTGACAGTATTACTGACCACCACTGGGTTTCTTTCACTGGTGGAAGTGTTTTTGTTTTGTTTCGGGGACACACACACAAATGCCCGCGATAAGTTGTGGCCGTGTAACAATAGCAATAAGTACAGTATAAAGTTATATTCTTTTTTTCATTCTCTCCTCCTGTTTCTATTCTTTAATTTGCTGTGGTAACACCAACTGAGTTTCCCTCTCAAGGGATTGTTAAGGTGTTCATCAGCTGGTGGTGTGCCCCTCAACAGGTGTGTCTGGAGGACTCGTGTGACCCCGGCACCAGCATCGGCACCTACAGCATGCTGCTCCACTCCTACGCGGGCCGCACCATGCTGGAGTTCCAGGTGAGGAAGGCCTACGGGCTGCTCTCCGCATCATGTGACATGTGTCATGTGATATTCACGCCGGTGGATAAACACTTTAAGGGCAACCGGACGTTGTGACCGGTAACACAGTTTAGTCCATTGCCGTGTTAACAATATGTGGGGTTTTTTTGAGTGTGTATTGTGAAAAATGCATTAAACCGTGTGTGTGTGTGTGTGTGATGGACAACATAACAGGCTGTGCAACAACTCCAATCGTTCAACCTCAGAATCCACTTGAGGCACGATGCGGTCTTCGTTCCCTCATGCCCTAATTATAGATAATGTCTCTCTTCCTCTGTTTGTTGAATCGGAGTCAGAGTGCCTTAGCTGTGTTTAGCTGTAGACTAGGAGCCCTGATGGAGCCAGGGTGGTGTGGAACCCGTCCAGGCTTCACTGTGGAAATAGCAGCACATGCTCGCCAGGTTTATTGACCAGAGGAAGCAGCTTAATTATCATTCTTGTACCCTAAAGCAGGGCACACAGAGGAACGTTAAGTGCCAAGTTAAACACCCTTATACATCACTATAGGTGCATGCAAATTCCTTTCATTGCACACACACACACACACACACACACACACACACACACACACACACACACACACACACATACACACATACACACATACATACATACATACATACATACACACATACACACACACACACACACACACACACACACACACACATCCACTGATTTGAGGATTTAAAAAATGAGGTGCAAGAGAGATAGACAGGTACACACGTCTACCGTAATAGCAGGGGCTTATAATGTGTCATTACAAAAGTACTGCGCCATTGCGTTTCCATTTGTTAGTTCACTTTGAGGTAATCCACAGATTCTAGTAGTATAAACCTAAGTATCATATTCTATGATGACAGCTTTAGGGCCAGAGCCTGCCACAGTTAAGCCTACCAGGTGTGTGAACATTTAGAATATCTGTTCAAACTAATTACCTACAATTTAGTCATGGGTTAGAGTTAATACTTAGTCTTTGTCAGGGCTACAGGGTTTATACAGTTTACAACCAGAACCGTTACTCAAAAGAACCCCTCTCTCTCTCTCTCTCTCTCTCTCTCTCTCTCTCTCTCTCTCTCTCTCTCTCTCTCTCTCTCTCCTCTCTCCAGGAGATGATGACGGTGTTCCAGCTGTTACACTGGAACGGCACGCTGAAGTCTCTCAAGGAAAGACAGTGCTCCCGACGGGTACAATCACATGTCTTCCTTAACCTACCTGGTCAAATAACACCTCGGTTTTAACATTCACATTTGAATGCAGTTTTCTGTTCTGTGTGCAGATATTGAAATATACATGTTGTTTCTCTTTCCCTCTGTCGGAGTGTGATTGCCTGTGTTTCTGTATACAATACATGGAAGAATTTTTGTTTTGTTCCGCATTTGAAGATTGAAATATTTCAGTTGTTCCTCTTTTCCTCTCCCAGAGTGTGATTTCCTATTTCTCCAAGCGGGGACTGGACGAGTACCTGCGCAGCAGCATGGCTCTGGATTGGCTGGAGCGCGAGCAGCGGTCGCCGGGCAGAGCAGCGGAGGAGCTGCAGGTGGCCCAGCGGGAGGTGGTGCTGGCCCGGCGGCGGGGCACCGAGCTGCGCTTCTACAAGGAGAGGACGGAGATCCTCAGCTTGGCGCTGAGCCAGGCCTACACGCCCCTCCAGCACCACCCCAGCGCGCCGTCCCCGGAACAGGAGAGCGCCGGCTACGACTACGAGGAGGAGGAGGAGGAGGAGGAGGACCTACGCCACCGCCCGCCCCCAAGATACGAGCAGGACACCCTGCCCTGGACCACGCCGCCAGGGAGTCCCTCACCGGGCCTCCGTCAAAACACACAACACACCTGACCTCTGAGCCCCACCCCAGAGTGTACCACCCGCTGCACTAGTCTGACTACACACCATGCTGTGCCCTGGCATCTGAGAAGCTGCCTTTAATGAAAGAGGGCCATTTGTTTCACTCTGTGGTTGAAATAAATCTCTGATCTGACAAATATCCACTGGAGCATTGAAATATTCTCAGTTCTACAATAAAGAACTGCATTAAATATGAAGTAGCATCAAATACATTTTGAGTGGATACCAATTGGACACCATGGGATTTGCTGTGGATATTACCACCATTTCCGTTATTCTGTTATCTGTCAAAGAGCAGTTTGAGCAGAATAAATGTAGCAATGTAATAATGCTAATAATGAGATGTAACCTGTGTATATCAAAACAGGTCAATCGTTTTGTACTGCAATTATATGTGCTACAGGTGGTTTGGTTAGCTATGTCCTAAGTTGCTAAGTTCCTGCAGTATGACAAGGTGGTATGGACAATTTGACCTGAAAATATTTTTGAAAACAATGATAGTGTATCAGTGTGAGGTACAGTATGTAGTCCACACCTTGGTCAAATAATAATGTATCTAAATAAAGCTTGGGCTCACTGATTAAACATCATGTGAACAGTTAATAACATAATAACTTTGGTCTTGTGACACGCATCAGATAGACACTTCAGGTTTGTAGTCCACAATTTTTCCATTTGGAAGACACAAATTGCTTGTGATGTTAGATGAGTTGATAAAGGGAAATTGTATATACCGGGGAACGGTAGACATTCTGTATCTATGTGTCTGTTGTGTGTGTGTGTGTGTGTGTGTGTGTGTGTGTGTGTGCAATGAAAGGAATTTGCATGCACCTATAGTGATGTATAAGGGTGTTTAACTTGGCACTTAACGGTCCTCTCTGTGTGCCCTGCTTTAGGGTACAAGAATGATAATTAAGCTGCTTCCTCTGGTCAATAAACCTGGCGAGCATGTGCTGCTATTTCCACAGTGAAGCCTGGACGGGTTCCACACCACCCTGGCTCCATCAGGGCTCCAAGTCTACAGCTAAACACAGCTAAGGCACTCTGACTCCGATTCAACAAACAGAGGAAGAGAGACATTATCTATAATTAGGGCATGAGGGAACGAAGACCGCATCGTGCCTCAAGTGGATTCTGAGGTTGAACGATTGGAGTTGTTGCACAGCCTGTTATGTTGTCCATCACACACACACACACACACACACGGTTTAATGCATTTTTCACAATACACACTCAAAAAAACCCCCACATATTGTTAACACGGCAATGGACTAAACTGTGTTACCGGTCACAACGTCCGGTTGCCCTTAAAGTGTTTATCCACCGGCGTGAATATCACATGACACATGTCACATGATGCGGAGAGCAGCCCGTAGGCCTTCCTCACCTGGAACTCCAGCATGGTGCGGCCCGCGTAGGAGTGGAGCAGCATGCTGTAGGTGCCGATGCTGGTGCCGGGGTCACACGAGTCCTCCAGACACACCTGTTGAGGGGCACACCACCAGCTGATGAACACCTTAACAATCCCTTGAGAGGGAAACTCAGTTGGTGTTACCACAGCAAATTAAAGAATAGAAACAGGAGGAGAGAATGAAAAAAAGAATATAACTTTATACTGTACTTATTGCTATTGTTACACGGCCACAACTTATCGCGGGCATTTGTGTGTGTGTCCCCGAAACAAAACAAAAACACTTCCACCAGTGAAAGAAACCCAGTGGTGGTCAGTAATACTGTCAAGTCAAGTCAGTTGTATTTGAGTAGCCCTTAATCACGTGTGTGTGTGATTATACTGGTGCTTACAACACTGTGTGTGTGGTGTGTGTGTGTGTGTGTGTGTGTGCATTATACTGGTGCTTACAACACTGTCTGTGTATGTGTGTGTGTGTGTGTGTGTGTGTGTGATTATACTGGTGCTTACAACACTGTCTGTGTATGTGTGTGTGTGTGTGTGTGTGTGTGCATGCGTATGTGCGTGCATGTGTGTGTGCGTGTGCGTGTGTGGTGTGTGTGTGTCGGTGTGTGTGGTGTGTGAGGTGTGTGTGTGTGTGTGATTGTACTGGAGGTGCTTAGAGCGCTGTCTGTGTGTGTGCATGTGTGTGTGTGTGTGTGTGTGTGTGTGTGTGTGTGTGTGTGTGTGGTCGTGTGTGATTGTACTGGAGGTGCTCACAGCGCTGTCTGTGGCGGCCTGCTTCAGACTCTGGGAGATGAAGGCAGGGCTGATGCGTCGCGACGGCAGCTCGTTCATCAGGGAGTTCATGAGGGCCACGCGCGCCGCATCCCTCCGCGCCTCCGCCTGCGTCTCACACACCTGGGGGGGGGGGGGGAGACAGAGAGAGAGAGACAGGAGAGAGAGAGAGAGGAGTGGATTAAACCTAGTAGAGTATTTATTTCTAAAGAACATGCACTGTACAGCGTGGGCAAAATAAATAATAAATAAATAAATATGCAATCTGCTGCATGATAACAGGCAAAGGTAAAAATGGTCTTAACGCTTGAGAGTTAAAAAGTAGGTTTCCAGGAAGGAAGGTTGAGGGAGACATAAAGGGAATGTATTTATAACGTTAGACTGGAAGCTTCTGCAGCAGTTCACAAGTGACGATCATGGGATCAGGAGTTAAATCAGGTTTCAGATTATGAGAGTCATACTCGAGTCGTACTGAACCATACTGAATAATCTGCAATGAACCGGGCCAACTGGGTGACAGCAAACCTTTTGAACACAGCCGTTGAACCTTTGATGTGTGTGAGTTCATATGGGACTGGGGTATGAGCTTGTGTGTGTGGGTGTGTGTGTGTGTGTGTCTCCATCCATAGGTGTGTGGGTGGGTATGTGTGTGTGTGTGCGTGTCTCCATCCATATGTTTGTGATTGGGGGGTGTGTGTGTGTGTGTGTGTGTGTATGTGTGTCTGTGTTAGTGTATGTGCGCACCCTGTAGTTCCCGAAGCAGCTTCCTCCGGGCAGGGTGACGTAGCAGACGTAGGGGGGGCCTGGCGCCGGGGCAGACTCATACAGCAGCAGCAGGCTGCTGGGGTCCATCCTCAAGTCCTCCATCAGCTCGCTTGAGGAGGGTTCGTTCAGCTGACCGGTCTGCTTCTTCTGCCAGAAGTGATGCAGCATCGCCACCACGTTCACTTGCACACCGGCAGGAAGGAGGGGCTTAGTGATGATGTCATCACCATTACATCATGCTTCCAATAGTTTACAAAGCTGGGATAGGACAGTATTATCCTGGTTGAGAAAGTGAAAATCTGAAGTCTACTAATTAACCACCTGGGTTACCATGTTGCATACCCCAGATGTAATGGGGAGAGATTAAATACAGTTGGACTTTTATTTTCAGAATATTGTTTTTTAACTATATTTTAATTTTGAATATAAATATAAAAAGTCATGATGAGTGATATTGGCTTTTTTTTCTCCCTATATTCTTCTCAGCCTCACTTGTAGGTCTAAAAAAGCCTCTGCCAAACTAAAGTCCAGACTAAATGAAAATATACTGAAACTATTTTCATTAGGACACATGATCTGTGTTCACGCCTTTGTTCGTGCGTTTGTGTGAATTTGTATAAATGTTGACCTGTGTATGTGAAGCGGTAAGGTTTCAGTGGAACCACATTCTCCAGAAGGGTTTGTTTGAACAGAGGTTAGTGAAGTGGGGGGACCCACCCACACATCACTGGTGCTAAGGGTGCTACCATCAGCGTTTCCCAAACCTTTGAGCACTTGAACTGACCCATGGACGGATTTAGAAGATCCCTGTTGCTTTCAACCTGAGAACAACCTAACCCCAACAACAAGCCACTTGATAGATATATACAGTATACAGTATATGTATATATACGTATATGTTAAGTTCATCCAAGGTATGGGTATAGTTCATCCAATGTATGAGTCTAGGTAATATAATCAAGCCGAGCATTGTTTCATTCTTGGAAAAAAAAATATATACAGTATATATATACTACTCCCTTTTTTAAAACATATTTAATATTGACATAAAAATATATGATCTCTCCCTTTTGTGTTGTTACTCACTTGTATTAACCTTATTGTGACAATGATCAGGTGATACTCACAGTCTTTGGGGCTGTTGCTCATCGCCTCACTCTTCAACAGGTGTGACATCATGATGTTCTCCTGCATTTCCTCTGAGGCCATCATCATCATCGCTGCCCTTCGGGGCCTCTCTCTCACGTCGTCCTTCTGTCGTTGTCGTCGCCCCCCCACCCCTGCCTGAACACACTCAGTCCCCTCGTCTCATCACCTTGCTCTGGCTCGGCTCCGACAGCACAATGAGGTAGCAGGCGGCTCTCTCATGGTTGCGAGCGGACCAGGGTGGGAGGTTGTATACGGAGAGAGAGAGGGGGGGCAAATCCTCACGCCTCTTGACTCTCCCGATAGTTTCCCTCCACTTCTATTCCTCCCCCCTTTTGGTCAGCCCCTCACACTCCCCCCCGCCCTCTCACCTCCCCCCTCTCCTGTGTGAACATCTCACTGGGGGCTCCTCTTCTGAAGGGGACCACCTTTGTCCCCCATACTGCCAATTAGCAGTGAGGCCTCCTCCCCCCCCCCTCACTCATTCTACACTTACATACACACTTGCAAACTCCCCTTTATGTCTTTCGTGTGCACGCTCCCTCTCTCAAACACACACACATGCATACACACACGGTACGTACTGCACTGGAATGCTGCCCCCCCCTCCTTCCTTTGCACAGTGCAGCTGGCTAATCCCTAAACAGAGTCACAGTTAGCATTGCCCTGCTGAACCTCTCAGCATGGAACACATTAGCCTGGAGATGACGAAGCTAACTAGATAATAAACAAATCTAAACCAAACCTGACATACCATTTATAGACCTCCCGACATTCATGCCTCCAAAGTTCACCGCTGAATATCCTATCCTATACAGAGGGTCTGGAGTGGAGGAGGGGGGGAGCTGGTGTGTGTGTGTGTGTGTGTGTGTGGGGGGGCGATGGTTGGTAGGATCTTGTGTTGACTGTTCACACACTTGCCTATGCTCACCGAGGCCGGAGTCTGAGCTCAATTCACCCGGTAGGTATGAATGGTCATTGTTCTGGTCTGAATTCAGCCGCTTCTGAAAGCCTCTTACACATTAATGAACCAAATAGTGAGAAAGGAGTGGTTTCTAAGCTCCCCCGAGTTCCGTCTTTAGCTACGCTACGTGTGTGTCTATGCGCTTCTCAGCGAATCAGCATATGTCTCCGCACCATTTTGAGGCAACTTGCATTGGTGTGTCAATCTCTCTATGAGTTGATTGGCTGCAGGCTTCCATTCAGACGCTTGTCCAATTGTTGAAGGGCATTGTGTCGGTGGCATCTGGAGGGAGATGAAAGGTTCCCATGGGCTGAAGTTGGAATCCAAGGGGCTACGATATCCTTCACCCCGTGAGTAATGAAGTCAGATTTGTATGAGGTTTTCTGTTTAGTGTAACAAACTTTTATTTAATTTCCAACACAATGTCTTGTCATCATGCGGCATAATTTGGATAAATTGTAGTTATTTACAATGTACTATCTCGAAGCATGTTTATAATCGGATGTCACACCAAAACACTTCCCACCAGGTCTGAACGGGGGTTCTGCTTCGCTTCTTCGGATGAATGAATGACCTCCTTCACACCAATTTATACCGTTAAAGCCGAACCACACAAACAAGAGTCACACAAAGTCTTTGCCGTTCCATTTCCCCTCCGCACGCGGGGAGTTCCGGCTCACCCCCAGAAGGAGTCGCAGTCCAGACTGGACTTGATGACCACGTCGTTTTCCCTCCTGGCTTTGGTGACCAGGTTGGCCTCGCCCCTCTGTAGACGTTTCTTCTGAGCGGACTTCTGCTGCTTGCCGAGCTGCCGGCGAATCTTCTGTCGCACGACCTCCTACAACGCAGCGGTCACACGAAACATCACCACCTGAACACTTATACACCCACCATCTTATGGAAACATCCTACGACCTGAACACACACACACTCTCGGCGAAACCCAATACCTGAACAATTTTACACACTATCTTAGAAAAATAGCAATACCTGAACACTTACACACATCATGTTAAGGGTTGTTTTAATGTAAATCAATCTCAGTGATTCCATTCTTTAGCAATGCTTGGTTGATACTAAAAGTGAACGGCATTGAGACACGAACACTCCAGACGTGTCGTGTGTGTGTCTCTGTGTGGTTACTAACCGGGGGTATAGTGGAGCAGCTTCCCACACTGCCCACTGTGTTTTCACTGTCCCTTCTCATTCGGTGTTCTGCCAAATGCAGAAGGCTGTCTTCGTCTCTGCAGGAGAGAGCACATGAAACACACAGTTTGACATCCACAGCGCAAAACAGTTCATTAGATGTCGGAAATATATGGTTTCCAAACACAAAATAGTCTGGGTATTCACTGGGCATTTAAAAAAACCTTTTAATAAATTGTCCGTTTTAATTATTAACATCAATACATTTTTACATGGAACATTCACAGTCTTTGGCCACCTTTTTCCCAGTTATGATTTCCGCTGATGGGTATGAGACAATTAGAAGAACATCTAAAAATCGACCTTCTAACCTGAATGGTTTGAACTCTCTGTTGGCGGCAGACAGGTCCAGCAGCTCGGGACACGCATCTTCCTCCTCTCCTCGTCCGTCATGGTTGCTCCCAGCCTCTTCTCCTCCTTCTTCCTGCCCTTCTCCCTCGTCAACGCCGTCAACGCCACCAACGGCCGGCTCCTGCTGCGTCTCCGTCTCTTCTTCTCCGGTAGGATCCTCATTCCCTGCGTCCTGCGGGTCCGTCTGTGGCTCCTCGAGTTTCAGCCCCTCCAATTCCAACATGGCGTGTTTGTATTCCTCCATGTCGACGCCTTGCACCCCTCGATTCTCTTCCTCTGCACCTTCTTCCTCCTCCTCCTCCTCTCTCTTCTTCCTCTTCCTCTTCCTCTTCCTCATCGCTCTCAGGCCCGGCGGGGTGAAGCAAGGCGGCGTCCTTCTCTAAATCTTTGGTGAAGCCGCTGGCTGAAATCTCCACATCCAGAGAGGAAGACCGACTGTGGTGTACAGACACAAGAAAACAAAGTTGCGATCGATCCAAACTGTTGAGTTTGGATCATTCCCCTTTGTTTCACAACCACACAGAGAGACAAAACATTGAATGAATTCTGTTCTCACCTGATGTCTTCAAAGGTTGGATACAGCTCACTCTCGTAGTTGTATTTTCTCGCGAAGAAATCCCGGATGCATTTGACGTCTCGGTCAAAGTACCTAGGAATAAAAAAGGTAAAAGAGAGAGCATTAACATTTTCTCTCCCAATATGGCATACATCAACGTAAATGATGTATGTGAGAGTGGGACCGACCACTCTGCGTTGAGGTGCGATGTGGAAACCATCTGGGGAAAGTCGATCATGGTCACGTGGTCACTGTCGTCCAGCATCAGGTTGAACTCGTTAAAGTCTCCGTGGATGAGGCCATGATTGGCCAGCTTGACGATAAGCTCCATGACCTCGTTGTATAGACCAGGTGGATCCTGCAGCTCCCGTATCTGACACCTAGGGACAAAACGTAAAGAGAGAGACTGTTAGTCGTTGGCCTGGGCATTGGTGTAGCCCAGGGGTGGGCAATTATTTTGGCTCAAGGGCCACATTTGGTTTTTAAAGCTGACAGACGGGCCGGGCCGGGCCCCCCCCCCGGGAGACACTGCCTCGGTGCCCGTTGCGCGTCTAGCACCCGTCCCCCCGTCCCCGTCCCCGGGAGTCACTGACTCGGTGCCCGTCGCGCGTCTCACGGTAGCGGTATTGCTCCGAATTAACGGTCTGCATATTAGTGTCCTCTGATCTAGTGGAACCAATCAAGAAATCAATTGCAGAATGAAAAAAAACAGCGAAATGAATACTACAAATGTAAATGTATTATAGGACTGTTGTTAATGTAAATGCCCGACGGGCCGGATTAAACAACGCAACGGGCCGTATGTGGCCCGCGGGCCGTAGTTTGCCCAGGTCTGGTGTAGCCATTCACTCAAATAGGGTACAGGTAAAACAGTTAAGGAAAACGAACACCTTTTTTTTTTAGCTGACTCGGCAGACACACTTGGTGAGAGGCGGTTGGCTATGATTGTCATACACTAGGATGTAACTTGCTACATTACTTTTAGTCTAAGATAAGATGTTTTGGGGTTTGGTTTTCCTTTAATCAAAGAAGGAATGTTTTAAAAAGAGGGTTGTTCCGTTACATACAGTGGATATCCATTGATGAGTTCCATCACTACAGCATGCCTGTTGTAGTCCACCGGCTTGGGAACAGGGAAGCCTCTGTCATATAGCGCCTGGGAACGAGAGACATATTATTAACTATACAGTGTATTGACCACAACAAATATGTCAGCTGCCTCCTTCAAAACAAACTTTATTTAGAGAGTAATACATGGTGCTTCATGAGGGAAACACAGCAAAAACAAAAAGAGTTAAGAATCACAGATACATTTCAGAGGCAGGATTATATGCAGAAAATTACACCTTCGATAGGTAAGAGTGTATTTTATTAATCTCAGACAGGGAAAGGATGGGATGAGGAGATGGCTACATTAAAACGGTATTTTTAGGATTTTTCCCTTGCACTTTACCTTCATGTAGGCAAATTCCTTCATGGCGGAGAGGCGGGAGAGGTAGAGCCAGGACATATTCTTCCTGTGCTTGTGGTAGTCCCTCTTGTTCTTGAGGTTCCTGAAGGACGTTCGTCCCAATCTGTGAAGCTTCAGTGCATACTGGTCTCCTTGTGGACTTGCGACAATGTAAATATCTGCAAGGGAACGGGGATGTGCATCTCTGTCATTAAACACATCCGTCATGGAAAAAAAGCACACACATTTCTGAAAGATTTCAAGTTCTTCTCTTCTTCTGGTCCCTTGAATGGCCTATGGCAATTGAGTTGCCTTTATAATTGTGAACCGGGTAACTTTTAGTTCAGTATTTCTAATGTGAAACTGGGTAACTTTTAGTAACCCAGCATTTCTAGAAGTACCTGACTCTTTGCCCACACCCATCTGGTTGCCCACAGAGAGCAGGACTTCTCTGGCGCACAGGGTCTTCAACGCAAGGTAGTCATAGCCCCCGTAGTTCAGCCTGTAACCATGCACAGCTGAGGAAAAACAACAACACATTGAATATCTTGAGTTGCACTTCATTACGTTTGGGTCCGTCTGTCTGAGGTGACATAATAGAAGGACTTGTATGCTTGGATGACATGCATGCTCTTACTCTTTGTGTGTTCGTAGGCCAGAAGTTTGTGTTTCACGAGTTCTCTTAAGACCTTGTTGCAGCCGCCGTGTTTCAGGCTGGCGATGGAGGCCAGCAGACTGACCGGGACTATTTCATGGTTCTTCATTCCCATCTCAACCTGTGGTCACAAAACAACAACAAAATAACATTAGATGTGTTGCCAAGTACAGCAGAGTAAAGAGTCAAGACAATAGGAATACATTACATACAATACATACAATACATCTATATATATATATACACACACACACAATAAGAGGAGTAGAAAGGTAAATGCAAAAATACATTATTGACTGTATGCTACATTGTTGACTTTTAAACTATACATTATTATTGGTATATTGATTATGCATATGGAGAGCAGTTATATACAGATATCCTCTTCGTATATAGCCGTTGTTGTAAATGCAACACATGCTTCATGATAACAGTACTTCAACGTGTTTGTCAGTGTGTCAATAGTATTAATATAATATTATACATATTAATATAATAGTAATGTGTCGATAAAGTAACTCACCGCAGTCAGCACCCTGAAGTCATCTCGAGATAAATACCTCAGAACGACAACATTTAATTTCCCCATATTTCAAAGAATCACCAAAAAACACTTTCACTGATTATTTTTATGTGTAATTCCGTAATTCAGAAGCTGCTCCACATTTTTATCAACACACGTTTTTCAAGCGGAAGTCGGAGGAGCGGAGATGACGCGTCACCGAGGATCCGGTCGTGTTGTTACGTCACGACCACGCGTGGAAGAAAAACGGTATTTTATTTTTATTTTATTATTTATTTGAGTGTGCTTGTGTGACATACGATTATTTATATATTTCACCTGATATCGCATTATTAGATTATATAACTAGTATCTGGAATATAATAGTGGAAAAGAAAAGAAATGAGTGAGTATGAAAATGTGCTAAAATAAATGTTTCTTGTTAGTTATCGCTATGGGAAATACTATAATAATAATAATAATAATAATAATAATATTGATAATAAAATATAGGTAGCTACACAGGTGGTTAGCGAATAGTAACGCTGGTATCATCATTTTGGGACGGGTTAAACTTTGCGGACGGGTTAGTTACTCATCACTCCCACCTAGTGGTACATTTGCTCACACAATATCTTTCTTGACCTGACAATAAGGTCAGTGAATAAGATAAATAATGGGACAAACAGACATGCTTTGATCCAGCACTCATTAACACGGTGAGACAGAGAACATTCAACAGCAAGTGATGAGGAAAAATAATAGAAGGGCATTTTGTCTGTCTGTGAGGCAAAGGCAATCATGAAAACACAAAATATGTAATCACCCTCAGCATTGAAACATGTAGTTAGTGACACAAGATAAATTGTCATTTCATTAATGTTACAACAAGAACAGGATACATCCTTATTCCTCTCCAAAACGAACCACAACTTCATATAACTATAATAGAAGCGTGTAATGTGTAAATATGGGATGAATCACATTCTTGAAATGTCAATTACACATTTGGGTGCTAATATTTTGCGCTGCGTGTGTGTCTAAAAGATGTAAAAACAATATGGCTGCCTGTCTGGGGGTGGGGTGGTGGTGGTGGTGGTGAGGTGTGGTGGTGGTGGGGGTATTAAAGTGCATAGATTTACTGGCAGGTCTCTGTTGCCATAGCAGCGGGATTCTGTGCATTCCACAGGCAGGTAGGCCCTAAACAGAGTGAGTGTGAGACTGTCTACCCCAGACTTCACTGTGACAGACAGGGCTCTGTTCGGCTCTCAAAACATACACACACGCACACAACACACACACACACACACACACACACACACACACACACACACACACACCACACACACACACACACACACACACACAGACATACACACTCACAGACATACAACACAACACCCACCCACCCACACACTCACACACACATACACTCACTCACACACACTCACACAGCTCTGCACTTCGTGTTGACTCAGTGGAATTCCTCCATTGGTTTATTTAACGTTCTGTGGTGCAGTCAGTAGCTGTGTCCAAGAGAAGCCAAGCGTGTGTGTGTGCGTGTATGTGTGTGTGTGTGCATACTTAGGATGGTGTGAGTGAGCATATGGGCCTACACCTATTTGCATAATTGTGTGTGTGTGTGTGTGTGTGTGTGTGTGTGTGTGTGTGTGTGTAATGTATTTAATTTCACAGTTATTTTCACGCTGATTTGTGTAAGCTACACTGTTTGTGCCTTTACGTGTTTAATTACATAACCAAAAAAACCCACCAAATACTTTGCAGCTTATACTTTTATTATGCCTACGAGAAAATGCATGGCACAATGCCCCAGAGGTGTTCTGGTGGGTGGTGGTGGTGACCAGGCTCGCCTGTATTTGGGGCTGAGAGAAAGCACAAAGACGCACTGTTTAAATGTCATCAATAGCGCAGCATAGAAACAAACGACATAGAACAGAACCATAGAAGACATGACACAAGAATGGTAACTATGTCACTTTACAAAGTGCAGTGCTTTGGGCATTGCCATGGATGGAAATGCATCTGGGTGGAAGAAAGTGTTGTGAATTTAGTATCCCTGTTGCAGTGGGAAAGAAGCTGGCAGGATTATCATCGTTGCTGATAATCACGCTCCTGACTGACGGGTTCTAATCACCTGTGACTCAGTGTTGTTTTACTGCAATAAGAGTCCTCCAAACAAAGCCACACTGTTTGCCACACTGTTTGTGCTTTGTGGTTCTGTGTTCCTCGGCTGCAGCACTCCCCGTGGCCGCCAGGTGGCGCTGTGACACAGGTGGACAGCTCCCACCTCTTTGTCTGCCCTCATTTTATTGTTTCTAGTCTGTGGTTCACACTTGAACAGAGCTGGTTTGGGCCTTGTACACATGTAGTCTACTACTTAGAAGAGGAAACAAAAGCAAAAAATAATTGACATAATAATATGAGCAATTATACTGATAATATGTATTACAGTCATTATAGTATGTAATACATGTTATCGTATCATGCATGCAAGCAATTATTGACAGTATGCGTTCTAGGACTATAAATACATGTACAACTGTATAGATTTACCTCTGTAGTTAGTGTAATTCTTTGCAATAGTTTTTTTTATTGTCTACAGCAGCAGTAGACAATAAATAAGACTATAAGACTTGCTGTTGAACTATACACATTTTAAATAATATTTCTATGATCGTGTGTCGTTCCAGTGTTACTGAGGCCATTCGAGTGATGCAACAACCCGGACACATTTTACATTTTCTCTTTTTTTCTGTTTCTGTTTTTCTCTTCGCCCCCATTTTTCCAGAGTGCGGCCCAGGCAGAGGGAGTCACATGATAACACTCACTGCACTGATATTTTACAGCAAATTTGTTTGTTATTGGATTAACATGTCATCAGATAATTCAATTCAGATGGACCTCTTCTAACATCCTGCATTCCATCCATATTCATGGGATGTTTGGTGTTGAAGCAGTCGCGCCTCAAGAAGCCCCCCGTCCCAGGAATATCTTGTGGCACCGTTACTGGGAATACAATAAGAGGATTAGACACATGCGTTGCACATGTATTTCAAAGGGAAAAGAGCGGTTTTGTTGCAGTGGTTCACACGGAAAAAGCACTTTGGTAATTTATCAGATGCGTCTAATGTATAATTGATTATCTTTTTTTAACGGCTGTTCATTTTAAGACTTCTTTTAGGGAATCCACCCAATGGGCTTTCGGCTCATTGCATGAATCTCCAAAACGCAGATCTTCTTGCCAAAAAGTCTCATATATCATTTTGATGAGTTGATCCATTGGGGATATAACTAATAGTAAACCCCTCCCCTCGCCGGGCCCTATTGGTCAGCCGGTTGATTCCATTCATTCTTTGGGTTTTAATTTGATCTCAGCTCTTCCCATCAGGCGGTGTGACTTGATCCCCGGGCTCCCGGCCATTGTAAACGAAGAGCGCAGAAGCCAGGAAGTCCATGACAGACAGGGCTTAGACCGCCGGGGCCCTGACATCCAATAACATGTGGAAGTGGCCAGGGAGTGACCACCACTGTGTGCGGGGCATGACAGCCCAGGATTAAAGGGTGAGAGTGTGTGGATCTCTGGAATTATCTGAACCGTAGCGGAACAGCCGTCCCCTGATAGTCACACAGCAACATGGGGCAGCAGATGGACTTTTCCTGATCCAATCTACTACCTCCCAAATATCTCTCTCTCTATATACAGTATATATATATATATATATATACACACAGTTGTGGTCAAAAGTTTACATACACTTGTAAAGAACATGTATGTCATGGCAGTCCAGAGTTTCCAATAATTTCTACAACACTTATTTTTCTGTGATAGAGTGATTGGAGGACATACTTCTTTGTCACAAAAAACATTCATGACCTTTGGTTCTTTTATCAATTTATTACGAGTCTACTGAAAATGTGACCAAATCTGCTGGGTCAAAAATATCCATACAGCAATGCTAATATTTGGTTACATGTCCCTTGGCCATTTTCACCTCAATTAGGTGCTTTGGTATCCATCCACAAGCTTCTGGTTGAATCTTTGACCACTCCTCTTGACAGAATCGGTGCAGTTCAGCTAAATTTGTTGGCTTTCTGACATGGACTTGTTTCTTCAGCACTGTCCACATGTTCTCGATGGGGTTTAAGTTAAGGCTAGAATTAAGTCCTTAATTCTAGCCTGATTTAGCCATTCCTTTACCACTTTTGATGTGTGTTTGGTGGTCATTGTCCTGTTGGAACACCCAACTGGGCCCAAGACCCAACCTTCTGGCTGATAATTTTAGGTTCAAGAATTTGGAGGTAATCCTCCTTCTTCATTAATCCATTTACTTTCTGTAAAGCACCAGTTCCATTGGCAGCAAAACAGGCCCAGAGCATAATACTACCACCACCATGCTTGACGGTAGGCATGGTGTTCTTGGGGTTAAAGGCCTCACCTTCTCTCCTCCAAACATATTTCTGGTCATTGTGGCCAAAGAGCTCCATATTTGTTTCATCTGACCACAGAACTTTCCTCCAGAAGGCCTTTTCTTTGTCCATGTGATCAGCAGCAAACTTCAGTCGAGCCTTAAGGTGCCGCTTCTGGAGCGAGGGCTTCCTTCTTGCATGGCAGCCTCTCAGCCCATGACGATGTAAAACACGCTTGACTGTGGACACTGACACCTGTGTTCCAGCAGCTTCTAATTCATTGCAGACCTGCTTTTTGGTGGTTCTCGGTTGACTCTTGACCATCCTGACCAATGTTCTCTCAGCAGCAGGTGATTGTGTTTTCTTCCTGATCGTGGCAGTGACACAACTGTTCCGTGCACTTTATACTTACCAACAATTGTTTGCACAGTTGATCTCGGGACCTGTAGCTGCTTTGAAATTGCTCCAAGTGACTTTCCTGACTTGTTCAAGTCAATGATCTGCTTTTTCAGATCCGTGCTGAGCTCCTTTGACTTTCCCATTGTAGTGTTTGTGTCTGAGTCTAATGATTGTATTAAATGAGTCATATTTAAATGGGCTCAGAGAAGTCACCAGCTGTAGTCAATCATAATCACTCACAAGAAGATAATTTGATTGACACAACTTTCTACATCACCTAAATTGATCATTCATGTTGCTGTATGTATATTTTTGACCCAGCAGATTTGGTCACATTTTCAGTAGACCCATAACAAATTCATAAATGAACCAAACTTCATGAATGTTTTTTGTGACAAAGAAGTATGTCCTCCAATCACTCTATCACAGAAAGATAAGAGTTGTAGAAATTATTGGAAACTCTGGACTGCCATGACATACATGTTCTTTACAAGTGGATGTAAACTTTTGACCACAACTGTATATACACTGTATATATATATATATCGTGTGTTTAATCGATGTTCACCCCAATCTCGGTGCTTGCTTCCAATTTAAACTGAAACAACCTCTTCCTTAATTGTGTAAATCTCTCCACACCTTCTTTCCCGCGCTCCGGCAGTGGCGGCCATTAGATGTGCGGTTTAAAAGGTTACGCCTATGTCCACTCCGGAGAGCGGTGTATTCTCGAGGGACTTTGAAGAGAATGAAGATTCTTTGATTATAAATTAATGAGGCTCTTTTTCAGCGTGAGATGAAAGCGGGCGCTAGCTAGCTAGGTAGGGAGGCCTGATGAAAGTGACTCGGCAGCGGCGGGCGGCTACCAGCGTTTGAAGTGAGCGGCTTTGCTACATTTGATGTGCGCGTATCAAAGCCAACGAGCCCATCAGTCCATGCTGGTCCATCCACACTGGTCCATCCACGCTGGTCCGTCCACGCTGGTCCGTCCACGATGGTCCGTCCACGCTGGTCCGTCCACGCTGGGCCGTCCACACTGGTCCGCCCATGCTGCTCCGTTCACGTCTGTTCACGCTGGTCCGTCCACACTGGTCCCTCCACACTGGTCCCTCCACGCTGGTCTGTCCATGCTGGTCCCTCCACGCTGGTCCCTCTACGCTGGTCCGTCTTGAGCATCTGAAGAAAGAAATGATTGTGTTGTTGCGGTAGCTTGTCTCCTCGAGAGGCGTGGAGAGACCATTTTGGGCCGCAGAGCACCGTGGGCATCTTCAGGAAAGATTGGGCGGCAGTGGCTCAGGAGGCAGAGCAGTTGTCTGGCAACCCTGGAAGGTTGCTGGTTCCATCCCTGGCTCCGCCTAGCTAAGTGTCAAGGTGTTCTTGAGCAAGACACCGAAACCCGACCACTCTCGTTGAGCTGGCGGTTGCCTTGCACGGTTGACACCACCGTATGTGTATGAATGAGGTAAATGTGAGGCAATATTGTAAAGCTCTATATACAAATGCACTCCATATAAGATTAGGGTAAGAATGAAGGGTGTAGCAGTAGGACAGTGTGTATACCTCCCTTCCTTGGGTGTGTGTTTCAGTGGTGGGAATAGTGCACTCCTGGCCTCTGTGTGTTGTTGAGTACAGGGTCGAGGACAGCTGACCCCTGAGCAGACAGCTCAGGATGAAGCGGCCAAGGTTAACCTCGGTGTAAGACATCATTTTTTAACACTCTGTGTGTGTGTGTGTGTGTGGTGAATGTATCTGTGTGTGTGTGAATCTGAGTTTGACTTTCACTGTAGAGAGTCAAGAGCCTCCGGGACGACTCCTCGGTCACCCTTCACAGGATGTTGTCTACACACACACACACTCTCAGGTCACACACACACTGACTGTCTCCCTGAGTATTTAATTGCCTTCTTTTTGTTTTCCAGCAGCGTGAGCTTGAGAGGGAAAATGTCAGATCGAGGTGGGAATCGGAGGAGCTTAGCGGAGTCTCCCCACCAACAAGCATGGTCTTTGTCCTCGGGGTATCTCCTCCCCGCGTCTGGCCGGCCATCCTGTGTTTGGAAACATCAAATCTGATTAGATTAAACTAGAAGAGGAGATCCACTTACGCCTGGCTGTTCTGCCGAAGCACCGCCGAACAATGTTGGGTCTCAGGTGCCCCCGGGGCCCCCGCTAGCGAGCCAGGGGCCCCGGGAGGAACACGAGGAGGCCAGGGTCACCTGGTGCTCACAGCCCAGGTGATGCAGCTGCAGAGACAGGTAGATACACACACACACACACGCAGTCACACACACACACACACACACACACACACACACACAGGAGGCACATGCGCACGCACACACACACACACACACACACACACACACAGGAGGCACATGCGCGCACACACACACACACACAGACACACACACACACAGGAGGCACACACAATTGCCTCAGGTTGTGTGCATGTTACCTGTTATCAAAGCAATATTGTTTACCGGTACCAGTGAACACTAAGATAAGATAGAACTTTATTAATCCCGAAGGAAATTCTTGTACCAGGTTGCATAGCAATAGAATAATAAACAATAATAATAAAATAACAGATTTACAAATTTAAAAAGTCGTCTAAGTCCTAGTAGAAGTATAAAAATATAGGTAAGATAAGATATTCACTACTGTCTGCCTGTACCAGTGAACACTACTGTCTGGTTCCAGTAAACACTGCGTATGTACCTCCCACACTTTATTAGAAGCACGGTGCAAGATGTGTATTTCCATCTTTTATGAGGAAGATGGAAGAGATGTACTTTCTAGCCTTTTATGATGAACACCTGCACCATGTTAACTTCAACAGCGGCCATCAATTCTGTTCCAAAGAAGTCTCCAAATTGAATTTATGAGTCTTAAGAACGAAACCTATCCACCCACAACAGAATATTTCATTCAAAATCAATTTGGTCTGTGAAGGCAATAAAGTCTAATACCGAACACAAGTGATGGCTGCAGTGTAAAAAGTTCCAGAGTTCATTAGATTTGAATATATTACATTCAACATCAGAGCGGAGACCATCCCTGCAGTTTCTCACGCGACACACGCAGATTTAACAAAAGTAAAAATGCACACGTGCAGACATATTTGCATGGAACACTCCAGCACATAATTGGTCGGACGGAGACTTATTGAATATATTGTGTCGAGACGTCTCGCGTGCTGCATGTATATGAGCACGCTGCTGGGTTCCCCTCCTCTGTTCCCGCAGTCCAGCGTTCCCGCAGCTCGTGTGCGGACCTCAGCGGCGTGATTGAGATGTGCGGCGATGTTCAGACACGGGCGCCCCCTCGGTAATACGGTTGCGTAGAACTCATGCAAATGAAGGCTAATGCACACGGACACGTCTCGATGTGGCCTTGGGGTTTAATGAAGTTGGATCCTATATCTCATTTTGAACCAAGAAGCTGAGCATATCATTTTGTACACAGAGCTCAAATCGAGGCCGTGTCCAGGATGTCAATGAAGAGGTGTAGCTGTCGGTCTGGCCTTTTTTAATAGCTGCATGTAATTACGTTATATTTGTTCTCTTTTTAGAGTGGATGCGTGTGTGTGTGTGTTTGTGTGTGTGTGTGTCTGTACACATTGGAGACACATTGGAGCGTCTGGTGCTTGCCTGTATGTGTGTGTGTGTCCCTGTGTGTCTGTGTGTGTGTGTGTGTGTGTGTGTTAGTGTGTAGGCATGAATGCATGGCTGAGTGCGCGCGGGCCTCTCCGCGTGTGTGTGTGTATGCATGCCTGTGTGTGTGTGTGTGTACTTGCCTCCGTGCTTGTGTGTGTGTGTGTGTGTGCTGTGCGTGCCTGTGTGTGTGTGTACTTGCGTGTGTGCCTCTGTGTGTGTGTGTGTGTGTGTGTGTGTGTGTCTGTGTGTGCGCACGTGCGTGTGAACTAAAGGAAAGAATGAGTGATGTAAGATCAGCCCCTCTCAGATAATAACGTGCCACAGTGATAGAGAGGAGCGCTAACTAATAGGACTTCCTAGATGATCCTCTTCGTCACCCTGTAACACATTAAGCACACACACAACACACACACACACACACACACACATGTGCACACACATCCACGCTCTCTCTCTCTCTCTCTCTCTTCTGTTGCCTGTCATGCGGTTAGTAATGTGGGATCACCGGATGAGAGGCCCTGCATCCGTCAAAGCCAAAGAGCAAATCTGTGTGTTTCTCACACGAAGCCCGACGCATCCACATGTACATCCTGTTGGAGGCTCGCATGGGGGTGAGGGGCTCATGTAGTGCGTGTGTGTGTGTGTGTGCGTGTGTGTACGTGTGTGTACGTGTGTGTACGTGTGTGTGTACGTGTGTGTACGTGTGTGTACGTGTGTGTACGTGTGTGTACGTGTGTGTACGTGTGTGTGTGTGTGTGTGTACGTGTGTGTACGTGCGAGCGCACATCTAAGTGTATCCGTGTGTCTACTTTAATAGCATTAACTCCTGCAAGCATGAAATGAGGCAGTCTCCCGCTGTCTGTCTTTAAGAGCAGGGCGGTTAGAGCACAGCAGAGTGGCTGCAGTGAGCTGATGGATCTTGTTGGCCTGCGGTCTGCACAGGAGATGGACCTGTTAGTCTTCATAGGAAGCCCACGGGTCCCGGGGCGGAGCACGGACAGTCACGACGGATCACTGCTCTTCGGCTGCGGGATATTTCTGCTCCGCTCGCCGACGCGGCAATTGGCGAGAGAGGAAGCCTCCACCACTGGCCTGGATAATTAGCAGTGGGAGACCCAGCTCACACGGTGATGCAAAACAGAATTATTCATCAAGCCTGGCTTGCAATCAAGACAAAAAAAAGCAGATTTAAAGGCTGAACTAGTCATCATATCTTCACTAGTAGGATGGTGTATGCAGGCAACTTGGCAACTTGGCAATTATGAAACTCGTTCTATTCGTCTCGTAAATATGAATGCTCTAAAACTGCTCTATTCTTATCTTCAGGTACCACAGTGATATATTGCTGCCTCGCCTTCAACAAATGTACTCTTTGTAAGTCGATTTGGATAAAAGCGTCTGCCAAATGCCCTAAATGTAAATGTAAATGTAAATGTATGTGTGTGTGTGATAAATACCAGATACCATGTACCATACTTTAAATACCATAAACTACAATATCAATCTATGATGTGAAAAACAGTAAGTTTTGATTCATACCTTCTGTCCCAAGTCTGTGTCTATGTGGCCTGTGAAGTTGCAGAAACACTTAGACACGTGCACGCACACACACACACACACACGCACGCACACACGCACACACGCACACACACACACACACACACACACACGAACACACGCACGCACACACACACACACACACACACGCACGAACACACGCACGAACACACACACGCACACACACACGCACACACACACACACACACACGAACACGCACGCAAACGCACGCACACACACACGCAAACGCACGCACACGCACGCACACACACACACACACGCACGCACGAACACGCACACACAAACACGCAAACGCACGCACGCACATCCGCAAGACCGTGCATCACAGTAATCACACTGCAAGGGATGTTGGGTAATCTGGTTAGCGATGTCAGGAACGTAAATCAACTCCAATCATGGTTGTGTTCCCATTGGGCCCACCCCCCTCCGGCCACAACGCGACGTGATTGGCCACCCTCCTGCCAAAACTGCCTCTCTCTCCTTCCCGTCTCAAGACTGACCAGTCGTGCTCCAGCCTGAGAGCTGTGTGTCTGACACTAAGCATCTTATATTGCTGTAGATTCCGAGGGTTCAGCCAGGATATATGCAGCGCAGGCTTTATGTTGGAAATCCCTCCCTTTCAAGTCCCTTGACTCTT
>PIJE02000056.1:380555-385555 GCA_002895965.2 Coryphaenoides rupestris
CCCATGACGGCTCCTGAGGGGGGGAGGGAGGGGGGAGGAGGGAGAGGAAGGGGGGGAGGAGGAGGGATGGAGGGAGGTACGAAGAGAGGGAGGGAGGGAGAGAAGAGGAGAGGACCGGGGGATAAAACATCAAACCGGTGAGGAAGAAGAGGCAGGGTTGGAGGCGTACTTTTAGGCTTGTTCGCTCCTTCTGCAGTCCTGCCTGCTTCTTCTTGCTCGCTCTCCTCGCTCGCTCTTTGTGTTTGAAAGGGCTTTTATTCTGCACCCTCATGAATAAGCCATGAGTCTCAGAAGCAGTGCCTCTCCCTCTCTCTCTCTCTCTCTCTCTCTCTCTCTCTCTCTCTCTCTCTCTCTCTCTCTCTCTGTGTATCTTTCACTCTCTTTCTTTGCCTTTCACTATTCCATTCTTTTTCCCAGTAAAAACACACATACACACACGCGCACACACACACACACACACACACACACACACACACACACACACACACACACACACACACACACACACACCAATCCCCTCTCACAGATGGCCCGGGTTCAGGTCATTTCCTGTGAGCAACGCGGCGGAGTAACTGGATTTATTAGCAGTTGTTGCGTTCTGCTGTTCTGACAGATCTGTTTACGGACAGCAGAAGAGTGAAAACACCACCCTAATACACCACCCTAATACACCACCGGCGCCTCCACGGCATTTATGCACGAGCGCGCGGCTGTGTGTGTGTGCGTGTGTATGTGCGTGTGTGTGTGCGTGTGCGTGTGTGTGTGTGTGTGTGTGCGCGTGTGTGTGTGTGTGTGTGCGTGTGTGTGTGTGTGTGTGTGTGTGTACACTTTATATTTGAGAGAGTCCTTGAATGTGAAACGCCGGGGCCCCGCGCAGACGAACAGCTCCGCTCCGCCCATTACTTGTGCGTAACGGCGGGGACAGTTAATAACTCATCAGCCACCTCGCGGCGCGCTAATGTTTAGCTAATGCGCTCGGCAGATTACCGCTTGCCGTTCGGCTTTTCTGTGTTTTTCCCGCCAGTCGGCCCTAATGGCGTTATTTCTCACTGGTGTCATTGTGGGCGGTGACCATTTGTTTACCAGCCAGCCAGCCAGCCAGCCAGCCAGCCAGTCAGACAGCCAGCGAGGGACTTCTGACTGAATATCTTACCTCTATTTTTCCTTAGGCTTATTCACTGTAAATTTGCTATTTTATTTGTATTATTCTATTGTTTATTACTCTATTGCTTTGCAACCTCTGGCACAATAATTTCCTTCAGGATGAATAAAGTTTGATCTTATCTCATCTTATCTTATCCTATCTTTCTTATCCTTTGATTCTGAATCAGTTGATCAGTTCATAGAAAGTACTCAAATACGAAAAACGACAATCTTATCCACACTTTCCCTTGCTTTCGTGTCATAATATGACACGATGCCTTTCTTATCGCACAGTGGACTGGCAGTTGGTACCCCTGATGTACTGACTCGAGAATGGCTTTGAATCAATAATTGATTTTAATGTAGAATATGCGTGTATATATATACAGTGTATATATATGAATATGCATTATATGCATATTAGTGCATATTATAAGCACTGTATTGTCTACCTTCAGAACCTCCCCATGCAGATCTGTGGTTTGATTGGAGGTGCAGGTGGTGATGTCATGTCCTCATCACACACTGCGGTTTAGCAGGTGTGTGTGTGTACGTTGTGTGTATCGGTGGAAGCCTTTTGTCTGTGTGTAGAAGCGGCCGATGAAAAAATAATACACTGTGTGCGTGTGTGTGTGTGTGCGTGGTGTGTGTGTGCGTCTCTGTGGGTGTGTGTGTGTGTATAGTCATTGGCCTACACAGCCCAGGCAAGAACAAAAAAGCTGCTATGGATCTGTATGAATGCATGCACGCGCACATACACACACACACTCATACACACACGCACACACCCACAGAGACACACCACACACACACACACACACACCCCACCAGACACATACACACACACACACACACACACGGTTCATTAAAGTGAACCGTCCCTCTCGAGAGCATCGCCGGGTAAGGTGAGGTGTTGAAATTGGACATATATTTCACGACCGTGAGACAGCCTACCAGTTAGCCGCCGCAGCAGCCGCCTGGTTCTCTGCAAGACGGACGGCGTCTGACAGGCCTGCCCATCACACACACCCACCCACCCACCACCACGACGGCTTCCCGGTTTACCCGCAGTAGACAGCAGAGAGTAGACGGCAGAGAGCAACAGTACGTGGTGGACACACACACACAGGGCCTCAAGCCTAATTTCCTCGTCACGACGGCCTGCTTAACACCCAATTTAGCCGCCTTGATTGCATGGGTGGCGCCCGTCGCCAACGTATCTCACCCCCTCCCCCCCACGGCAACGGTCATCACATTAGCATGATGTGGCCGACGCCGCGCGATACACGCTCAACGGAAACATCCGAGGATCCCGTTCACGTGTAGAGAATGGTCTGTGTTGAGCAGATGTGTGTGTGTGTGTGTGTGTGAGAGAGAGAGAGGGAGAGAGAGAGGCAGTGTGCCAGGTGGAGACAGGGTTACTTGAATTCTGATTAATTACTATTTGCCCTGGCAGCACCTGCTAAAGCGTACATTTAATACACGGCGGCCCGCGCTCGGCACGCTGGGCGGGTCTGTCTGTTCGCGGGGCGCCCGGTGTTTGAGTTGCATTACGGATGCATACGTAGTGTTCAGAGCGGCACGACCCAGCGCCCCTTTCATATGGAAATGTGTCCGACCGGAGCAGCCCCCGACCGCCTCTCTGGTACCACATTACACACACACAGCTGCCCCCCCTCTGCCTTTCATATGTCTGTCTTCCCCCTCTCTCTCTCTCTCTCTCTCTCTCTCTCTCGCTCTCCACCCCCTTCCCTTCCCTCCCCGACTCAACCTCTCTTTCTCCCCCCTTCCCTCTCGCTCCCTCCATCTCTCTCTCTCTCTCTCTCTCTCTCTCATCTCTCTCTCTCTCTCTCTCTCTCTCTCTCTCTCTCTCTCTCTCTCTCTCTCTCCCTCCCTCTGCCCCTCTCTCTCCCTCTATGTATCTCGCCCTCTTTTTATCTGGCGGTGTCTTCCTCTCTCTGTGCAAACTGAATATCATCATCATCAAGCCCCTGCATTATGCACCACGCAGGGATCTATTCATAGTAATGACCCTGTTTTTGTTTTTTTCCGTTCCGTTGTTCAGCCTCAGCCCAACAAAATCACATGAATTAGTGATTTTAAATTCTGCTTTTGTGCAAATGAGAGGTGGCGTGCTCACCGACATGTAAATGCGGCGTCTACTGTCTGCCAGGGCCTGGGGAGGCGGGGAGGAGGAGAGGAGGAGCGAATGTGAGCGAGGTGGAGGCAGGAGGGGTTTGTCTTGTCTGCCAGAAGATAAAGATGATGAGATGATGGAGGTGATGGAGGTGATGGAGATGATGGAGATGAATGTCAGAGCAGCTCATTGTTTGACTGCCGGGGGAGGCGTGGGTGATCACCGATCATGTGATCATCTATGTCATCTGTGTGTGTGTGTGTGTGTCTGTGTGTGTGTGTCTGTGTGTGTGTGTGTGTGTGTGTGTGTGTGTGTGTGTGTGCGTGTGTGTGTCTGTGCGTGTGTGTGTGTGTGTGTGTGTGTGTGTATGTCAGCATCTGTGTGTGTGTGTGTGTGTGTGTGTCTGTGCGTGTGTGTGTGTGTGTGTGTGTGTGTGTGTGTGTGTGTGTGTGTGTGTGTGTGTGTGTGTGTGTTTCTGTGTGTGTGTGTGTGTGTGTGGGTGTGTGGGTGTGTGTGTAATTATATGTGTGCTCAGGGCTCCAACATCAGGATCCTTTCAGAAACTGGCATGTCGTCTGCACACCTTCTGTCTGAGGAGGAGGAGGAGGAGGAGGGCAGAACGAAAGCAGAGGGGAGGATAGGAGAGAGGAGATGAGTGGAGGAAATTGGGGGAGAGGGTAGGAGACAGGAGGGGAGGGGAGGGGAGGGGAGCGCAGGAGACAGGAGAGGGGAGGAGGACGGGAGACTCAGAAGGGGGCTGGTAAGGACACCATGGTAGCGACACCGAGGACGGAAAATATAATCTGTGTGGAGGAAGTTGTGGTTAGACGCAGATCACACTGTTGGAAGATAGGGGAGGGAGGGAGGGAGGGGGAGGGAGGGAGGGGTGGGGGGGGGGAGAGTGGAGCGATGGGGGATGATAGTGAAGGAGAGGGAGGGAGGGAGGGGATGAATGGGGTGGGGGGGGGGGGGGGGCAGTATAAGGGAGAGTCAAGGAGAGGGAGGGGAGGGGTTAAGGACGGGAGAGCGGGAGTGATTTGAGAGAGAGAGAGGTGAGCAGAACAAGGGAGGAAGGAAGGGGGAAGGGAGATACGTAGGGTCGGGGGGAGGTATGAGAGAATGATATGATATGATATGATATGATATGATATGATATGATCGTATATCTGCTGCTTGACAGGTACAGTCTGACCTGCCTCACCTCCTGCCCACCACAACTCCCCCCTCCTCGCTCTCTTTTCTCCTCTCTCTTATTTTACTTTCTCCTCTCTCTTATTCTGTCTGCTCTCTCTCTCCCTCTCCTCTCTCTCCCTCTCCTCTCTCTCCCTTCCCTCTTTCCCTCCCTCTCCTCTCTCTCCTATCCCTCTCCCTCCCTCTCCTCTCTCTCCCTCTCTCTCCCTCTCTCTCCCTCCCTCTCCCCCTCCCCTCTCACCCTCCCTCCCCTCGCTCTCCTATCCGTCTCCCTCCCTCTCCTCTCTCTCCCTCTCTCTCCCTCCCTCTCCTCTCTCCCTCTCCCTCCCCCTCCTATCCCTCTTTCTTTCTCTCTCTGTGTTGCTCTCTCTCCCTCTCCTCTTTCCCTCCCCCCTCTCTCTCTCTCTCTCTCTCTCTCTCTCTCTCTCCTCTCTCTCTCTCTCTCTCTCTCTCTCTCTCTCTCTCCCCTCCTCTCCCCCTCCCCTCTCACCCTCCCTCCCCTCGCTCTCCTATCCGTCTCCCTCCCTCT
>PIJE02000056.1:398055-418055 GCA_002895965.2 Coryphaenoides rupestris
GAGTGACGGCGGCCCTGACCTATAGCAGTGATGCTCTACCTGTCACCTGACACCCGGTGTCCCCTCAGGACCGCCCTGCTCACCGCAAGCCTGATTTATGACACCCCAAAGGCTTCCACACATCTGCCTGTCTGCCTGCCTGTCCCCCTGCTTGTCTGCCTGTCCCCCTGCCTGCCTGCCTGCCCTCCTGGCTGTCTGCCTGTCTCCCTGCTTGTCTGCCTGTCTGTCTCTTCCTCTCTCCCCATCCATCTCCCCCCACACAAAGACAACCACCCTTCACAGGCAGAATAGAAAGAGAGAGAGAGAGAGAGAGAGAGAGAGAGAGAGAGAGAGAGACAGAGAGACAGAGAGAGAGGGAGGGTGAAAGAGAAAAAAAATTATTCCTGTCATCCACCCCCCATCCCTCCCCCCAAGGGGACGTCAAACAAAGGGAAGCCACTCGCATGTTATTGTCTCTCACCCCGCGGAGACCATCTCTCTCTCTCTCTCTCTCTCTCTCTCTCTCTCTCTCTCTCTCTCTCTCTCTCACTTGATCTCCTCTCTTTTCACCCTCTCTCGTCCACCCATCTATCCACCTATCTGCTTTGCCATTGCCATTCACCGCTAACCCCCGCCCCCTCCCCATTTCATACAGCAATGTCTCTTTCGGCCCATCTATATTTGATTAAGTTTCCCATTTTTGACAGTGGCCTTTCCAGTGGGCCACCTTGTCAAAAACTCTGAAGAGGGGAGATGAGGAGAGAGAGAGAGAGAGAGAGAGAGAGAGAGAGAGAGAGAGAGAGAGAGAGAGAGAGAGAGAGAGAGAGAGAGAGAGAGAGATGGTCTCCGTGGGACTAATTACATTTTCTATATCATTATTTTCCTTCTTCTGCTTGTCAGGAGGTGTTCGTGTGGTGAGACAGGTGTCCTCCTCTCTGTCTCTGTCTCTGTCTCTGTCTTGGGAGAGAGAGACGGGCGTTTGAAGACGCTGCCGAGCCGCCGGAATGTTCACACGTTAAAAAAAACCACAAGACGGCCGCTTGACGGCACGGTGAGCAAATGTCAACCTTCCCGCCTGCGTGCTCTCTCTCTCTCTCTCTCTCTCTCTCTCTCTCTCTCTCTCTTCTCTCTCTCTCTCTCTCTCTCTCTCTCTCTCTCTCTCTCTCTCTCTCTCTCTCGACGTGTTCGACATGTGTGTGTGCCTCAGCCATCAGGTATCCCCGGCGAGGGTCGGCAGAATCTGCCGGCGGGTGGGGGGGGGGGGCGGCGCGGGTGGAATCGTTGCCTTCAAGCGGTTTGGTTTGAGCGAGTGCGTGCTGTGGATGAACGTTCCCCCATGTGGCCGGCGTGGAACCCGCGCGCCCAACGACGTACGCAACGTAAATCTCCACAAGGTCACAGAAGAGCACATTCCTCCTGGTGGACGATTTATGTTCGTTTTGCTCTGAGCGAGAATAATTTCACCCCCGCTCTCTCTCTCTCTCTCTCTCTCTCTCTCTCTCTCTCCTCTCTCTCTCTCTATCTCCCTCTCCCTCTCTCTCTGTCTGGCTGTCCCCTCTCTCTGTCCCCCTCTGTCTCTCTGTCAGTCTCTCTCTCTCTCTCTCTCTCTGTCTCTATCTCCCTCTCCCTCTCTCTCTGTCTGGCTGTCCCCTCTCTCTGTCCCCCTCTGTCTCTCTCTCCTCTCTCTCTCTCTCTCTCTCTCTCTCTCTCTCTCTCTCTCTCTCTCTCTCTCTCTCTCTCTCTCTCTCCCGTATAGCTTGGAGACGTTGAAGGACAAGAGACATTAAGTTTTCATTGTGCTGGGTGTCTCTCTCTCCAGTCCCTCCTGGACCTGATGTCACCAATGCTTTTGTACCGCGTGTGCGTTCTTCACCCAGAGAATCCACGCCATAAAACAAAAGAGTGAGCAATGAATTAGATCTCCCAGTTTCCATGGAGATGAATGTAAACTCATTGATCATTGGTTCCAAATTAATAGATGTGCTCTCAGTACAGTTTTGAAGGTCCATACGATTTCATTCACCAACATATCTTGATTTATAGCTGACTTCCACTGAGTTTGAGCTTATTACGACCTACTTTGTATATATTTGAATTTCAGTTGCTGACTGAATGACTCAGATATCAGATCCAGGTGTTCTGTTAGATTCGGGGGAGAATGCGTGACTCTTATTCCCGGTCGTGGCTGAGGTAAGGACCAACACGCCCACTTTACTGCCTCTGATCCACAGCCGCTCTGCAGTGAAGCCTTCAGCACAAGAACATTCAACATCCACCGAGAAATGATTCACCCTTGTGGAACTCACACAAGTAGCAAGAATCACAGATCTAAATAAATATATGTCTGAATATATATCAGAAGTTATCAAAATAGAGCATATTGTCTCGAGAGTCTTTGTCACCAGATGAGGGAACAGTCATTCTTAACTACTCCTCAGAGATTAGAGCAAGCTTAAGAAGCAGCTGTTTTTCTTATGCTTACGCTTTTACTAGCAGGTATATTCCAAGTCTCCTAAGAACAAAGATAACCACATAACACACACACATATATATATATATTCTGTATATAACTTACCAAGGACACAATGATCCCGATCATTTCACTTTCCTTACTGCGGTTAGCATACACCAATATGTCATATTTCCATGCAATAATAGTGAAAAGACGCCATTCTATTATCAGTTAATGACAAAATGTATTCCCAATTACCCGCAGAGCAGATATGTCCGCTGCGTAATGTCAAACGGATCTCTAAGCAGATATATGGAATGGAAAGGTGTTTCGAGACAGGAGACATGCAGTCTGTCTGCTTCCCGCCCGTTTGGGCCTTACAGCGGACATTTTGGCTCCATCTTGGAACCAAATCTGGGTTGTGGGAAGAATCACAACCAGGGGAGGGAGAATTCAGAAGACTTGGTCCTGTTGGTCCTGTTGAAAATATATTATGTTACAATAATAATATGTTATTAATATGTAGTATAAGTTATAATAATATGTTATTAATATGCAGTATATGTTATAATAATATGTTATTAATATGCAGTATAAGTTATAATAATATGTTATTAATATGCAGTATATGTTATAATAATATGTTATTAATATGTAGTATATGTTATAATAATATGAATCATCTATCAAGTAAGGTATAAACTACAACAAGGTGTCCTGTTATTGGAGCATAAAGTAACGATGCACATTATTTTCCACATGATAATCTCTTTTTCCCACTTAGAAGGTGAGAATTACTGTTACTCTGACATAAGCGCTCGCTGGGCAAGGGAGGACTAACTTTCTCACGACCAAATAATGGACAAAAGGCTGAGGCCCTATACAGTGTATATTGATGTTCTTATTTCATTGAGAAGGCACGTGTACACGTGTGGATTTTCCATTGAGTCTATAGCTTTGCTAAAACTGTATCAAGTTTATGTAAATAATAAATAAATTATTAAAGAAATCTCTTTACAGCAAAAAACAAACAAACAAACAAACAACCATTTCAAATGCAAAAGAGGAAAAGAGGAGCGTGACTCACCAAGTCTACTTTTCCATGGATATTTTTTGCTGCTCTTGACTGATTCAAGCAGTCCTTACATACAGTGACGGTTCACAGATATTCAAAGTTAATTTTTGATCGGCTCTGTGCTTCATCTATTTCTTGAGTCTGACCATTTAATGGTCCTCAGAGAAAATGTGAGGGCAGCCACCACCTGCTCCAGGTCAGTGAAGGAGAGCTCCTCATAGAGGCCCATCGGTTTCAGTTTCACCATTACATTTTCTGGTGAGAAATCAAACCACTTGTCAATGTATGCAATGACAGTGTCATAGAACTTCACAAAGTCCTGTTGCTGCTTGGACCTTTGTGCTGACAAGTGTTTGTGTGCACCAGCTGATCGGTCTGGTATCCAAAAAGGTTGCCCTGTTTTCGCTGAAGCATCTGCATTTTTAACTTTCGGACTTCGTAGTAAACTGAACAACAAAAATCTGTTTTGTTTCCTCCAGCCCAAACCCCACGTTGTGGAGAAAGCACAGATAAATCTCTGCAGCTCCCGTTTTTTCTTCATCCTCAAAAATCCTCTTCAGTGCCACAGGACAGTTCTCAAGGGACCCGAAGAACGCAGTAAGAGCTGGCCAGAGTTGCAGGAGACCATCGACAGCTGGATGAAGAGAGAGTCATTGTGTACAAACCTGATGCAGAATTTCACGCCACTCAATGTCAACAAAGGAAGTGGCTGTAGATCCTTAAAACAATTGTCTCAATATCCACCGACAGCTGATCGCAGGCGTGCTTGCAGGAGTTATGAGTTATATGAGCTGGACTATTAGCTTTCAGATTGCAATTGTTGGCACTGTTCACTAGTAACTAGTTACTAGTGAACAGTGCCAACAATTGCAATCTGACACCAGACATTACCAATTTTGTTGTTGTTGCAGAAATTGGCGCATTTACAATGTAAATGAATGAATGTGTACGTGGGGGCCTGTGATTGGATGAGCCATCACACGGATGACCTCTCAGGTGAGAGTCTCACATGTGACGTGATCAGACAGCACATGACCTGCTTCTGCTGTTGATCAGATCTGGGATCTGTAAGAGTGATCAGAGTAGAGTAGCAGTCAATATACGGGACAAGGGACAATTTAGCCCAATATACGGGATGTCCCGGCTAATACGGGACAGTTGGCAACACCAGGGGGAACTGAATGCAGAATTAGAACCAAGATGGCCACTGAGGTGAATAAGTGGTGAGCACATGATGAGCATTCAGCGTCAGCGTTGCCAAAGTATTCCTATGGAGTCGAGCGTCGAAGCTAACCTAGCACTGATGCTAGCCAGTGGCGCTGAAGCTAACCTAGTATTGGCGCCAGCCTGTGTGTAACGGAATGAATTAAATGAATTATTTTGTTACTAATATTTCATGAATACTATAATTGTTTGTCAAATTGTATTTGGCTTAAGTAAATAAATATAAACATTTACACACAGAGTGATAACGTGTTATATAATGGCTATTTTACATGGATATGAATGCAGGGGTGCCTTGAGATGTTAACTGAGAAATAAATAACCACTTCTTTCCAGTGTATAGCCTCTTGTTGTTTTGACATACTTTACAACACGCAAACTAATGAATCACCTGCTGGCTTTTCTTTCAATGAATGTTTGCTGAGAGGTGTGTCTGTTCATGGATGTGTGTCCTCGATTGTGCAACGGGTATATTAACACAAACACACACACACACACACACAAGAGCTGGCTGCATCTTGCAAAAAGCTGTTCTGTTCAGCGTTCTTACGTTAAAATTTGCGACTATTTCTCCGTCGCTGTCACCTTTGATTTTCTCACTGTTTTATTTTCTCCGCCACAGAGCAAATTGATTTAGTGCACAAATCCCTGCCTCACTGCAGTCGTGGGCGGATGGCTTTCATTCTTGAGGCTCTTTCAAATGTCAAATAGTTTCCCACAAAACTGATGGCTGCTGTGAAAAAGTTGCAAACACAAACAACTTGGAACCAGATTAATCATTCAGTTCACACGACAGCATGGCTTTGACACACACACACACGCACACACAGACACACACACACACACAGACACACACACACACACACAGCGCAGGGACCACAGGGACCAGATGACAACGGCTCCAGGACTAATAACCTGCCCCCCCACGTTCTTCTTCTGTGGTGTTTGGCCTCCCCGTGGAGATTCTGGCATTTCTCTGTCGGCAGGATCTCTTCCTCTCAGGTGGAGTTCTGTGCAGCAGCACCATCATCATCATCATCATCATCATCATCATCGTCCTCCACCCTCAATGATGGAGATAGAGGCGCTACAGGACAGCAATAGCTTGACACAGCTGGTATCCTCTGGTCTGACGGAGGGGGTGGGGTGTGTGTGTGTGTGTGTGTGTGTGTGTGTGTGGGTGTTGGCCGGGGTGGGGGGGGGTGGTAGACTGATCAATAACATCAATGGAGATTGACCCGCTGTTATCCATAATAGCTGTTGTTTGTGTGTCTGTGTGAGGGTGTGTCTGTGTGTGTGTGCGTGTGTGTGTGTGTGTGAGGATGTGTGCGTCTGTGTGTGGTGTGTGTGTGTGTGTGTGAGGGTGCGTGTGTCTGTGTGTGTGTGTGAGTGCGTGTGTGTGTGTGTGTGTGTGTGTGTGTGTGTGTGTGTGTGTGTGTGTGTGTATGTGTGTGTGTGTGTGTGTGTGTGTTGAGGGTGCGTTTGTGTGTGTGTGTGAGCATGTGTGTGTGGCTGTTATGAAGCTAATAATGATGACGGCTGTTAGGTGAGCTGTTTTATCGTTTGATACGTAGCATGCAGTTTGTGAACCCAATGTCCCTGTCTTCATATCTCATCATGTGCATGTTGATAATATAGATGTTGCTATATGTGTGTGTGGTGTGTGTGTGTGTGTGTGTGTGCGTGTGCGTGTGTACATATATTTTATGGTATATATACATGCTGTGCACTCAAAACTCTACACTGTTTGTGTGTGTGGTTGTGTGTGTCTGTGTGTGTGTATTGTATGGATATGTAGGTGTCTTCCTGGGTCTTTTTTATGGATGTAAAAGAGATGTACCCAGGTGCAGGGCCTGGGGGGAGAGGAGGGAGAGGGGGGAGGAGTCAGGAAGATATTTTCCCCCCAGACCCCAGAACAAGTAATACGGCCTGAGAGAGGAGAGGCTGTCCAGGAGTGTGTGTGTGTGTGTGTGTGTGTGTGTGTGTGTGTGTGTGTGTGTGTGTGTGTGTGTGTGTGTGTGTGTGAGTGTGTGTGTGTGAGAGAGAGAGAGAGAGAGAGAGAGAGAGAGAGAGAGAGAGAGAGAGAGACAGAGAGAGAGAGAGAGATGATAATGGATAGATAGAGAGAAAGACAGACAGACAGACGGACAGACAGACAGACATAGATAGAAAGACAGACAGAAAGCCAGACAGAGAGATAGACAGATGGACAGACAGACCGAGAGAAAGCCAGACAGACAGACAGGCGGACAGACAGACAGGCAGACAGACAGACAGATAGGCAGACAGACAGACAGTAAGATAGCTTAACTAGTTAGCTCTTGTACCTACAGTATGATATCATATAGGTTCTGGACTCCATTCCCCCTCCACCTGCATGGCTACAGGGCTGTGAGCCCACCCTCCCGGGACCCGGGACCGTGGGGAATGTGTTTGTTTGGGTGTTGAAAAAGCTTTGCACAGAAAACAGCCTTCAACTACTGCACACACACACACACACACCGTACAGACACATTCAAAAACATAACACACACACCGACCAGACACATCACACACACAACCACACACACACACACAACACCACACCACACACACCACACACACACACACCCATACAGACAACATCAAAAACACAACCACCACACACACCACCACACCATACACACACACACACACACCACACACACACACACGGAGTATGGCAGTAAATCAGTAGCTGGGGTTGAACATCCCTCCTGTGAATACATTTGAAAACAAGGCTAAATAAAAGAGCAAGGTTGTAAACAAGCGGTGTATACTGGTACGAGTCATCCATCCGTGTGTGTTGCCTGTGTGTGTGTGTGTGTGTGTGTAAGTGGGCGTGTGCCAGTGTGTGTCCACCATGGCTACTTCCCCTATGAGTTGCAGGTTGAAGGAGTTTCCCCGCGTGCGCATATTGTGCATCTTAATTCCAGCCGAGGCCGTCCCTGAGCGCCGGCTGGTAATGGAGCATTTAGCAGAGTGTGTGTGTGTGTGTGTGTGTGTGTGTGTGTGTGTGTGTGTGTGTGTGTGTGTGTGTGTGTGTGTGTGTGTGTGTGTGTGTGTGTGTGTGTGTGTGTGTGTGTGTGTGCGCGTCCTGACATTTAAATGCTTTTAAGCGAGCTGGTCCAGGAATAATAAGACTCTCTCATCTCCCGCTATCCTTTATACTAAACAGCTGCAGAATCTTCCTCAGCTCTTCCTCTGTTTGGAATGATAATGAAATATTAAGCACCGGAAGAGAACATATCACCGCACGACACGATAATTACGGAGAGGATATTGAGCACGAGGAACTGAATTAACGGGTAAAAAAATACTAAATCCTTGGAATAATAACATTAAATATTAAGCCCTGTAATAGAAAACAAGTCGTACGACACGATAATTATAAAGAGGTTACTGTGCGCAGGAAGCAAATTAACTGGAACAAATCCTTGGCAAAAAAGTTTACTTCTTTCTTGTTATGGCTCGCAGCAGATATTGGTTCCCGGTGCTCTGATGTCTGCGTACTCAAGTGAAACGTGACCCAAGGCAGGCGGGCTGCCGTGTAAATTAACATAATTCTGTTCTTCGGCGCTTGGCTGGGCTGATCTTCGCACAGTTTTTAGTTTAAACATTTGCCTTGGAAATGAGCGGCCGTGAGTGACAGGGCGGTGTGGGGACCGATCCCGACAATTAACACATGAACAAGTTGATACTGTACTGCGATAACACCATGAATGTCTTATTTCGCGTAATACAGTTCTATTATTGCTCACGTTATTTACTCTCTGACTGATTCATTCGTCACAGTACACCTAAGGGCTCAGGGCGGATAAGAAATAAAAATTTTTGTGGGATTTCCGTTTTTGATTTTGCATATCCCCATGAATATGACATGTGGATTAGTCATGTATAAATATAACTCGTCGGGCTCTCAGCGATGATGATGATGAAATGCTTTCATGAACCAAATTGTTTAGTTTAATGAGCACAGTATGTTAGATTTATGATATATGTTATTTTCTTCTTCTTCTTCTTCTTCTTCTTCTTGTTATATATGTTAAGATAATAATTAGACAGTACTTTATTGAAATCAGATGGTAAATTCTGTCAAACTACACAAATATACATACAATAATGAATACCAACATTTTAATTCATAATGAAGAAATGGAGATGCAGATATAAACTGTAAACATTATCGCCGGGAGAAAAAAACTGGCGTAGTGTATGGGGGACAGTGACTGTTGTCCACAAATCAACGTATAATATAATATTGTTTCCTTTAAGGCGTGTTTGCGTCGTGTTCGGTTCAACTGAAGCATTAAGTGACAAAATGAAAGAAAGAAATAAACCATCACCACCCTTTTCACGCCTCTGTGGTCATGGGTGGGCCTGCCGCCAGGGTGCCATGAGGAGGGGTGGTGATGTGAAATGACATTCTGTTTAAAAATGGATCCGTCTAAATTATTCAGTCTGTTATTTTAGTTTCGGGACTCTCTCGTGATGTGTGGTTGTCACGGAAACATAGTCCTACAATCATGAGCTCCACAGCTGAGCACCCCCTGGAGAGACACGGAGTGTGTGTGTGTGTGTGTGTGTGTGTGTGTGTGTGTGTGAGAGAGAGAGAGAGAGAGAGAGAGAGAGAGAGAGAGATGGAAGGGTTCTGCTGTGGTGTGGTGGTGTGGGTCTGATTGGGTGCTGGGTGGGGTTGGGTCTGGGGGTGGTGGTGGTGGTGTGGGTCTGGTGGCTGGTGGGGTGTGGGTCTGATTGGGTGCTGGGTGGGGTTGGGTCTGAGGCGGTGGTGGTGGTGTGGGTCTGATTGGGCTGGGGTGGGGTGGGGTTGGGTCTGGGGGTGGTGGTGGTGGGTGGGTCTGACCACCCTGCTGGGGGCCTCTGCTGGCTGGGGGGGGCAAGTGACAGGGGGGCTTGGGGGGGGGGGAAGGTCGGTGCGGGAGTGCGGGGGTCCGGGGTGCACGACTGGGCGCTCTTGAGGCTGCTGGTACCTGTCTCTGCGGGGTCCTGCGACAGGCCTTGGCTGCTGGCGAGCTAGGGCGTGGAAGATACTGGCCGAGCGTGGGCGAGGGCTCCAAACTGCTGAGGGCGATTCGAGGTGGAACCAACGGGGGTTTGCTAAAGGGATGTCTCCGGGACCGCCTGCTCACTTCTTGGAGGGATGGATTGAGGGGTTCAGGAGGCACGATGGCTCGGTCGACTCTGTGTTGACCCGGCTGGGCTGGTGCCGGGGCAGCGGGCTGGGGCTGGGCTGGTTGTTGAGGGGCGGGGGGAGGGGGGGGGGGGGGGGGGGTGCTGGGGGGTGTGAGGATGAGTGGGGGGGGGTGGGGGGAGGGTGGAGGGGGAGGGTGGGGTGGGGGGAGGGGGAGGGGGGAGGGGGGTGGGGGGGGGGGGGGGGTGGGGGGGGGGGGGTGGGGGGGGGGGGGGGGGGGGGGGGGGGGGGGGGGGGGGGGGGGGGGGGGGGGGGGGGGGGGGGGGGGGGAGGGGGGGGGGGGGGGGGGGGGGGGGGGGGGGGGTGGAGGGGGGGGAGGTGGGGGGGGAGGCGGGGTGGTGGGGGAGGGGGGGGGGTGCTGGGGGCTGGGGGCTGGGTGCTGGGGCTGGGGGGCTGGGCTGGGGGCTGGGGCTGGGCTGCTGGGAGGCTGGGGGCAGGCGGGTGCTGGTGGTGAGGGGGGGGGGCTGCTGGGGGAGGGTGGGGGGGGGGCTGTCTCTGGGCTGCTGGCTTGGGGGGGCTGGGCTGGTGGCGGGCAATAGCTGCTCTGGGTTGTAGGAGCGGTGGAGGGGAGGGTGGGTGGTGGTAGTGGGGGTGGCTCTGGGGGTGGGGGGTGGGGGTCCGGTGGTGGTGGTGCCGGTGGTGGTTGGGCCGGGCGTAGGGCTGCCGGGGGCTGGGGCTGCTGGGGCTGGGGCTGGGGCTGGGGCTGGGCTGGGGCTGGGGCTGGGGCTGGGGCTGGGCCTGGGGCTGGGGCTGGGGCTAGGGCTAGGGCTGGGTTAGGGCTGGGGGCTGGGGCTGGGGCTGGGGCTGGGGTCTAGGGCTGGGTCTGCTGGGGCTGGGGTCCTAGCTGGCCTGGGGCTAGGGCTGGGGCTCTGGGGGTGGGGGGGGCTGGTCTCCTGGGGGCTCTGGCCCTGTGGGGCTGGGGGGGCCTGTGTGTGGGGCTGGGACTCTGGGTCTCTGGCTGTGTGGCTAACCTTGGAGGCGGCGGTGCTGTGTGGGGCTGGCCGGCTCTCGGGCAGCGGGATGCTTTCGATCAGCTCCAGGCGCGGGGGGGGGGGGGGGGGGGGGGGGGGGGGGGGGGGGGGGGGGGGGGCGGGGGAGGTGGGGGGGGTGGGGGGGGGCTGGGGGGGGGGCTGGGGAAGCTGGTCTGGCTGTCATGTAAATCTTCGCTGCCCACTGGCTGATGCCTGCCTGTGTGGGAAGAAGATCCATGGGCTGGCGTGGTTAACACGACTGCAGGTGCTGTGTAACTGGGGAAACCGTGAGGCTGGGGGGCTCCGAGTCAGGCGGTCTCTGGGGGGGGGGCCTCCGTTACTTCACGGTTCTGATGGGGGGGGGGCGGGGGGCTGACTGGGGCCCTCGGGTGGCTGCTGGGGGCTGCTGACTGGGGCCCTGGCTGGGGCTGCTGCTGGGCGCTGACTGGGGCCCTGTAGGGGCTGACTGGGGCCCTGGCTGGGGTGCTGACTGGGGCCCTGGCTGGGGGGCTGACTGGGACCCTGGCTGGGGGCTGTCTGGGGCCCTGGCTGGGGGGCTGACTGGGGCCCTGGCTGGGGTTGCTGACTGGGGGGCTGGGGGGGTCACGGGGACCCTGGCGTTGGAATGGAAGATGAAACTCTCGATGGGCTCCTAACCTGCAGACAACAGATCTCCTCCTCTGGAAGGCAGCCAGAGCATGGTCACACCGGTGAGGAGGTGAGGAGGTGAGGACTTTTCTGGGGGGGGGGGGGGGGGGGGGGGGGGGGGGGTGGGGGGGGGGGGGGGGGGGGGGGGGGGGGCGCTGGGTGCGGGCGGCTTGGGGGGGAGGTGGAGAGGTGGGGCGGGTGGAGTGGCACTGGGGCTGGGGGCTGGGGCTGGGGGCTGGGGCGCTGGGGGGGGGCTGGAGGCTGGGGCTGGGGCTGGGGGCTGGGGGCTGGGGCTGGGGGCTGGGGGCTGGGAGGGAGGCTGGGGGCTGGAGGCTGGGGCTGGAGGCTGGGGCTGGGGGCTGGGGCTGGGGGTGGGGGGGGGCTGGGGGGGGGGGGGGGGGGCTGGGGGGGCTGGGGGGGCTGGGAGGCTGGAGGCTGGGGGGGGAGGCTGGGGGTGGAGGCTAGAGGCTTGATTTGGTTTGAAGGGGGGGGGGGGGGGGGGGGGGGGGGGGGGGGGGGGGGGGGGGGGCGGGGGAGGTGGGGGGGGTGGGGGGGGGCTGGGGGGGGGGCTGGGGAAGCTGGGGGGCTGGGGCTGGGGGGGTGGCTGGGGGGGGGGGGGAGCTGGGGGGCTGCTGGGCTGGTGGTGGGCTGGTGGTGGGCTGGTGGTGGGCTGGTGGTGGGCTGCGGGCTGGGGCTGGAGGCTGGGGGGCTGGAGGCTGGGGGGTGGGGGCTGGGGGCTGGGGGGCTGGGCTGGGGGGGGGGGTGGGGGCTGGCTGGGGGGCTGCTGGGGGGCTGGGCTGGGGGGCTGGAGGCTGGGAGGCTGGGGGCTGGGGCTGCTGGGGGCTGGGAGGGGCTGGGGCTGGGCTGGGCTGGGCTGAGGCTGGGGCTGAGGCTGGGCTGGGGCTGAGGCTGAGGCTGGGCTGGGCTGGGCTGGGGGGCTGGAGGCTGGGGGGGGGGGGGGGGGGGGGGGGGGGGGGGGGGGGGGGGGGGGCTGGGGGGGGCGGGGGGGCTGGGGGGAGGCTGGGGGCTGGAGGCTGGGGGCTGGAGGCTGGGGGCTGGGGGCTGGAGGCTGGAAGCTGGAGGCTGGGGGCTGGGGGCTGGGGGCTGGGGGCTGGGGGGCTGGGGGCTGGGGCTGGGGGGCTGGGGGCTGGGGCTGGGGGGCTGGGGTGCTGGGGGCTGGGGGCTGCTGGGGGCTGGGGGGCTGGGGGGGCTGGAGGCTGGGGGCTGGAGGCTGGAGGCTGGGAGCTGGAGGCTGGGAGGCTGGAGGCTGGGGGCTGGGGGCTGGGTGCTGGGGCTGGGAAGGGTGCTGGGTGGGGGCTGGGCTGGCTGGTGGCTGGAGGCTGCCTGGTTGCTGGCTGGCTGCTGGCTGGGGCTGGGCTGGGGTGCTGAGGGGCTGGTGGGGCTGGTGGTGGGCTGGTGGAGGGGCTGGTGGTGGAGGGGCTGGTGGAGGGGGGGGGGGGGGGGGGGGGGGGGGGGGGGGGGGTGGGGGGGGGCTGGGGGGGGGGCTGGGGGGGGGGCGGGGGGGGGGGGGGGTGGGGGGGGGGCTGGAGAAATGAGCCAAGGTCTCTCTGCCATTTCCCCTGTCTCTGCACACAAATGAGGTGGGAGACTGAAGGGAGATTTCCACCTGAGAGAGAGCGAGAGAGAGAGACAGAGACAGCGAGATAGACTGAGAAAGAGAGAGACAGAGAAAGACAGACAGACAGAAAGATAGAGACAAGGAGAGAGACAGAGACAGACAGACAGACAGAAAGACAGACAGACAAGGAGAGAGACAGAGACAGACAGACAGAGAAAGACAGACAGAGAGAACCTCCTGGAAATGGAAAGGTTTGTATAATATTCGGAACAACACTTCTACTCTATAAAAGACATGAGGTGTGTGTGTGTGTGTGTGTGTGTGTGAGTGTGTGTGTGTGTGTGTGTGTGTGTGTGGTGCCAATGGATCCCTTGGTGTAGACAATACAGTCCAGAGTGTAGAGCTAATAAAAGCACAGACACACCCCCCTCCCTCCCCCGATCTATCTGCTTCTTTGTCTGCCCCACCCCACCCACCTCATTCTTGTGTACACACACACACACACACACACACACACACACACACTGTTTCGACATCCTGTACTTTATGTATAAATATGTGTGTGGTGTGTGTGTGTGTGTGTGTGTGTGTGTGTGTGTGTGCGTGTGTGTGTGTGTGTGTCTTTGTGACTGTTGAGAGAGCGACGGCTGTGAGAACAGCTGGTGTTTCAGTCGTGGAGTCTGTCTTCACTCTATCGCTGGGAAGCACCCCACACACACACACACACACACACACACACACATTCTGATGCCAAGACAAACATACAAACACACACACACATTCACACATGAATACACTCACACGAACACATGGGCACACACTCAAATTCATAGAGACACACACACAGAGACACACACACACACACACACACACACACATCTTCTGATGCCCAGAAAAACATTCACATTCACACACACTAACACGTGCACGCACACACACATTCAAACTTGCACGCACACACACTACACACACATCCAGAGAGGCACACATACAGAGAGACACAGATTCATAACAGGCACACAAACACACACACACACACACACACACCACACACACACACACACACACACAGCACACACACAACACACACGTTCACACTCCTTAAAATTAATTTGATTTCGAGTCATTTCATCGCTTTGCTTTGTGAGTTCTGTTCAAGGTGCTGACTCCAACATCTCATCAAATATGTTATAAGAAAGGTGACAGGATGATAAAGAGATGAAGAGATGAAGAGCAAGAGAGAGAGAGAGAGAGAGAAAGAGAGAGTGCGAGCAAGAGAGCGGGGGAGAGAGAGAGAGAGAGAGAGAGGCGTAAGAGAGAGAGAGCAGGGGATGAGAGAGAGCGAGAGAGAGCAGGGAGAGAGAGAGAGAGAGAGAGAGAGAACGAGAGAGAGCAGGGAGAGAGAGAGAGAGAGAGAGAGAACGAGAGAGAGAAGCGAGGGAGAGAAGAGAGAAGATAGAATGACAGAGTAGAGAGAGGGAGAATGAGACAAAGATATTCCCTGTGATGCCGACACTAAAATATGACAGCTCATACTTCAATCTCTTCTAGAAGGAGTCGAGTTAATATTATTCTAATATTAATGTCCCTGACTCATGTATAATTTGAAATCTATCCTGCTATTGGCTTTGAGGATGATTTGAGGAAGATTTGGTCGGAGCAAGTCTCAAGGATAAGACAACATGGACAACATGGAAATTCAGTACACAGCAGAAAGCAGAAACCTGTCCCTGTCCCAGGCTGTTGTTCCCGAGGTCTTTAAGATGTCCATCATCGTGCCTGTCCCTAAACACCCCAAGGTAACCTGCCTGAATGACTGGAGACCTGTAGCCCTCACCTCGATTGTCTCGAGTAAATGCTTCAAGAGGCTGGTCAAGGACTTAATTTGTTCCATGTTGCCTGCCACGCTGGACCCATGGCAATTTGCTTACCGTCAAAACAGATCCACTGGCGACGCGATTGCCATGGCACAGTGGTGCCAAGAGAACAACCTCGCCCTCAACGCCAAGAAGACCAAGGAGCTGATCGTGGACTACAGGAAGCGGAGAGGAGAGCACGCCCCCATCTCCATCGACGGTGCTGCAGTAGAGAGGGTCAGCAGCTTCAAGTTCCTCGGCGTGCACATCTCCGAGGACCTCACATGGACCACGCACACCACACACGTGGTGAAAAAGGCCCAACAACGCCTGTATTTCCTCAGGCGACTGAGGAAATTCAACATGTGCCCCCGCATCCTCAGAACATTCTACTCCTGTACCATCGAGAGTGTTCTCACAGGATGCATCACCGTCTGGTACGGGAACTGCACCGCACTGGAGCGTAAAACACTACAGAGGGTGGTGCGGACGGCCCAGTACATCGTTGGAGGTGAGCTTCCCTCCCTCCTGGATATATACACCAGGCGGTGCGTGGCCAAGGCCAAACGGATTATTAAAGACAATAACCACCCCAGCCACGAACTGTACACACTCCTACCGTCAGGCAGGCGATACCGCAGTATCAAGTGACGAGCAGACTCAGAGACAGCTTCCACAGTCAGGCCATCAGGCTGCTGAACAAGTGCTAGTGCTAAGTGTTACTGCTAGTGCTAGTGCTAGCTCAGGTGTGCTAGGGCTATGTGTTACTGCTAGCGATACTGCTTAGTGCTAGTCCTGGTGCTAGTGTTACTGCTAGTGCTAGTGCTAGTGTTACTGCTAGTGCTAGTGTTACTGCTAGTGTTACTGCTAGTGTTACTGCTAGTGCTAGTGCTAGTGTTACTGCTAGTGCTAGTGCTAGTGTTACTGCTAGTGCTAGTGTTTACTGCTGGTGCTAGTGCTAGTGTTACTGCTAGTGCTAGTGCTAGTGTTACTGCTAGTGCTAGTGTTACTACTATTGCTAGTGTTACTGCTAGTGCTAGTGTTACTGCTGGTGCTAGTGCTAGTGTTACTGCTAGTGCTAGTGTTACTGCTAGTGCTAGTGCTAGTGTTACTGCTAGTGCTAGTGCTAGTGTTACTGCTAGTGCTAGTCCGGGTGCTAATTGCTGGTGCTAGTGTTGTTCTAGTGTGTTCTAGTGTGTCTGTCTGAGGAAGTATTCTGTGACATTCTGTGAATGTCCAAATATAACAATGTATATTTTATTACATTGATTTATATTTGTATTGCTCCCCTTCATATTTTTTGTATATTTTATTTTATCTTATAGTTTTCTTTTGTTTAGATTTTTTATAACTTGTTAATATAGTTTTCTATTCTATCTCTATTTCTATTTGTATTCTTTTATAACTGCGGTCGGCTGTCGGGCGTTTTGCACGTAAGAATTTCACTCACTGCTTATACTTGTGTAAACTGTGAAGTGACAATAAAATCAAATACTTGAAGTATACAGGACAGCAAGAGGAAACAAACGTGTGTGTTGGACAATGGCCCAGCCTTCCTGGAGAGGGGAGTTAGGAGCTAGTTTGTGTTGCAGTGTCTGCAGGTTGTGTTGTGTTTGTTGTGACTTGTGCCGCCGCCATTAGCGTATCTTCACTGCTAATTGATTCCTCCCCTCCTGCTGTGTTTACAACACCAGCAGCGGCACATTGGAGGCACGGGGAACAGACGCACCTACAGCTGCCCACAGACACACAGACACACACAGACACACAGACAGGCACACAGATACACAGATACACAGACAGGCACACAGATACACAGATACACAGACAGGCAGGCAGGCAGACTGACAGAGAAGCAGATGGACAGACAGACAGGCAGACAAGCAGCGGGCAGACAGACAGACAGACAGACAGACAGACAGACACGCAGGCAAGCACAGAGAGGCAGATGGACAGATGGACAGGCAGACAGACAAGTGCACGACAGACAGAGAGACAGACAGACAGGCCAACCGACAAGACAGACAAGCAGGCGGACAGACAGTCAAACAAACAAACAAGCAGGCAGACAGACTGACAGCAGGCAGACAGACAGCTAGGCCAACCGACAAGACAGACAAGCAGGCAGACAAACAGACAAGCAGACAGACAGACAGACAGACAGGCAGGACAGCGCTCCAGGCTGGCAGGCAGTGAGGTGACAGGCAGGTAGGAAGTGGAACCGACAGGATGACAGACAGTACAGGTGAGTACATACACAGAGCAGCAGCAGTACTAGTAGCTGTAATAGCAGTAGTAGTAGTCGTAGTATTGGGGCTGGCAGACCCCTGCGATGCGATGCTGTGAGGCGCACCGCAGTGCCTGGGCGCCCGTGAGGATGAGCTAATCTCCGCTGTGGTTCGTCTGGAGACGCGCACCGTGCTGCCTGCACAGCGGGATGCCAAATCAGGGCGCCTTTTATCCCCCCTCCTTTCATCACTTACCTGTCAGCGATATACGCATGGCCACTGCATCTCACTGTGTGTGTGTGTGTGTGCAAAGGAGAGAGAGATAGAGAGACAGAGACAGAGACAGAGACAGAGACAGAGACAGAGACAGAGACAGAGACAGAGACAGAGACAGAGACAGAGAGACAGAGACAGATGACTAAAGCATATTGGTACTCTCCATTCCCGCCAGGCCTGATGATTCCCCGGAGGACTGCTACCTGCCAGCTCTCTCTTGTTCGGTCTTGTCTTCATTGTTCCTGTTTCCTGCAAAATCCACACACACTCACACATACACACACACACTTACACTCACTCACACACACACACGCACACACACACGCACACACACAGACATACACAGCGAGCACGAAAGAGAGAGAGAGAGAGAGAGAGAGAGAGAGAGAGACACACACACATACACACAGCAAGCACGAAAAAGAGAGAGAGAGAGAGAGAGAGACACACACACACACACACACACATACACACACACACAGGGAGCACGAAAGAGAGAGAGACACACACACACACACACGCACACACACAGACATACACAGCGAGCACGAAAGAGAGAGAGAGAGAGAGAGAGAGAGAGAGAGAGAGAGAGAGAGAGACACACACACACACACACACAGCAAGCACGAAAAAGAGAGAGAGAGAGAGAGAGAGAGAGAGACACACACACAACACACACACCTAACTAGCTGCCCTGCTCCTCCATCCGCTGTGGGCACCTGTCCTGCAGAAAGCGCCCCGCCGTGCCGCCCTCTGTACCTCGGGGCGGAGGAGAGCTCATCGTCACTCCCGGAGGCCGTCTGAGGAATTTCGGACGGCTCCACTCAGAACACACTTTAATCAGTTGTGTGTTTTTGCTGAGTGTTATAGTTTTCCCGGGGAAATTAGTTCGTTGTTTCTGTCGGAACGCGGCTGTGTAATTGCTTATACCAGGCGGTTTATTAGTCACGCCTGACTTCCGCTTGTCTATCCACAATCCATTACTTATGCCTGAGGAAACCTTGTTAACTCACAATAGAGTGCTAATTATGCTACATTATGATACATAGGACTCATCTAGCTGTAATCACTCCAATTAGGGAGATCTGTTCGGCTTACACAAGCAGTGAAAGTGCGAGAGAAAGGTAGCAGTGTTCGAGAACAACAGATGCAGATCATGTGTTGTTGAAACACTCGTAATATGTCTCCCAACACACCGGGCTCTGTGTGTGTGTGTGTTTGTGTGTGTGTGTGTGCACACAGCGCACACACACACACACACACACACACACACATACACACGCTTGAACGCACCCCTGCGTTTTAGTTTTGGTAAATCAGAGTGTTTTGGATCGCATCGGTGGTCCGTTTTTGGGCGTGAGGTGAAGCATACACACACACACACACATACACACACACACCCGAGCGCGCATGGACACGCACACGCGCACACACACACACACACACACACACACACACACACAGCATGAGTAATGAAACGCTTCACACTCATTTGCTTCTTGCTCTCCAATGAGATTGCCGTGGTGTGGCGTCTAAAACACAACCATTACATCTATAATGACTCCACACCCTTCTCCCCACGGAGTACGTATACACACACACACACACACACACACATGCTCACACACACACACACACATGCTCGCACACACACTCACACACACACACACACCCTCTCCTGAATAGTCGATGTATTATGCATTCCACCCATCTGCCACTCTGAGCACTTTATCCCAAGGGGAAGGGAGAGAGAGAGAGAGAGAGAGAGAGAGAGAGAGAGAGAGAGAGAGAGAGAGAGAGAGAGAGGGGGGGGAGGGGGAGAGAGAGAGAGAGAGAGAGAAGGGGAGGAGGGAGGGGGGGGTGGGAGGGAGAGAGAGGGGAAGTGAGGGAGAGAGAGAGATTGGGGGGTGAGTGTGAGAGAGAGAGAGTCAGGGGGAGTAGAGGGAGGAGGGAGAGAGGGAGTGAGAGAGAGGGAGGGAGGGAGAGGGGGGGGGGAGGGGGAGAGAAGAGAGAAGCGGAGAAGAGAGAGAGAAGGAGAGAGAAGAGAGAAGGAGGGGGAGAGAGAGGGGGGGAGCTGCCTATCCCCCCCCCCCTCCTGTATATCTGTCAGTTTGCAGGATGCGGAATTGTGTTGGCGCTGCTGCAGTAGAGAGGGTCAGCAGCTTCAAGTTCCTCGGCGTGCACATCTCCGAGGACCTCACATGGACCACGCACACCACACACGTGGTGAAAAAGGCCCAACAACGCCTGTATTTCCTCAGGCGACTGAGGAAATTCAACATGTGCCCCCGCATCCTCAGAACATTCTACTCTTGTACCATCGAGAGTGTTCTCACTGGATGCATCACGTCTGGTACGGGAACTGCACCGCACTGGAGCGTAGAACACTACAGAGGGTGGTGCGGACGGCCCAGTACATCGTTGGAGGTGAGCTTCCCTCCCTCCTGGATATATACACCAGGCGGTGCGTGGCCAAGGCCAA
>PIJE02000056.1:423055-438055 GCA_002895965.2 Coryphaenoides rupestris
CAGTCACAGTTACTGCTGTAAAACTCCCGCGGTAGCCAGAATGGTCGGCACATAAGCATCAGGTACTCCAGGTCCGGGGAACAGAAAGACTTGAGGGTCTGCACATGACTCTGGTTGCACCAAGATCTGTTTATCATGAGACAGACCCCCCCTCCACGATCTTTACCGGAGAGAGTCTTTGTTCTGTCCGCGCGGTGGATGGAAAATCCTGTCGGCTCGATGGCTGAGTCGCCAACCCCCTCCGACATCCATGTCTCCGTCAGGCAGATTATGCAGTTGTCCTTAGTTTCCGGTGGAATTGTATACGAGCCTGTAGCTCGCATAACTTATTGTCCAGAGACTGTACATTAGCCAGTAGAATGGTGGGTATTGGAGGTCGATTGGCACGACGTCTCAGCCTGACCAGCATGCCGGCTCGCTTCCCTCTCCGTCGGCGACGCTTGCGTGTGATCGCGCCTAAGATGGACGGAGATAGTCCGGCGACAACTCCGGGCGGGACGTCCGAGTCGAAAGACTTGAAAAACTCCGGTAGGCGGCGAGCGACTGTCGTTCTAATCTCCAGAAGTGTGCAACTGTCGTAAGTGAACTTACTGTTAACTTCCTGTGCAAGGATGGTCGCAATTAAAAGAATAAATAACAAAAAACTGCGTCGAGAGCTCGCAACACGGCAGCCATCACGTACGCCGCCATTTTCTCTCATCCTCACACTGTACATGTCTGTTTGAAGAACAACCCCCCCCCCCACCCCCCCCCCCCCCCCCCCCACCACACCACACACACACACACACACACTCTCTCTCTCGTACCACTTAGTGATAGGCGACTCTATTACGCGCAAAGTTAGATTACACACACCAGCCAACGTGATTGCTTACCTGGGGCCAGGGCTCCCGACATAGAAGCTAAACTTAGGTTGCTGGCATGCGGTAAGGACGGAGTTAGACTAAATGCACCCACCACCGACACTAGCTTTAACAACATTGTAATTCATGTCAGCACAAACGATGTTAGGATGAGACAAGCCGAAGTCACAAAAAGCAACATAGTTAGGCTGTGTGACTTCGCAAGAAAGATGTGTCGGCATCGATTAATTCTCTCTGGCCCTCTAGGCGAAGGCAACTGCCACTCAGTGAAAATGTCATTGTTATTTCCCCAATCTCCTCCTCCTCAGAGCTGAGCAGTAACCAAACTCCCTCTGATTCTAACAATAAACCGGAGGAGGCCAAAATAGGTTTTATGAATATCAGATCGCTTTCAACTAAAGCGCTCTTGGTCCAGGATCTAATTGTTGAGCATAGGTTAGATTTCCTGGGCCTGTGTGAGACCTGGTTAAAACCAGAAGTGTATCTGCCCCTAAATGAAGCTACTCCACCAAATTATGTGAACTCACAACTATCACGTGAATCTAGGAAAGGTGGTGGAGTGGCGCAGATCTCTAGCTCGAAGCTGGTCCTAAGACCAAAGAGCAGTTACACGTTCTCATCTTTTGAGGTGCTTGCTTTTAGCTCCTCAGCTCGCATTAGGCAGAGAGATCACGGCATTGCAGACTCCTTTTTCTTGGCTGTAGTGCTTATGGGGGATTTCAACATCCATGTGAATAACCCATGTGACTCTCTTGCGAAAGCTTTTCTGTCCATTATAGACACATTTGGATTCACACAGCATGTTCAGCTACCTACCCACACCGGTGGAAACACATTGGACCTTGTCCTGACTCGTGGAGTTGAAGTTACAGATTTATGTGTCTCTCCTTATACCTCAGCTCTCTCTGATCACTGTCTGCTCACTTTCCAGGTGGTTGTATCTTGCCCAAGGGACGACCGCACGGCTACCTATAGCTGCCGTCGTATCACCCCTGACACCACCACAGCCATGGCAGATAAGTTACCCCTGTTACTTGCTCCTTTTGCTGACTTCAGTGGATTCAGTGGATTGTCTCACCAATCACCAGTTTATCACCGCTTTATCCGCAGCCATCGACTTTGCTGCTCCTCTTGTAGTTAAAAAGCGGAAAGCAAAAAGACCAGCACCATGGTTCAACGAAGACACACGTACCCTCAAACGCGACTGCAGAAAACTTGAGCACAAATGGCGCTCGACTAAACTTGAAGTCTTCTACCTTGCATGGCACGACCTAGCTACAAAACTGCGCTAACCAACTCCAGAAATGCCTACTTCTCCAGTGTCATCAACTTAAACAAGAACAACCCGAAGTTCTCTAACCTTCCTTTCCTCTCTAAAGTATTGGAAAGAATTGTAGCTAGCCAAATCATCAATCACCTGACGGCAAACAACTTACCGTATTGTGCCGAATATAAGACGAGGTTTTTTTCCCAGACAAAAATCTGAAAAAGGGCCCTCATCTTATTTTCGGGGTCTAGACTTTTAAATGTCATTATACATTCACAACAACAGATGAGTGTTCCCCAAGCGAGCCACCGTGTCGCTCTCTGTATCTCCCTCTCTCTCTCTCTCTCTCACTCTCTCTCTCTCTCTCTCTGTCTCTCTCTCTCTCTCTCTGTCTCTCTCTCTCTCTCTCTCTGTCTCGCTCTCTCTCTCTGTCTCTCTCTCTCTGTATCTCCTCTCTCACACACACACAGCGACAGGTGCCTGGAGAGATGAAGAGACACAGCGACCAGCTCCAACAAAGTGGCTCACAAGTCGGGCAAGTTAACAAACAACAGAGGAGGAGTTACGATGCCAATTTTAAGACCATGGTGATCAACGAAGCAGAGTCATCAAACAACTGTCGAGCAGCCAAGAAATACGATGTTACAGAGTGTAATGTTAGAAGATGGCGAGCCCAAAAAGGCCGCCTTAAAAATGCAAACAGTCAGAGAAAAGCTTACAGATTGACAGGAGGGTGTGTGAATATGTGACTGAAAAACGTAATGACGGTATGCCCATTACCAGAGCTGTCATTCAGCTGAAAGCCTTGGAAATCGCCAAAGAGCTCAACATACCACCATACCACATTTTCCAAAAGATGTTAAAAACAACAGCCTATTGTTTTATTCAATGTGGTTTTTTTTATTTTATAAAAGATGTTACCAAAAGATGATAAAAATAACAGCCTACATTGTTTTATTCAATGTGTTTTTATTATCATTATTTTCAAATAAAATTATTTTCTTTATAAAAACCAGATTTGGTCTTCAAAAAAGTATTTTTCCAAAAATGAGTCTTGAAAAAGAGGGGTCGTCTTATAATCAGGGTCGTCTTATATTCGGACCAATATGGTATTTGAACCATTTCAGTCTGGTTTCAGGAGCCTATACTCCACTGAAACCGCTGTGACCAGAGTGGTAAACGATCTCCTCCTTAGCATGGACAGCAATGCAAGCTCCCTGATGGTGTTGCTTGACCTCAGCGCCGCTTTTGACACAATTGACCATTGCATCCTCCTTGAGTGTCTCGAACATTACGTCGGCATCAAAGGCACTGCTCTTCACTGGTTTAGATCCTACCTCTCAGACAGAACACAATTTGTTGTCTGCAAAGGATCAAAATCGAAGCATTGCAACTTAAGCTTTGGTGTTCCCCAAGGGTCGGCCCTTGGTCCACTGCTCTTTGCAATCTACATGCTCCCTCTTGGCGATATTATTCGCAGCTTTGGCATTAGCTTTCACTGCTATGCGGACAACACCCAAATCTACATTCCCATTGGATCAAAAGACTCCCCCCAGCTCCAACAGATCCAAAAGGTTGAATCAATTAAAAGATGGATGTCCCAAAATTACTTGCAGCTTAAAACGGGGAAAACTGAGATGATTATCTTCGGCCCGAAGCATAAACAATCACAACTTGATGACGTCACACTCTGCCTTGAGGGATCCACTATTGCCCAAAGCTCCTGCGTCAAGAATCTTGGTGTTCTGCTTGATCCTACGCTTTCTTTTGATCAGCATGTCAAAAGTATCACCAGAACTGCATTCTTTCATCTTAGAAACACTGCCAAGATCAGACCAATGCTCTCCGCTGCGGACGCAGTCCTTCTCGGCCGCTCTGGTCTTCAGGGACTGGCCTTCTATCAATTCCAAAAGTGAATAAAAAATCAGCAGGAAACAGGGCGTTCTCTTATCGAGCACCCTATCTGTGGAACAGTCTGCCACCTGTAATCAGGGAGGCTGACTCTGCTGATATATTTAAGGCGAGACTAAAAACCCACCTATTTACCCTCGCCTTTGGCTGCTAGGAGTGCCCCTCAGCTCTAATTTACAGCTAAATCAATACTGTTAGCACTAGCCTACCCTAGATGCCGATGGGTACTAGGTCTGAGGATACTTGTATGTTCCCTGCTTACTGTGCGCCATCTAACCATCATGTTGTCTCCACTATCTAGGGTGCTGCTGTGATCATGACTGGATACCTGCTGGCCACCCCACCTGACGGCTACCAGCTTGCTCTCCAGCCAGCACCCCATCATAATATTACTATTTCATTTACTACTTGTACTTTGTCGTTTATAATTTGTCATGCTTTGTTACCCCTGTTTTTAAATGCCCGTATGACACCCATTGCACTCTGAACCATCCCTGGAAGGAGGGATCCCCCACTCTGAGGTTCCTCCTCGAGATTTCTTCCTTGTTAATTAAGGGAGTCGTTTCTTGCCCTTAGGGGGGCGGGGCTAGAGGGGTGTCATGAATCACTTTTGGCCCATAATAATCTGGCCTGTAAAGCCCTTTGAGACTGTCTTGTGATTAAGGGCTATACAAATACAATTGAATTGAATTGAAAACTTGGTAAGGGAATGGGGAGACGGTCCCAGCACAATGTGACAGAGGGTTGTTAGCGGAGGACTCTGCTAGCGCTCACATTAGAACCACTCTGATATGGAGACTTTATAACTCTTCAATTGGGAAACACTCTCACGCATACACACACACACACACACATACACGCGATTGTCATGTTTGGTTAAAGTGGTCAGAGTGGGGTTTGTGTGTGTGTGTGTGTGTGTGTGTGTGTGTGTGTGTGTGTGTGTGTGTGTGAGAGAGAGAGAGTAAGTCATTCGTGGGCACATTTTTGCAATAGCTAGTGGTCACAATTGTTGTTATTTTGTATATATAAGAATATATACTGTATATATATATATATACAGTATATATATATATATGTTGGCACACACACACAGAAACTGGAGCAGACACAGGTGTGTGTGTGTGTGTGTGTGTGTGCGTGTGTGTGGAGTGGTGGGAGCAGTGGGCAGTGTGGTGAATGACAGCCTCTTTGTGTGTGTGTGTGTGTGTGTGTGTGTGTGTGTGTGTGTGTGTGTGTGCGTGTGTGTGTGTGTGTGTGTGTGTGTGGGGGGAGGGGAGGAGGGAGGAGGAGGGGGAGGAGGGAGGAGGAGGGGGGTGAGGGGAGTTGAAGTGAAGAACGGAGGCGGAGGTGTGGAGGTGAAGACAAGCAGGACGTTTAGAAACAGCCTGTCTTTGTGTCCCAGGCAGCGTGGATGTGTGTGTGTGTGTGCGTTTGTGTGTGTGTCTCTGTATGTGTGTGTGTGTATGTTTGTGCATGTTTGCGTGCGTGCATGTGTGTGTGTGTGTGCATGAATGTGTGTGTGTGTGTGTGTGTGTCTGTGTGTGTGTTTGTGTGTGTGTGTGCATGAATGTGTGTGTGTGTGTGTGTCTGTGTGTGTGTGTGTGTGTGTGTGCGTGCGTGTGCATAACATATGTGTGTATGTACTTGTGGGTGTGTGTGTGTCAGGGTTTACATGGTTAACACTGTGCTGTAGGACAGATAAAAGATTGGAGACATGAGGGGAAAGCGAGGGAGAGAGAGAGAGAGAGAGAGAGAGGGGAAAGGGGGAGGGGGGAGAGAGAGCGGGGAGAGACAGAGATGGATTCACAGAGTCGGGAGAGTCCTCTGCTTCTGGGACTCAGCTGTGGTTTAATTGATTAAATGAATTAGTGTGAAATATGGAATTAAACCCAATGAATAGGGTCATATGTTACCTATGCTAAGTGTGTGTTTGCGTGCATGTGTGTGCGTGTGTGTGTCCTAGCATGTGTGTGTGTGTGTGTGTGTTTCTATGTGTGTGGGCACGAGTGTGTGTGCCTTTAGAGACGACTGAGTGATTAAAATAAAACGTGAAATTAATCATGATAAAAAAGCACCAAATGCGTGTTAACATGCATGTTATTGAGCTCACATAAACACACACACTGGTCTGGTTCCTGGTTATAAGGACACAACTTCTAGAATGTCGACTGTCATTGTGTGATATAACAGTAGATCGAACTTTGCTCAACCGGCTTTGAATCATTTCAATGTGGGTAGTATATATATGCAAGTGAACAATGTTTACCTTTCCTGCATTTAGCCTCCACCCTAGTCTCCCCACTGCTTTTGTCCAGCGTCATCTTGCCCGCCATCTTACCCCAACTCTGTCAAAGGACACAGTTGGGGTAAGATTTAGCATCTGCACTGAGCTGGCATTGTTAGGCCTGGGAGTCCAAGGCTACAGACCCGAATGTTTTATGAATAACCCTGGAGCGAGAGAGACGTGGGGGGGCGGAACCAGTAAACTAATGTTAAAAAAAGTACATTGAACTTTTTTTTCTCTCATATGGTACTACAGCATGTCAATAAATGTTTAATGATAGTAGTTGTGATGTATTCTGCTTTCACTAAATACTAATGCTAATTACTAACAACTACTACTAATATTTCACACATCACAATTAATTATTCTATGTTCTATATGTTCTGTGATCTCGAGGATCAATGGCATAGTAACCACATTGTGAGTCCCGGATCAGAGGGAGCCGCTGTAGCAGCCAGCACCGCAGGCTGGCTAGACTGTTCACCGCTGCGCACTTCATGGAGTGTGTCTCAAGCAGCATTTACATGCATCCTCTCAACCCCCTCGTCAAATCACCACTCTCAGATGAGTGGAAATTAGGCATGTGTGTGTGCGCATGTGTGTCTGCATGTGTGTGTGTGCGCATGTGTGTCTGCATGTGTGTGTGACTGTGCACGTGTGTGTGCGTGTGTGTGTACATACATAGGTGTCTGTTTGTCTGTCTGCCTGCCTGCTGTCCGTGGGGGGTTAATAGTGAGAGTGTCCACTGATGAGTCACTTAAAGTTAAACTGCCAACCATGACACACACCGGCCATAAAATACCCCTTCAGGTATATTACCCAGATACACACGCACACACACAGATGCCCATGCACACAAGGAAACCACAAAAAATGCAAAGGGTTACAGGCAAACCAATACAACTTGAAACATTAAGTCAAAGTCCTAACGGGGCCCTCAATAAAACGCTGACTTTCATTGACAAATAATCCCAGCGGCCATTAAATTATAACTTTATGGGGCGATAGTGACAGTGGTGTTTTACACCCGATCCCTGACACCTTTTAAATATATATAAATCAAGTTTATAGGACACATTCAATATAGCCATGTGATATTAGATGAGTTTTATCATCTATTGCCAATAGTATAGTAGTTGTATAGATGACTATCTAAACCTACATAAAACATAACAAAGGAAAACCATGCACCCCCTGTTTAATATGCAGCATTTATCCACAATGCATTTTTAAGGTGATAGGCAAAGGCCAGTAATAATGTGCCGAGTATGACGGTGTTTAATAATTATAAATATAATAATATTATGCCTAATTAGGCCAATTAATAAATATTATTATAATTGTAATGACAAGTATTATTATCGTTATTATTATTATTATTATTGTTATATTATTATTAATGTTGTTGTTATTGTTGTTGTTGTTATTATGATTGCTATTATTATTAGAAATCGACACCCAATTTAACCACCACTAGCAGAAGAAAGAAAGAAGAATACAAAGAGTATGAAGAACATCTGAATCCAGATGTTCGTCAGTCTTGTATTACCGCGCGCGCCTTCGCGTCCTCGGCGGGCGCGCGGGGCTTCGACAAAAATGTGTTTCCGCGCTACAAGAGGTTATACGGTAACTGTTTAACGAGAGTACTTTACGACCATCTAACGGCGCTTCATCACACTTAGCCTCGTTTTCCTGCTCGTCTACAAGCAGCGACACCACTTTTTGAACAACACTTAATAATAATAATAATAATTATATAATAATAATTATATTTATCGTATAAAAATCTCAGAGGCGGTCCATCGTCCTCCTATACAGGCGGTCGGTGGGCGGGTTTTCCGCCAGCAGGGTCCGGCTGAGTCGCTATCGATCGCCGCCGGAGAGTGGAGAGAGTGAAGGGGGAGGGAGGTGTGGAGAGAGGGAGAGAGAGAGAGAGAGAGAGGGAGAGAGGAGAGAGAGAGGGGGAGAGGGAGAGAGAGAGAGAGCAGCCAGCCTCGTATACGGACGCCAGAAGTGAGTGTGCGTGTTTGGGACGGGAGAGAAGAGCACAGATTGCTCGCTAATATAACCGCCATTGGTCGGAAGTCACAAGCCCGGCGTTAGTTAGTTAGTTGGTCGGTTGGTTAGCAGCGCAACGCGGGTGAGTTTAAAAGTGTAGTTATTAGGAACCGCGCTGCTGCTCTCCTCCTTAGCGACTTTGTTTTTCCTCCCCCCGCCCGCCCGCCCTGACGGATCGCATTGCCCCTGCGCACCCCAGCCAGAGAGGTGCAAGAAGGAGAGAAAAGTGAGGAGGAGGAGGAGGAAGAAGAAGAAGGAGACGGAAAGGGGGCCTGAAGTCCCGAGCACACCGCCGCCGCCCTCCCTCACTGCCGCCGCCGCTGCCGGAGGAGGTCGTCTGCCTACTCTCCCTCCCTCCCTCCCCCCCCCCGCCCTGGCCCTGCATGGACGGGGAGAGGGGATGGGGAGAGCCGGGTGCTGCTGCTGCTGCTGGTTCGCCGCCGCCGCGGGCCTGAGCGCCTCGCCTCCCCGCGCCTCGAGCCTCGTCCGCGGCCACTGCTCCTGCTGCCTCCTCGCTCCTCTGCCTCCACCTCCGCCTAGGTAATGCTCATATAATAAGCATGTTTGGTTTTTTTTGTCCGCTACTTTTGTACAAGCCACTCCGCAACGTTGACGAAAAGAAGGAAACCAACTAACAACGTTAACAGTATAAAACCAGATGCTTAAGTTGTTCATTTTTTTAGTCTTAATGAGAAGTATGATGAAGTATTAATGACGGCTGTTTGTCTGAAGCCGGCGGGGCCCAGTGTGTTGCCTGACAATGGCTCTCTGGCCAGCGGCAGTGCAGCAAGTCTGAGACCGGATCGAGTTTCTCCTCTCCTGGGTCGTCATTCTCCTGTCTGGCCCGTTAATGGCTCATGGAGGGGAGAGACACAGAAGGGTGAATAGATGTCATCCACACGTCCATTCATTCTGCATTACAGCCGCTGTCGGTGGTGGGTGTGCTGGGCTGGTCGCCTGCTGAACACTGAAAAGTCCCCCAGTGTACAGATTTGTGAGACTTTGAATGTCTCTTAAAGTAAAGCTTTACAATTTGTATGTCCAATAATAGAGAAGGAAGGATATTCATGTTGAAGTGGGCCAATGATCCTAGGGGCATGTTTGGCATGTGAGATTGTGTGTGTGTGTGTGTGTGTGTGTGTGTGTGGTGGGGGGGGGGGGGGCTTAGTGGTGTGGTGTGGCGGCGGTGGTCGCCTGCTCTGTGTTGTGCCCCCACACCTCCAGTAATTAGTTTAAAATGTCCCAGGCCACTCAGAGTCACACACACCCACCCTTCACACACCGTGTAAGGATCACGCTCGTAACATCATTGAATGTGCATTATTTCACCTGGGAATACATATTCTACTATTATTGCCTCTTGTGCCGGCGACCTGTTGAATATTGTGCTGTATATTATTATTATATTAGGATGAACTACTGCATTTTGCTGCTCCTTGTGTGTCTGTTGTGTTGGGGGGGAAAGCACAGTGCGGAGCTGTCGGATTGTGCGTGTTTATCCCGGCTGAACTGACTGAACTGTGTTGCACCCCCTCTGTCCTCACTCTTTCCTCACCCCCCCCAGTCCTCACCCCTCTGTCCTCACCCACCACCCAGTCCTCACCCCTCTGTCCTACCCCCCAGTCCTCACCCCGCCTCACCCCCAGTCCTCACCCCCTGTCCTCACCCCCCAGTCCTCACCCCCCGTCCTCACCCCCTCAGTCCTCACCCCTCTGTCCTCACCCCCCAGTCCTCACCCCTCTGTCCCCACCCCCCAGTCCTCACCCCTCTGTCCTTTCACCCCCCATGCGCTCTCGCCTTCCATTTGTATTTGCCTGGTGTGAGCGACGGGGGTGAGGACTGGGGGGTGAGGACAGAGGGGTGAGGACTGGGGTGGTGAGGACTGGGGGGGTGAGGACAGAGGGGTGAGGACTGGGGGGGTGAGGACAGAGGAGTGAGGACAGAGGGGGTGCAACACAGTTCAGTTCAGTTCAGTTCAGCCGGGGATAACACGCACAATCCGACAGCTCCGCACTGTGCTTTCCCCCCCAACACAACAGACACACAAGGAGCAGCAAAATGCAGTAGTTCATCCTAATATAATAATAATATACAGCACAATATTCACAGGTCGCCGGCACAAGAGGCAATAATAGTAGAATATGTATTCCCAGGTGAAATAATGCACATTTAATGATGTTACGAGCGTGATCCTTACACGTGTGTGAAGGGTGGGTGTGTGTGACTCTGAGTGGCCTGGGACATTTTAAACTAATTACTGGAGGTGTGGGGGCACAACACAGAGCAGCGACCACCGCCGCCACACCACACACACACTAACACACACACACACACACACACACACACACACACACACACACACACAATCTCACATGCCAAACATGCCCTAGGATCATTGGCCCACTTCAACATGAATATCCTTCCTCTCTATTATTGGACATACAAATTGTAAAGCTTTACTTTAAGAGACATTCAAAGTCTCACAAATCTGTACACTGGGGGACTTTTCAGTGTTCAGCAGGCGACCAGCCCAGCACACCCACCACCGACAGCGGCTGTAATGCAGAATGAATGGACGTGTGGATGACATCTATTCACCCTTCTGTGTCTCCCCCTCCATGAGCCATTAACGGGCAGACAGGAGAATGACGACCCAGGAGAGGAGAAACTCGATCCGGTCTCAGACTGCTGCACTGCCGCTGGCCAGAGAGCCATTGTCAGGCAACACACTGGGCCCCGCCGGCTTCAGACAAACAGCCGTCATTAATACTTCATCATACTTCTCATTAAGACTAAAAAAAATGAACAACTTAAGCATCTGGTTTTATACTGTTAACGTTGTTAGTTGGTTTCTTTCTTTTCGTCAACGTTGCGGAGTCGCTTGTGTACAAAAGTAGCGGACAAAAAAAAACCAAACATGCTTATTAATGAGCATTACCTAGGCGGAGGTGGAGGCAGAGAGCGAGGAGCAGCAGGAGCAGTGGCCGCGGACGAGGCTCGAGGCGCGGGGAGGCGAGGCGCTCAGCCCCGCGGCGGCGGCAACAGCAGCAGCAGCAGCACCCGGCTCTCCCCATCCCCTCTCCCCGTCCATGCAGGGCCAGGGGGGGGGGAGGGAGGGAGGGAGAGTAGGCAGACGACCTCCTCCGGCAGCGGCGGCGGCAGTGAGGGAGGGCGGCGGCGGTGTGCTCGGGACTTCAGGCCCCCTTTCCGTCTCCTTCTTCTTCTTCCTCCTCCTCCTCCTCACTTTTCTCTCTCTTCTTGCACCTCTCTGGCTGGGGTGCATCCTCCTCTTTTGTTCCTTCTCCTCCTCTTCCTCCCCCTCTTCCCCCCCCTCCCCTCAGTCCTCACCCCTCTGTCCTCACCCCCAAGTCCTCACCCCTCTGTCCCCACCCCCCAGCCTCACCCCCCTCTCACCCCCAGCCTCACCCTCAGTCCTCACCCCTCTGTCCTCACCCCCAGTCCTCACCCCTCTGTCCCCACCCCCCAGTCCTCACCCCTCTGTCCTTACCTCCCCAGTCCTCACCCCCCGAGTCCTCACCCTCTGTCCTCACCCCCAGTCCTCACCCCTCTGTCCCCACCCCCCAGTCCTCACCCCTCTGTCCTTACCCCCCAGTCCTCACCCCCCGAGTCCTCACCGGCCACACCAGGCAAATACAAATGGAAGGCGAGAGCGCATGTGTGCTATGGACCCAGGGAGATGAGAGAGAGACTGAGAGAGAGGAGATGGGGGAGAAAGAGATAGATGGGGGGGCGGGGGAATAGAAAGAAAAGAAAGAGAGAGAACGGGTAAGGCGAGGGAGCATGATGTGTGTGGTGTGATGGACATGGCGAGGAGGAGAGCTGGGGGGGGGGGCGTGTAAATAAGGGGGCTTAGAACAAGGTGATTCAATTAAGCACTTCAGCAGCGTATTCCCCCTCGGGCCAGGGGTGGGGGGTGCGGGGGTCGTCCGGGAGGGACCCTCCTCCTCCTCTAGACCTCTACCCCTACTGCTTGGGGTGGGGTGTGTGACCTTTTGGTATGCATGCAGTTGAGGAACGCAGGGCCTCGTGGTGGGGAATTGCGGTTTGGGGGGGGGACATAGACGCAGACCTATTAAGATAGAAACAAGAGCCGGGGGGGGTGGGGGGCATACTGGAACGTTGTTCATCATGATTGAAGGAGAAGGTGGTGGTTGTGGGTGGGGGGGGGTGGCGGGGAGGATATCTTTGAGGAAGACAGGGAGGACTAGTAGAGGCTATAAGTAGACGGATGATGAAGGAGGGTTTGTTTGGACCTGGAGATGTTGGTGTTCTGGCATTGGTACAAAACAGAATCCAACACCAGTAGAGTGAAATAACAATGGCCGTACATACTCATAATACTATGAAAACCTACTTCCTATCCAGAAGAAGGATTTTTTTTCTAGCCTGCCTCACACTGCTGAGGTCAGAGGTCAGTAGGTCAATGAAGCACTGCTAACCTTCAGGGTGGAGGAAGGTTGTCTCCCTCTGAGTGAGTGCATACGTGTCACTACGGCAACGCCTCCCGGGAATGATGTTGTCACTCACGACCATCACAAGCCTTTTTTACCCTTTTCCAAATGATGGCTTGTTTCAGTTTCACTCAGCGGAGGGCAGGTGTGTTGCGTCAATGCTGCATTTTGCAGGTGATGACCACCAGGTAACCCTATCAGCCAATCAGAGCTTATGCGTGGCGTGCTCGTCTATAGCATGTGTGTTTAACATTTTCAGAGGTTTCTTGGGGTGGTTTGGGTGATGTCCGTTGGGGTAGTTTGGGTGGGTTCGGTGGTGTTTGGGTAGTGTTTGGGTGCTGTTTAAGTGGCTTGGGTGGTGTTGAGGTGGTGTCTGGGTGGTGTCGGGGTGCTTTGGGTGGTGTTGAGGTGGTTTGGGTGCTGTCTGGGTGGGGTTTGTGTAGTGTCGGCTGGTATCGGGACGGTTTCAGTGTGGTCGGCTGGTGTTTGGGTGGTGTTGGTGGGTGTTGATGGTGTCTGGGTGGTATCGGGGTGGCGTCGGCTGGTGTTTGGGTGGTGTTGGTGGGGTTTAGGTGGTGTCTGGATGGTGTCGGGGGGGGGGGTTTGGTTCTCCTTTAACCACGTCTAGAAGGGCCTAAAGCCTCTCTACTCTGTGCTCTGATCCCAATGTGTGCAGTGATGGGATTGTGCAGGGAGGGAGGAATGTGTTTGGTGGAGCTGAGTCTGCCGGAGAGACAACGTGTTCTCAGTCCTCACGTCTGACTGTCTCTACCGTCGGCAACACACACACACACACACACACACACACAGCTGGCATGCGCTGTGCAGAACCTGCGTAGTGCATGCCTGCATGGCCACACACCTCTCAGTGTGTGTTGGGTGTGCATAATATATATATATGTGTGTGTGTGTGTGTGTGTATTTTTATGTGTATGTGTATGTGTCCCCGGGGGTGTTGTCTTGATTTAGCATGCTGCGGAGAGATTCTAACACACGGTGTGAGTTTAAGGGGTCTGTAACTTGTAGAGCATTTTCTTATATTTTCCGTATGCATTTTTTACTCTGCACCACACTGCCCCCAACGGGTCGCACCGATATTCCATCGTATTTCTGCACAGTGAACACACACGGATGGGAGTAGCAGCATGTGAGGGTCCGACAGGGTCCACTTTTAAAATTAGCCAGAGTGGAAAAATCTACCAGCTACGCAATTGTTTTCGTGTAACCATAATTTTTGGGACCCTGTAAATGTGAATGGACCATGTGATGCTAGCAGTGCAATGCTATGAGTGGGTGCTAGCATAATGCGTTGCTAGCATGGCATGCTTCCTGGTACACCCGCGTACTAGAACCATCATCAGATGACCTCTGTGTGTGTGTGTGTGTGTGTGTGTGTGTGTGTGTGTGTGTGTGTGTGTGTGTGTGTGTGTGTGTGTGTGTGTGTGTGTGTGTGTGTGTGTGTGTGTGTGTGTGTGTGTGTGTGTGTGTGTTTAACGGAAGCACAACAAGCCTTCTTTAAAAGATGGCTGGCTGTGTGTGTGTGTGTGTGTGTTTAACGGAAGCACAACAAGCCTTCTTTAAAAGATGGCTGGCTGTGTGTGTGTGTGCGTGTGCGTGTGTGTGTGTGAGAGCACAGCTGCCCGTACCCTGGAGAGACTCTCTCTAATCTAATAGGAGCACACTGTGACTGATGCATTAGATCTGGACTGTAATCTCTCTCTCTCTCTCTCTCTCGCTCTCTCACTCTCTCCCTCTCTGGCTTTCTCTCTCATTCTCCCTCTTCCCCTTCTCTCTCCCTTGCTCTCTCTCTCTCCTCCCATCTCCTATCCTTCCCTCTCTCTCGCTCTCTCTCCCTCTGCTTCGGTCTGATGGAGTATGATGGAGAAAGCGGGTGCTGTTCTTGCTATTTTCTCCTGGACAGGCCTGAGTCTGAGGGTAAGGCGTGTGTGTGGGTGCGCCCACCCACCCACCAACCCACCCGCCCCGCCCTCTCTCTTCTCCTGCCTGTCTGGTGTTACAAGGGATGACCTCACCACCCCAACGGCCACTCTTGTTTTTAAGCTCCCCCTATGAGAAGAAGATAGAGTTCGCTTCTCCACAGGCTACTGTTAAAGGGGATCCGGCCCGCTGGCTGCATTAAGCTAA
>PIJE02000056.1:443055-449925 GCA_002895965.2 Coryphaenoides rupestris
CAAAAATCAGGCCAATCCTTCGTGTGTGTGAATATTTAAAGTGTGTATATTACCAGACGGGGTGGGGGGCGCTGCAGACTGTATATAGTGTGTTGGTCTTCAGTGCACGTTTTGTTTCGTTTCATTTTTATTTGTGCCTGTTGGATGTGATGGTTTATACCTCAGACAGAGGATGTTTGTTTTTAACAGAAGCACTTTATTTAGATTTGTTTTTATTTTGGTTTTTTTTGTACAAATCCACATCAGTGTTGTTTTGTTTCTCGTAACCCTCGTTCCTTTCCTAGCACCCTATCTCTCTGACTATACTTACCCACCTTTCTACGTGAGTTCCTACACGGCTCCTTTTAAACGAAACGTCGGCACCATTCCTAAAACGTGTCTGAGCTGCCCGCCTCCTGATCCGAGGTCAGCTAATGTGAGTTCCTCTGTTGAATGTACTCTGAATGTTGTCACAGCAATGAATGTTGTCTGTGCAGTTCCCTTTGATTCGTGTGATTTATTTTCCTCTTCTTTCATTCGGTTCCCTTTTATGTGTGTATGTGGGTGTGTGTGTGTGTGTCTGCTTGTGCGTGCGAAAAGAAAGAGTGAGTGTGTGTGGGCGTGGCGTAATTAGTCGACTTGACACACTGATTAACGACTGCTAACAGACTGGGGCGTGTTGTGTGGTGTTGTGTACACGTAAGGAGGGGGCCGCTCTCTCAATGTTCCTGCCAACATCGAGTCAAGTCGTGACAACGTTAGCTTCCTTATATTTCGCTCGAGTTGCATTCTTTTACAATTAGTTGTTTTGGTTTTTTGGAGCCAAAGACTCACAAACAAATTGGAGGAGGAGGTCCCTGCTCGCCGTCGCAGAAACTGTTTATACGTACAGAATCACTGGTTCCCACCGTGACCGCACCCACCCCGATATTTTGTGACCCCTTACCCCCCGCCCTCTCTCTCTCTCTCTCTCTCTCTTTTTTAACTTTACTACTGTAGAAGGAGTCTGTTGTTCTACTGCCAGACATGTTGAGCCGGTCCGACATGACATGAGACTAAAGTAAAAACAAAACCCAAATCAACAGCACGGTATCTCCATACACAGACTACGTTGGACATGGAGCAGGATCGCTGACGATCCGCTGTAAACATGTGACTTGTACGCCCCCATGAGGATGCTCGCGTGTAGGTCTGTGCTCAGCCGCTGGCATTGTGATCTCTTTGTGTTATGTACGAGTGTCTATTGGTTTTTATGAGTGACTGCTCAATGTTGAAATACCTTAACTTATTTATAAATGTAGTGTCCTGTAGAGGAAGTTAAGCTCCATACTCTTGCTGTTGGATAATAATAATGAAAAGAAAAAAAAAAAAAGTCATGTGATTGTACTGCCACCTAGTGGCACTCTATTACAATGTCAGTGTTCTACCCCGAACGACGGTCACAAAAACATGGAGGAACAAAATGTGCAAGTGTTTTATTTAAAATTAAAAAAATCAATTAAGAAAACAACTCTGACTACTCTGTTCATTTGTCACTTGACATGTGTGAGTAAATGATGTGTGTTACACAGAACATTGACCCACCCAACACCCAGATGGCACCCGTAGGTTCCCCCCATCTGTCTGAGGTTAGGGTGTGATCAGATACATGGCTTGTCGTCTGAAAACAAAACCAGTTTTCAACTGTCACACTGAGCAGCACCTGCAAATTGGCGGGAACAAGAAAGCTGTTTGAAACGTGGCAATACTTTCTACTGTTCCCTCTAAAAGTTGTCCTGTGAGAAGACCACGTTCACTTTCATGTTTGTGGGTTCAACGGCAACATGTCTCCCATGGAGATACTGTATGTTAGCAGCAGTGACATCAGTAAGGAACCCCTCTGCGTTCGCAAGTGTCTTCTCATGTTGACGGCTGCGTCTGCCATTGTTTGTTGACCTGTGGAACGTCCTTCCTCCCCCACGATCTGAAAGGTCAATTGTAGCAACGTTTAAGTCAACTCAATGTCATTACATTGAATTACAATGTAAAAGACAGACAGACAGATGAATAGATAGATGGAGTATGTCAGGTTCTGAACATCTTACCACTTGACGGCAGCGTGAGCAGTGATCAGAGTGTTGAAGATGAGCAGCTTGGTGAGAATGAGCCTGAGGACCTGGATGGTGACCTGGTCGGTCCACCAGAGACCACCTGCAGACCGGACCACAACCCACCGCAACACGTTAATCTGTGGCATTAACACTTTTCATGATGTATTTGTTTGTTTATTTCTCAGGGACAATGTAGAGAGAACATTACTACAAGTTTATTATTATAATTATATTATAATTATTATTACTTTTGCCACCCCTGTCCCTGGTTAAGCATTTCTAAAAACAGTAAATGTCAGTAAAATGTAAAATGTACAGTAAAATGTAAAGGATTATCCTTCCAATACAGATAAATATCATATAGAATTCAGCATCAGTTATGTAATGTGGACACATTTGTATGTACACATTTGTATGTGTCCTCGTAGTTCACTAAAATAGCATGGAGTTAATAATAAGTGATTACAGATTTTATTTAGTTTAAGCCAGTGTTTCGCTTCTACATATAGGACATTACTCATGGAAATCGCTCAAAATCCAAATGGAACCTGGCCATCGACGACTCTTCCACTTTGTTTCAATCCGCATGAGACTGATTTGACAAATTAACTTGAAACTTGAAAGGAACAACAACAACAAAAAACTAATATGAATGCTGGTTATATTTTACCTCTTGTAGGCCTAATTGTATCTTCGTGGCAGATGTTCTGGACATGTGTAATTTCTGAAGTACAAAGAACATTGAAATCATTTGGAGTGACTGAACAACTGAATATATTAATTACAAATAGCTCATTTGAAAAGGGCTATTCAATTTCAACAGTTTAACCCATTGTCATGATGCTGGTCCTCAGATGAAATCAAATCAAAGTTATTGTGCACTCGAGAGCTTTTCATGCAGAACAGCGATGACAAGATAATGGTAGAAGCACACACATACATTTGAGCAAACAACAGCACAAAGTGGTCCACGAGTGAAACGGTCACAACAACAACAACAACGACAAGACATGAGTTCAATAAAAGAATAATACCATTTAAACTGAATCACAGAGATATCTAAAACCAATGAGTCTTGACTACAGCCATGGCACTGCATTATGTTATTACTTTTTTGTTTGTATGTTTGATGGGACGCACTGAGCGCTACAAAATAAAGTTGAATTGAGACGGTGACACCAACCTGAGAAGTTGGGGGTCTGGTGTCTGGTGTTGCTGATCACCTGGTGGTGGGGGAGGTGGGGATGGTGGGGGTGGGAATTGGGTAGGTGGTGGTGGTGGTGGGGGAGGGAGTGGGTAGGGCTGGCTGGTGGTGGGGATGGTGATGGTGGTGGAGTGGGGTAGGTGGGGTGGTGGTGGGGTAGGTGGGGTGGTGGTGGGGGAAGGGAGTGGGGTAGGGCGGGCTGGTGATGGGGATGGTGGTGGGAGTGGGGTGGGTGGTGGTGGGGTAGGTGGGGGGGTGGTGGTGGTGGTGGGGGAGGGAGTGGGGTAGGGCGGGCTGGTGGTGGTGATGGTGGTGGGAGTGGGGTAGGTGGTGATGGGTGGTGATGGGGGTGGGAGTGGGGGTAGGTGGGGTTGGTGGTGCAGGTGGTGGCGACGATGCCTCGCAGAGCAGCGGTACGAAGGCCAGCTGTCGGTCGCCACGGTGATCACTGTCACAACTCTCCGGTAACGTCCGCCGCCGTGACGCTCGCGGCCTCTCCTGCTGCGGCCGCCACTACCGCCACCGCCACCGAGCGGCACCAGAGACGTGTGGGCCCCTCTGTGTGGGCCCGCCTCCCGAGAGGACGACCTCCAGCTGACTTCCAGGTGACCCCTGCCCAGGTCAGGGACCATGCACATCAGCAGGGTCCAGCCCCGCCTGTCCCCTGTCAGGTGGACCGGAGACGCTAGGGACGCCAGAGTATCTGCATCCACGTTGCCTCGGCCTGCAGCGCACATCCAGAGGAGGAGGAGCAATAGAGCCTTTTACCAATGATGGGTCTGTTTGATTTAGGTACAGCATTGCACCAGTATAAACACAACTAGTCCAGTAAATATACAGGGTACCAATATAGACGCAAACTAGTCCAGTAAATATACAGGGTACGGAAAAGTATAGACACAACTAGTCCAGTAAATATACAGTGCACCAGTATAGACACAACTAGTCCAGTAAATATACAGTGCACCAGTACAGACACAACTAGTCCAGATAACAGTATACTAGTGCCCAGTATAGACACAACTAGTGGTATATATACAGTGCACCAGTATAGATACTCCCCATTATGTTGTTTACATGAATCGTCCATTAATTGTTGGTTTTACATGAATCCGCATTTGAATGGTTGTTTTACATGAATCCCCATTAATGTGTTTACTGAATTCCCAGTCAGTGATATGTTGTTTAACATAATCCCATTATCATGTTTAATACATAGTTGTTTATGACCTAAGGTTGTATCATTTTAGCGGCCTTGTGTTGTTTACATGAATGATTGCTTGGTGGCGAAACGTGTAGTCACCATGTGCACCGCCACAGCGCCACCCTCTGTTGAATTGTGTTGTATGTTGTGTTGTTGTCTGTGTTCTTTAGGAGACAGGTCAGGTCACCTGGGGACGGAATCGGTCCCACCTTTCGACTGATCTGGAAGAGGCGCGGCGGCCTGCCGTCAGGTGCTGTGGCCATAAGGCTCGCACCGCGGACCAAATGCTGTGGTTGAACGGCGGGACGCTCACTTACTACGGCATAAACGCTCAACCGAAAGGTTCGGCCAAGACAGTGAAGAAAAAAATATCAGACAAATACACAGTCCAGCAGTCAGGCAAAACACAAGTTTTGGTCATGGTATTGAGAAGTAGTAAGTGAGTAGTATTGCACATGAGAAAATATCAGCACAATGCATGATGAAAGGTAAATATTACATAGGTAATTGAATTGAAGGTAAGTATAATATAATCAATGATCATCATCATTTGATGGTGAATGCCCTCCATTTTAGCAAGGTCACATATCGGTTGGGTACTTCATGAATAATGGCCGGTATATGGGATATTCATGATATCCAGGATAAAAGAGACTTATATTGAGTTTCTCAAATCTGAACATCTCTGTTCTTTGCATTGTATTTTTATTTACACATTTAAAACAGAGCCTTCCTTTGGCTCGCGTCAATAAATTGGTAAACCTGATTGCTTTTATTATGATATCCTTTTATCCAAAGTCGCTTTAAACAGATATACTGCCTCACATTCATACCCATTCAATACACACCGACAGGGCTGTCACACCACTGCAAAGTAACAACCCAACACGTCAGGAGCAAGGTAAGGATTAGGTGGTGGTCTTGCTCAGCGGACGACATCCACTACTTAGCTAGGAGGAGCACGGTAGCGTTAGGTGGTGTCTTGCTCAGGGACACACTCCACACTTACTAGGAAGGGGGAGGAGCACACGGGGTCAAACCCAGCAACTTCCTGTTTGCCAGACAACCAACCTAAACCTCCTGAACTGACTGCCCACCCCCCTATATCTCGTTGCCAAATACTGTAATACTCTTCATAATCATACTGCGTTGTTTCCTTAAGATCGCTCCCGTTCTTCTGCAACAAGACGATGATCTCTTTGTCGAATCTTGGAGTCTGTAGTTGGAGGACAGCGGCTTGTAACGGCTCCGAGAACTCGCACCGACAAGACGATGTGGAGAAATCCTCTCGCCTGCGGCGTGTCATCTGTAAGTTAACCGCTCGGCAGATATGGCAACGGTGTGGTGAGTGTGGTGGGTTTGCTTCCAGCCAGGTCTACGCCATGGTTCAATAACCGGTCGATAACAAACATATTGGCAGACGTACAGACAACACCTATGCACGCTAAGCTATACGTGTCACACAGATAGATAGTCTGAGCCAGCACTGTAATGACTGAATCATAATTACACAACAACAAACATAGACAGAAGTGTTAACTTAAACCTAGTAATACTTAACAGCTCTCAACTACTACACGGTTGATATCACCACTCCCACATTCTACTTCCCAATGGAACGACCTGGTGACAACGAGTCTGGAGTGGTTGGGGCTGCACGCCTTGGATCCGTTTTATTCAAGTGTCTGTCGTCTGCGTCTGTCTGTCTGTTGTGCTGTGTGTTGTTGTGTGTGTGTGTGTTCGTGTGTGTGTGTGTGTGGTGTGTGGTTTTGAAAGCTAATTCAACATTTTAGTTTTTTTCCCGCAATGTTGTGTCTCGCTGTAGATGTTGAGTCACGTCATTGGATTCCCTCAGACTGCAACAGTGATTCTTGCCCCGTTTTCTGGTCGTTCGTTGCGGTTGTGCTGGTCACTTGGCTTTCTGTGGTCAAGTACCCCGACCAGATTGTTCTTGAGGACAAGGTGGGCCGTCCTGCACAAGTGACTCAACCACATACGATTCGATGGCAATCTACAAGAGCCATCCCATTACATTGACACGTGCAATTATTGTCCGTTTTTCGTGTATCTATATTACTTTCTTTGTCTGTCTTGCTTCCGGGAAGGTTGTCACTGGTGATTCCAGTCAGGAAATCTCCCAAACTCCTCACTTAATCATTCACACTATAACTTACATTGTACCATATGTTCATATCATGATCACGTCCTTGCGGTATGGTAAATCGAGTGTTTGTGCTGTTCACTGACTATCGAAACTGTGTTGTTTTATTTGTCCTTATTCTAGAGTTCAGGATAGGACAGAAGACACCGCAACAAATCGGTATGCTGGTGTTCTATGAGTCCGTTGAACTCACGGCACAACTGTGTCCACGCCTCCCTGTCTGCCCCCATTA
>PIJE02000056.1:449950-504707 GCA_002895965.2 Coryphaenoides rupestris
GGCTCACTGCCTGTACCCATTTATAACACATTGAAACTCATCTGGGGGAACACTCTCCCGAAGACCCTGTCTTTTACACAGGCTTATGCTGTTTAAGCAATATGTATGTTTTTCATGTCATTGTCTGTGAAAAGAGCTATAGACATAAACGTAACTATAATGGGAGTGTGTGTGTCGTGCGTTGGTGCTTGGATTATACAGCCTCACCTGGCCAGAGTTAAAGTCTGGGGCTGGGTGGGGCTGCACACCTGTGGCGCACTGACCAATCAATGCCCACAGGTGAAACCATCACCAACCACCACCACACACCACTCAGGAAGAGCGCCTAGGGGCATGCCTAGCGTTTTACCACCTGCCTACACAAACATCTACAAAACCCTGGGAAAGCCATTTAGGAGGTGTTGTGTAGGCAGAACCCCCTGCAACAATTATACTTTAGCTTAGCTTACTAGCTTACTAGCTTACTTCAAGCATTCGCTGCTGGTTCATTGCGTTTGCCACAAAAAAAGGGAAACCATATGAAGCATTGGTTTGAATCGAGCCGCTCATTCCATAGCATTAAGGCATACCCCGGTCAGACAGGGAGGGCTCCGTGGGGTGTCCAGCAGCGTGGCGTTGAATATCTGAACGGCCCTTACTGTGGAGCACCACGCCAGTTGTGTCGTTCTTTACCTCCCACCTGGAGCGGACGGAGCCGGTCACACTTCAGAGTCGTGAGGTTAGGGTGAAGCTGGAGGTCATAGTGGAGGGGCACGACGTAACCTACAAGGTAGCACAGAAATTGTCACCTGAATGGAACAACACACTTACATCTACACATCTACTGGTGTGCTGAAGTGTAAGGACAAATTGGGGCTCTGTACTTAGGCAGGGCGCAAGTGACTCCATGGGAGGAGAAATGGCGGTCTGAGGAAGGAGCCCTTTTCTGTAGGAGCCGGGAGGAGAGGGTGGGAGCCTGCGGGCCGATGATGAAGGGACGACACACAGCCACGTGGGAGGAGCAGGGACAGTGTGATCCACCTCACCAGCAACCTCATCATGCTTGAGGACGTAGAGTAGTTCTATCTGTTCTGTTTCTGTGGCGGGCTAAGTTAATTGAAAAACATTAAGGGAGTTGAACTGACGAGGAGGTGGCCCTGGCCGTTGTGGGGGTGGGGTGGGGTAATGGGGGGCGGTTTACATGGTAAGGGCCAGGGGCGATCGGAATGGGGGAAAGTTGGAGGGGGCCCTACCTTTAAAAGCCTGAAATTATAATGTTTTTTATTGGATTTCTTTTCTTCTAAGTATATAGTGACATAACTTACAGTAAAAACTGGCCCAAATAAAATTTGGTTGATAGGACTGAATTTGTATCAAAAAGAATAAAACAAAATATACTGAAAGGGCCCCTGCTCACCCCTTACATTACTTAAAACAAACATTGAAGAAAAATAATGTTGCTGCTAAGTATGATACTCATTGTAAACCTCATTTTAACCGCATAGTAAAGTATCACAGTAGTTTATATCGGCCGTTGGTGGAGGCATATGTATGTTTTTCTTTTCACGGGGCCCAAAAATCCCTGGCGCCCCCCTTGGTCAGGGAAACTAACACGCATGCGTCAGAATTGTGGCGGTGGAGGAAATCATTGAAACCTTGGAAGAAAATAAATGAAAATCTATGTACATTGTATCCAGAACAGATGAATCCAATATAATAAATCCAACTGCAATACGTTGTTGTTGTTGTTGTGTTGGGATTCACTTTACAAAGAGAGCAAAACATGCCAGCGATAGTTACAGCTGAAGGCAAAACACAAACCGAGTCAAAACATATTTGGAGACTGAACAATGTGGGGACGCGGAGCTTACAGTGGCGCATGCGTGGCGCTGAACTGGGGGGAGGTTAAATTAGGAGAGACGAAACGTGCGTGCTTCGCGCTGAAGTATTCCGTTACGACGTTACTAGGCTGCTGCGGTAGGGCCTTCTTAGTGTATTAATGTGTAGAATATAATTTAGATTATGCTGGGGACGGGGAGCACCGCTCACCCCCTGCCTCTACGCGAAAACAGCAAAGTGTACCACGCCGACCAACCGTGTGTGTGTGTGTGTTTATCGCGTCTCCGATTGATCCCAGTTTCGTTTCTGTTTCGAGATCCCGCCCACTTTTAATTTAACGTTCACGTTGGTGTCTAAATGCGCGTTGTGTGTGTGCGTGCGTGTTTGCTTGTTTTCTTGCCAACCTGCATGTGTGCGTGTGTGTGTGCCTTCAGGCGTGCACAAGTCTCATCTCAGGTTGATATTATTGTTCCTTTCCTACCTGGCATGTGTGTCGTGTGTGGTGTGTGTGTTGTACATATTGTGGTATGTTTATGTGTGTATTGTGTGATGTGTGTGTGTGTGTGTGTGTGTCTATTGCCCTTCAGGTGCAACGTCTATCTCAGTTGATGTATTGATAAGATCCTTTATTCTCACCTTCAGAGCCAAGAGAGGTGGTGGATCCTGTGGTTACAAGAGCAACAACTCCAAACTTTTCTTTTCATTTTGTTTCTTGACATCTCGGAAAAATAACAAGTAAAAGAAAATAACAAGTAAACAAGAAGAACGTATTTCCATAGGGTGCTTTCTACCCGTGTCTTGGTTGCTCTGTGCGGTTCCCCTTTGGCGGGTTCCAGGAGAGGCGAACTGAAGCCACTGATGGAGAGGTGAAAATCATCCAACATGCAATCAGCCCCCCCCCCCCCCCCAAGCCCACCAGAGCCCCCCCTACCCAGACCTCCCCCCCAGGCCCCTATTTTAGAACACAACACACACATACCAGAGAACGACACACAACACCACAACAACAGGTGGCTACACAAGCAACATGCGGAGAGAGCTACTGGACTATTTTACCCTACCAATGTTATTTGTGGGCAGGTAAGGAAGGTCCACTCTTCTATGTTCCTTCTCAAGGGTCTCCTCTCTGGGTTGGGAGTCCTTCCATAGGTGCCTACCTTTAGAGGGGTTATACTCTTCAGGGTTATGTGGCTGTTGTACAGATGTGGCCTCTGAAGCCCCTAGAGACATGTAACCCTGGTGATTTCTGGTGGCCTGTAGTTATCTTGCTAGTGTTGATGTCGTGTTGAGGGTGCTATTTCTGTTTGTGTGGGGTTTTGTTTAAGGTTAACCCATGAGGCATTACATATGAATGTATACATACAGCGTATTTACTACTACATGTCTGAAGACCTCATATTTGTTCAATAGACCCTTTTCACAGTCTTCAATAGAAGGTAAAGTAAACTGTCCTGTTCCTTTCATTTTAACGTCAGGTGGGTTCATTATGTTGTCGACTCGCCAAGCACCAGCATGGTATTCAATGTATAATATTACGGACTAGTTGGGGTCTGACTGGTGCGCTGTGTAATTTTACTGGACTAGTTGTGTCTGTACTGGTTTGCGCCTGCTTGTAAATTTACTGGACTAGTTGTGGTCTGTACTGCGTGCACTGTAATATTACTGGACTTAGTTGTGTTTATACTCTAATGGGGATTCATGTAAACAACATTAATGGGGATTCATGTAAACAACATAAATGGGGATTCATGTAAACAACAACAGTAATGGGGATTCATGTAAACAAGTGATGTATGTATGTATGTAGTGATGTATGTATGTAGTGATGTATGTATGTATGTAGTGATGTATGTATGTAGTGATGTATGTATGTATGTAGTGATGTATGTATGTAGTGATGTATGTATGTAGTGATGTATGTATGTTATGTATGTATGTATGTATGTAGTGATGTATGTATGTATGGTGTATGTATGTATGTAGTGATGTATGTATGTATGTAGTGATGTATGTATGTATGTAGTGATTTGTCATGGTATTAGTGGATGTAGTGTATGTATGTATGTAGTGATGTATGTATGTAGTGATGTATGTATGTATGTATGTAGTGATGTATGTATGTATGTAGTTGATCGTATGTAATGTAGTGACTGTATGTATGTATGTAGTGATGTATGTATGTGTGATGTATGTATGTAGTGATGTATGTATGTAGTGATGTATGTATGTAGGTGTATTATGTATGTAGTGATGTATGTATGTAGTGATGTATGTATGTAGTGATGTATGTATGTAGTGATGTATGTAGTGATGTATGTATGTAGTGATGTATGTATGTAGTGATGTATGTAGTGATGTATGTATGTAGTGATGTATGTATGTAGTGATGTATGTATGTAGTGATGTATGTAGTGATGTATGTATGTAGTGATGTATGTATGTAGTGATGTATGTATGTAGTGATGTATGTATGTAGTGATGTATGTATGTATGTAGTGATGTATGTATGTAGTGATGTATGTATGTATGTAGTGATGTATGTATGTAGTGATGTATGTATGTAGTGATGTATGTATGTAGTGATGTATAGCCAATCCAATAATGCTGCCGGCGGGACATTGAGCCAGAGAGAGGCGACTGCATAATTTTCCATTTAATCGGCAATCAAATCATACAAAATAACGATTCCAATAATTGGAAAAATTATGAATATCGGATCCCTAATTTCTATAGTCGCCAGTCTACATGGTGTTGATATGAAACCTTTACAGACACTTTGTTACAGTTTGCTACTGCTGGCCGAATTTGGGTTGGATTGGTTTGAACGAATGTGAAGCGACCCATTTACTCAGACTTGACGGGTCTGCCATGAGACTTTGGTTGATGAGACTATAAGCATTGTCTTACATGTGTTCAGAATGTGTTAAATGTGTACATTGTGAATTGTACACGGTGTTCTCCGTGTCCCAGGAGAAGACAGTCAGACTGGAGGAGGACCTGATGGAAGACCACTTTGCCACCAGCGTGAAGATGAGCACGTACCTTGTGGCGTTCATTATTTGCGACTTCAGATCCGTCTCGGCCACCACCTCCTCAGGGGTGCAGGTATTTGATTCAGGACAAAAACAATTTTATTCTATTCTGTTTTTGTCTGGGATCAACGGTTTCCAGTTGTTGTTGTCGTTGTGTTATTATTGTCAAGTATTGCTGTTAGTATTTTGTATATTCTATATTCTATATTCTACTGGTTCTCCAGGTGTCCATCTATGCTGCTCCTGAGAAGCTGGAGCAGACCCACTATGCTCTGGAGGTCGCTGTCAAGACACTGGACTTTTATGAGAAATATTTCAATATTTACTACCCACTACCCAAACAAGGTACACATCGCAGTTAGTTATGGTGCCGCACAACCTTGTCTAAAAACACCTCTGGGCAGAGTGCAGCATAGCCATCATATAAAACATAAAGATAAGAATAGACCCTTTTCACAGGTGTAGCTCATAACATTAATGATGGGTCCGTTGGATTTAGGTCTGGCAGTGCACCAGTACTAGTCCAGTAAATATACAGTACATGGGCCATGCTGGTGCTGCGACAGACCTAAATGAAACCCACCTAACGTTAATTATTACAGCAACACAAAGTTGCTTTAGCCTGTTACCGATGATCTGTGAAAAGGGGCTATTGGGGCTTTATTTTATTGAAGTGTAATTGCAAATTTATGGGAGAAACGAAACGTACAGTATGATGGTGTTGGCCCTGTTGTTCTCCTCCAGATCTCATAGCCATCCCAGACTTCGAGTCGGGTGCAATGGAGAACTGGGGTCTGACTACGTACAGAGAGACCAGCCTCCTCTATGACCCCCTCACCTCTTCAGCCATCGATAAACTCTGGGTTACCATGGTGATAGCCCACGAGCTGGCCCACCAGGTACGCAATTTTTTCTTGTTGTCTTCTTTACTTCATCGGACTAGCAGGGCACATCACCTTTGACCTCGGTCCAACCTCTGAGACCACCTGCATCTTGAATGAAAAAGATGTATGCAAATGTTTACATATTGAATGCTTTTAATGCAGGGGTCTCGCCCACAACATGATGTCAAATATATTGTGTAATCTGGCCCGCTTCTTAATTTATCTATTCATACTTCAAAAAAATTCTGATTATTTTCTAGTTTGCTCATTACAATTTCAACAATCTCACCTAACACAAATAACATTTGAAATTAAAACTTTGTAGAATAATGTTGATAGTCCTATGCACAATACAGCAGGCACATTAAATGGAGTACAAAATGCCAATCCTGATTACTCCAGCGGACCTGTAAACAGCAGACAACTAAAATATTTTTTTTTTGTAATACATACATGAAGTGGCCCTCCGATGAGAAGACAATACCACCAGTGGCCCTGAGGTCTTTCGAGTTTGAGAGCCCTGTTCTAGTATTTTGATATGGAGACCGAACTGCCAGACAGTGCCTGATACTGAGCGTTGGATTCCACCCCCGCTGCAGTGGTTTGGGAACCTGGTGACCATGGTGTGGTGGAACGACATCTGGCTGAATGAGGGCTTCGCCAGATACATGGAGTACATTGCGGTGGAGGCCACGTATCCGGAGCTGCACGTGGTACAGTTTCTCTCCTGCATGTTCTTCTCATTCAACAGCAGTAGGCAGCTGACATGCAAGCGCAGGCAGGCAGGATGGGATAGAGGAGGTGTAACTCCTCCGCTCCGCTCTGCTCCTGACAGGAGGAGTATCTGCTGAACACCTGCTTTGCAGCGGTGGGCCGGGACTCCCTCAACTCCTCCAGGCCCGTGTCCAGCCCGGCAGAGAACCCCACGCAGATCAATGAGATGTTTGACACCGTCTCCTATGACAAAGTATAGCGCCGCCACCGCAAAACTAACACGCATGCTATTTACATTTCGTAATTTAGCACAAAAGACCTCCTCCCATACAAAACGGAGAATCAAAAGTGAAAGAGTTGCTACAGAACATAATTACATAATTCTAACGAGAGAGTACAGAGTAGCTATATGAATCACAAATAGTCTTGTATTTTTATCATTCCTTTAGCTTGGAGTATTTTTATCACTCCAAGCTATTCATTACTAATTACTGATTCTCAATTTATTATAATAATTTGTTCAAATGTAGCAGTAATCACACTGCATCCCCCCCCCCCCACACACACACACACTAGGGAGCGTGTGTTCTGCACATGCTCAGACACTTCCTGACAGATGAGGTTTTCCAGAGCGGCATCGTGCGATACCTGCGCAGGTTCAGCTATGGCAACGCGCACAACCAGGACCTGTGGGACAGCCTGGCTAATGTAAGAGACATACATAATTTACATTTATTCACATTCCATCTTATGATTTGGGGCTTTCTCATCAATCAAATGCACCGCGTGAGCGATATACTCTTGATAGTAAATCATAAAATAATCATAAAAAAAATTCCACAGACATGCTCAGAAGAGGATTTCACTTCAGGGAAATTCTGCTACAGCAGCGGCCAAGCCTCCAAGAATGTGGTAATCAATTGCTTCATACAAACCTAATGTCTAAGAGCAGACACTTTCCACACCATATTTCAAATCGCGTACTTACATTCACGCATTTAGTAGAAGCTTTTATCCAAAGCGACTTACAAACGGCCAATCTAAATCGCAGCAGCTACAAGGACATAAAAATAAATAAAACATTAAAAACCTAAATACATAAGTGCAGAGTCACCACAGAAATCCTGAAATACAAGGTTAGTATTTTTTTTGTATTAGTTGTTCCACAACAAATTCTAAATGGCCAAGTTCAACAACAATGTTACCACTGAGTCACATGTACAAAAATCGAACCGTGGCCGTTTTTGCCACAGTACCTGTTTGCAGGGGAGCACTTGAACCTGACGGCCATGATGAACACCTGGACCCTGCAGAAGGGTGTTCCCCTGGTAACGGTTACTAGGAAGGGCTCCCACCTCCTGCTGAGACAGGAAAGGTTCCTGAAGGCGGTTCTACCATCCGACCCTGTCTGGGCTACGCTGCAGCACGGGTGAGCGTGAACGCACACATACACACACACACACACACACACACACACACACACACACACACACACACATACACATACTGTACATACTCTATGCAGAATAATTGTACTTGAAAGCATTAAATCCTCACCTGACGGCAAGCCTACTATTGATTGCAAAGCTTTCATTGGTCAGGTTGACAGATATCATTGGTCATATCCATGACTTGAATGAATGATTCTTCTGTTCATTACCTCATAGGTACCTTTGGCACATACCCCTGACCTTCAAGACGAGCACGTCCAGCACAGTGCATCGACACCTGATGCTTACACAGACAGGTGAGAGACAGGTGACCTCACCTACAGAGCCACATCAATGGAGCGTGTGTGTGTGTGTGTGTGTGTGTGTGTGTGTGTGTGTGTGTGTGTGTGTGTGTGTGTGTGTGTGTGTGTGTGTGTGTGTGTGTGTGTGTGTGTGTGTGTGTGTGTGTGTGTGTGTGTGTGTGTGTGTGTGTGTATACCATTTGTTGTGGAATATTAAACGTCAGCCATTTAGAAATGTGTAATTTAGTGAGCGCTTTGATATGTGACATCATCTACTGCAGTGTTTTTCAACCTTTTTTGAGCCAAGGCACATGTTTTACATGAAAAAAATCCTGCGGCACACCACCAACCAAAAAGTTTACAAAATGACACCTTGTAGCCTAATAGCGAAACCTCTCACACGCATCACTAATTCTATTGTCTTCAATTAACAACAAGGTCATTATTGCTCTACCTACTGGGGCTGCACGACTACTGATTTTTTCAAGTCGAACTTTCTATCAATGAAGTCGAAAAATCACGCGCGCACACACACACACACACACACACACACACCACACACACACACACACACACACACACACACACACACACACACACACACACAACATGCAGACAGAAGGGCTGTCCAAAAATAAAGTATTATATTATGTAAATATAAAAAAAATTCCAACATTCAAAATGTCTCATTCGGTGTCAGCAATTATATTAAATTCGTTTGGCATAGGCTTACATCTCAGCATGTGCAATCCACGCCAGCACAACAACATTATAAGAGAGCTTTTTTATTGTAACACACATTTAACTGAATATTAATTCCTGTACGGGTCTGATTTTCAAGACCCGCTCCCGCCCCACCACACCCGCGACGTGCAATACCGAACCCGCCATCCGCACATACAGTATAACCCAACCCGACGGCACAAGACCCGCAGCCCGACCCGAACCCGCATATCCTATAATAACTATCATATAAAACGCACGATTCGACCCGCATCTTCTTTGTTTCCCCAGAACCGAACCCGGAAATTTTTTTTGACAAAATACAACCCGCAAATCACTTTTTTTCGTGTCACAGGCGCTCAACCATGGCAAATTATTTGCAGTAACTAAATAATATTTTTGGGACCAATTAAGTGAAATTGGATAATTTCCCACTGCACACCTGACCATCTCTCACGGCACACTAGTGCCGTGAGAGATGGTGTGCCGTGAGAGATCAGTGGTTAAAAATCACTGATCCGACTGTAACTGTTGCATGACAGCGGTTGTCTGGCAACAGGAAAGGTTGCTGGTTCAATCCCCGGGCTCCGCCTAGCTCAGTGTCGAGATGTCCCTGAGCAAGACGCCACCCTAACCCTAACTGCTCCTGACGGTGTTGGTTGTTACCTTGCATGGTTGACACCACCGTTGTGTATGAATGGGTGAATGTGAGGCAATACTGTAAAGCACATTGGATAAAAGCGTGATATAAATGCAATCCATTTGCCATTTTATTGCTGATTCACATGTACAGTTGCTTTATTTGAACTTTCGGTTGTGCAGCATCTATAACATTTGCTTGTGGTACTCCCGATGTATGTATTTGGACACGTATGTATTGGCGTCCGCGTAAGCTACCGTTGTGGTGCCGTCCTCCAGACAGCGTTGCATGTGGGACAGGAGGTGGGCTGGGTGAAGGTGAACACTGAACATGGCGGGCTACTACCTGGTCCACTACTGAGGGCGAGGGCTGGAAACCAGCTCACCCGTCTGCTGAGGGAGAACCACACGGCTTTGAAGCTACAAAGACGCGAACCCACGCTCATACACAACGCCTTCCAGCTGGTCGTGTAAGCAGTCTGTTTCCTTCATAAAATCTGACTTTATTGACTTTTTGTGCCAAAACAGCTGTGCTTGAAGGTAGGGTTTAGGGTATTTGTGGATTTCAAGCTAGCTTTGCAAGCTAATCTAAATTGTACACTCTGCTCCCTCACCCCTCCCTCTCCCCACTCTGTCCCAAACCCCAATCCAAAAAGCGAGGCTCACTAAAATAAGAATAACATACATGAGATTTCTGTACACTGGCAGCAGAGAGGGAACAATGAACCTTAAAGTTAGCGTCCACGTGACCTTAATGTGCTTTAAAGCGCTTTCAAACCAAAACACATTGGCATATTGTACCTTTAACAACTCAACTTGGTGTGTTGGGACAGTTTGAATGTGGAATGACTATGTCCAGTGGGATGAACACCGGACTGATGTGGTCCTCCCGCAGGACGGGGAAGCTCCCGCTGGGGCACAGCCTTGGACCTTATTGGCTATCTGCCATTGGAGAGCCACACGGTGCCCCTGCTGCAGGGCCTGGGCTTCCTGGAGGCTTACTACAGGATGCTGGAGAAGAGGGCGGAGCACCAGCTCACCCGTCAACTCAGGGTAAGGAAGGACCACAACCACCTGCAGATACGATATGACTTCAAATCAATGGCACGATTATTATTATTTTTACCTTGATTGCAATTGATCGATCATTTATTTTATTTTGTATTTGTTTTCATAGTTTTCTGAAAATGTACTATAAATATTAAGGCTGGGATATTTTTTTTCCAAAGACAGAGTGCATTTCTTATATTTGTGATTTTAAAATAATATCAGGGAACGCACAGAGATCAACTATTTATGGCTATTGGTTTACTATTTTGAACCGAATTAACCAACATGAGCAAGATTATCTCAGTGTAAATACCAATTACCGATCCTTTGTAACCGTAAATATTTGTGACATGACAGATTTGTATCTCTCCCTGTGCAGACGCACATCCTCCACTTCTTCCGCGATGTGATCGACCGGCAGACATGGGGGGACCAGGGCTCCGTGTCTGAGCGCTACCTGAGGTCAGAGGTGCTGTCCCTGGCCTGTGACCTGGGCCACGGCCCTTGTCTGTGGCGGGCCAATCAGAGCTTCGCAGACTGGCTCCACTCCAAGGGAACACTCAGGTCAGTCCTCGCTCTAATGTTTGAGTGCTTAAATATTCATCAATACCTGACACCGTTAGTGCTGCTATCGAGAGCAACATTTCCAGGCATGGGCCTGACCGCGGCCCTGGGCTCTTCCATTATGTTCTCACATCCCTCCGGTGACGTCACTGCTTAACAACAACACAACCGATCAAAACATGCACTCGTGCTAATACAGTATGTACTCTGTGTGTCTCCCCTGCTATACCCCCCAGCCTCCCCACTGACCTGACAGAGACTATATATTCAGTTGGGGCCCAGGATGACCACGGCTGGGAGGCCCTTCTGCACGCATACAGCACCTCTCACTCTGAGACGCAGAAACACAAGATTCTGACAGCCATGGCCAGCAGCAGAGACACCAGCAAGCTGAGCAGGTGCGTTCTCTCCCCTCCCGTTGAACAGTAGCTTAGAGTGCCACCGCGTGGTGAACATTATGTACTCCATGATCACTGTACTGTGTATCGGAATAATGTTGTTTTTTATTTGTGTTCAATTCAAGTGCATCGTAATTAGTTAGTCCGTTAGCTATTAGTCTGTCACGAAGTGCATCTTAAATAACGTATTACTCACTCACTTTGTGTGTGTGTGTGTGTGTGTGTGTGTGTGTGTGTGTGTGTGTGTGTGTGTGTGTGTGTGTGTGTGTGTGTGTGTGTGTGTGTGTGTGTGTGTGTGTGTAAAAGACTGCTGGAGCTGGCCCTAGAAGGGGAAGTGATTCGCAACCAGGACTTGTCCACTCTCGTCTACATGGTGGCGAGGAACCCACTGGGGCAGAACATGGCATGGAACTTTGTCAAAAAACACTGGGGAGTGCTGGTTCAAAAGTAAGTAAACAAACATTCAGACACTTCAATCTTAACAAATAATGGATTTAGCAAAGCAATTACTGTAGGAGGTTTATGCCGGTGGTTGTTGAAAGGTCAGAGGTTGGAGCCATAGTACTCCACATGCGTAACGGTTCCCTCTGTTCTGCGTTCTGCAGGTTCTCACTGGGCTCGTTCTGCATCAGGACGCTGATAGTGGGCACCACCTCACAATTCTCCTCACCAGAACAACTGGCTGACGTAATGCCCAGACAGATCCACCATGTTCACACACACACACACACACACACACACACACACACACACACACACACACACACACACACACACACACACACACACACACACACACACACACACACACACACAGGATATATGCTGTTTTATTATGAGCACCCTTTTAGTGCTTTTCAGTATTGTGGCAATAACTCCATGCAAAACAAACAAAAGTATCACCATGGTCATTCTTGGTCAATCTGGTTTGTGGAAATGTATATATCGTAAACTGTCACACTTGACTGGTTCCTAATATAAGAGAGTACTGCTTAATACGTGTGTTGTAAAAATCCTGTGAAAACTCTGAATTAACTCTGTTTCTGTGAAAGAATGTCGGAAAAGTTGGATTTTCGACCAATCCACATCATTGGTCCAGGATTTGTGTTCAACATATGGTCACCGTTGTCTGAAAGACTGAAAACCCTTTTTTTTTTTCATAACAAACTTTGAAGCAGTACTCTGTAATATTACAAAATAGCAGTTAAGAACACATCTGTGTACTTGTATGCATGTCCTCTGTGTCTGTCTGTCTCTCTGTGTGTCTGTCTGTCTGTCTGGTTCTCTGTGTGTCTGACAGCCTGTCTGTTTGCCTGTGTGTCTGGCGGCCTGTCTGTCTGTCTGTCTGTGTGTCTGTGTGTCTGGCGGCCTGTCTGTCTGTCTGTCTGTCTGTGTGTCTGGCGGCCTGTCTGTCTGTATGTCTGTGTGTCTGGCGGCCTGTCTGTATGTCTGTGTGTCTGGCGGCCTGTCTGTCTGTCTGTCTGTGTGTCTGTGTGTCTGGCGGCCTGTCTGTCTGTCTGACTGACGGCCTGTCTGTCTGACTGACGGCCTGTCTTCCCTGTCACCACAGATGCAGTCGTTCTTCAAGTCCATCGAGGAGCAGGCGTCCCAGCTCACAGCGACGCAGATGGCCCTGGACAACGTGCAGAAGAATGTGGTGTGGATGCAGAGGAACCTGGGAGCCCTGAGGGACTGGCTCAATACGCACACTCATTAAATTGCAAATGGATAAAAAAAAAAAAATACTAAAGCAAAAGGATACATTTTTTGGGTTTCTATTCATTGCGGTTGTTTTTTATTATCGGTATATTTTTGGACCACCTGTGTGAACGTTGCTTTCGCTAATAAAATATTGAATTGTGATTGCACATATTTGTTTTTTTAGATTTGTTTGTAGCAGCTCTGCCGTTGTCTTCATAAAATCTTCAAGCTGCATAATTATGATTGTGTGTGTCTGTCTATTTGTGATCGTTTTGCTTATTAATTGTACTTAATTGTACTTTAAGATTGATACTGTGATTGATTGTAAGTGATGCTGCACTGAAATAAAGTCAAATACAAACATGAAGTTTATATATGCATGAAGACTTACACGTAGTGCTTATATAGTCGCCGAAACTATAAAGTCAAACAGATTTATATATAAATGAGGCTCCACCTCCTTTAGTGCAGTCACGCCCCCCTGACGCCCAGCAGCCAATAGAAGGACAGAGTGGCCCTTGTGTGAACAACTGTCAAGCAGAGCGGACGCTGTCACTCCTCACGGCGGCGACGCCCACACACGATTACTAGGTTATCTAACGGTGCGTTCCAGTTGTACTCGGAAGTCCACATCTCCGCCTTCCAAGTCGGAAGTTTCAGGAAACGTCACCAACCCCACCAATATCCGAGGAATGACGTCACTGCCGAGTTGACTGTGTTCCTGTATACTCGGGGTTGGTGAGGTTCGTCCGACTTTCCGCGTTGGAATTACGACTACAGGGGGCCGTTACCGCTGAAACTTCCGACTTGCGAGTACAACCGGAACGCATCATAAAGTCAGGGGTATCCTCCACACGATACAAGCCGCCTGCCGTGCGGCTGTCTGGAAGCCGTTGTTGTTTTCGCCATCAACTTGTCAACTTGTGGAAGTGGCCGGGTTGTCACTATGGACCCGTTTGACAGTAACTTATCGGGTAAGCACCGGACTGATCCTGTGCCCTAGCGGCTAACTAGCGGCTAACAACAACAACATGTCGCCGTCGGCTAGGTGGTGGTGGTGGTGGTGTTGTTGTTAGCTTCAAGCAACTCCTGTCTGTGGGCTTTTCAATTGACTTTGTTTTGACTTTGAATGGTTTACGTATGGTTTTTTTTGTGCACAATAATTTCCTTCGGGATAAATAAAGTTATATTCTATTCTATTCTTTCTGTCGATGTTGTCTACAATGCACATTGAATACAAAAAAAAGTAATAATTGCAGTATACCTGTACTGTCTGTAAATATGCAACAGATATGGCTGATTAAATATGATAGATTATACTATCGTATGACGCGTAGCATTCAGTTCACCTGAATTTAAATCAAACCATGTGTGTGTGTGTGGTGTGTGTGTGTGTGTGTGTGTGTGTGTGTGTGTGTGTGTGTGTGTGTGTGTGTGTGTGTGTGTGTGTGTGTGTGTGTGTGTGTGTGCTGTACCTGTGAGCATGCCTGGGTTGCTTTTTGCTTTAACTGCCGAGTGTGTGTGGTTCAGACTTCTGTGGTCTGCTGTCGTTAGAGTTCAGCTGTGACTTAACCTAACACTACTGTCTTCACTTGTGTCCGTAACAGTGCAGTCACTTGTTAACACATGCAAAGAGGCCAGTGGCTTTTCATACAAGTTGGAGTCAAAGCGGTTGTGTTGATGTGGATCAACGACGTGTAGTGAACCTATTATTATTCCCCTGCCTTTGGTCGCCATCCACCAGGCGTTGCTTGCCTGCTATCTCTTAGTGTCAACAGAAGCAGATGGAGGGACAGAAAGAGTCTCCTTGCTTCCTTTGTTCGTTACGTCCTTATCGGCATCTTGCATATCAGGTTTGGTGATGCATCCTGGATGGAAATAGCCAGGCACTCATTTGCTTGTGTAACGTACAATATCTTGCAAAGCTTTTGCTTGGGCGTCAAGATAATGCAATTACCCATGCTGTGGCTTTGTAATGTGGATGAATGACCACCCTGTTGCTGCCATTTAAACCTGTCATTAAGTAAGACTGGAAATGCACTGTCTTCAGAGTTCAAGAATGGGTGGAACGTGCGGGGAAAGTTGCACACCCCACGGTTTCACTTCTTTAGGTATTATTGAATTGGGAAGTTGAACATGTCTCAGTTTGAAGCACAGTAAGGGGCTTGTTCCGCTGAGTGGGACCTAGTAGCCACAATCACCGCACAAAAGACACCACACACACAACACACACACAGTAATTTACAGGCATTTTCTTGTTTCCTTGGTAGAGTCAAGTACCCCTAGCCGGCACGGTTAATATGGTGTTGTTGACCCTGTTTGCACAACCTACTTTACCTTATGCCATGACAAAGGCTTATGTGCAATTCTGGTAGCCCTGATAGGCCTACAGTAATAGGATACAGTAATCCAGGAAGTACCGAATAACAGGAAATGACCCGGATCCAATTGTTTAGACTGGGCTTTGAGTCACATCTAGTGACTGAAGCTTCTTGCTCTTCCAGATTTTTTCATTATTCGTTCTTCTTCTCAAATTCCTGGAGCGTTCCTCGTGAAGTAGACCAAGTATTAGAAGTAGACCAACTACTTCTGCAGGCCTTGCAGTTTACTCTGTCCTCTCCTGCTGTACTTTCTCTGTTGTACAGAGCATGCCAACCTCCCCAGGAACATGATTGAGAACACCATGTTTGAGGAGGAGCCTGACGTGGTGGACCTGGCCAAGGACTCCACGGCATTCCCGTATCACGCTCATGTCACATTCTATGTCTTTCGATGCCATGCGCTCCCTTTGCCAGTTTGCAGCCTGGCTCAGTTGATGGAGTCGCGTTGTTGAGTCGCCCGCCTCTTTTTTTGACATGCTTTATCTGTCCCAGGCGTTTCCTCCACTGGAACCCGGACGAGGTGGTGTACGAGCCTCGTAGCTCCCGCCTGCTGGTCCGGGGTCTGGGAGAGAACGAGTTGGACGAGGATGAGGAGGACAACGAGTCGTCCGCACGGTTGCTGGGCATGTCCTTCATGAACCGGACCTCTGGCCACCGCACTAGCTCCTCCCCCTACACACGACAGGCCCCGCCCAAGTAAGGAGATTGATCATGTTTATGGATTGGGAAAGCACAATTCAATGTACAATTCTAAATAGCCGTTTAAAATGGGGAGGAGAATCCATGCAACCGAACAATCAAATGCATTTTAGTAACTGATGTGGAGTGTGTGTGGTTGGTGGCTGGTTTAAGCAGCCTCACCTGACCCACGTAGAGTCTGGGGTTGGGTTGAGGCTGCACACCTATTCACACTTTGGGTAATCAGTGCACACAGGTTAAAGCGGCCATCACCACACACACTCAGCAAGAGCGCTAGGCATGCCATTTTCAATAACAATGTAATTTAATCAACAACTTCTACAATAAAGCAGTTTACCATCATCAGCTGCCTGTGTCCTATTCCTCGGAGGAGCCCCAGAAAAGCCACCTAATGGCATGTAGCAGCGAGCTAACTGATGCACACAAACTAACAATCCATAAACTAAGTGGTGGTTTTAAATGCATTATATGATTTGAAAATCGGAAATCAATGTTTTTCTTTTTATTTATTTACCACAATTTAGGGTTTCTTGGTTGCCTTATTGACAGTTTTCAAGAATTAATTTGGTTGTTTACTTGCAAGATAAGAGTGGGGCCTGATCTGAATGTTGTTGTGGTACCAGGTCCTGCTCTCGGCCGTCCACACGTACAACGGTGGTGTGTGTGCTGTTCCTGGTGATAGTGGTCTCCATGACCATGGTGCTCTACTCCTCCCTGGCTGCACATTCACCAAGGTAACAAGATTAAACTACCACTTGTTCTGTCGGTGACATAATCTCCATCTCAATCTTTTATTCTCATACTCAACTTGATTATGTGTCATTTATTTCTCGTTTGCTTTTGCATCTACACTTCTACTACTTCTCTGATTGTGTTAATGGTATTTTTTTAATGTTTTTAATTAGTATCTGTTTATGCTTCTACTGTCCTGCACTTGCTCATATAATAATAATAATAATAATAATAATAATAATAAAATAATTCAAATTTATTGAGCGCATTTCTATTACCCAAAGCGCTGTACATAGGAGGATCAGTTAAAAACGAACAAACAAAAAAAAAAACAGAACATTTTAACACAGGTCCTTAAATGCCAGTCTAAAGAGGTGTGTATATGGCACCCAAATGTCCCGTCTGCGATCAATTATTAAGTACAGTGTAATCCGCTTATAGTGATCACGTTTGTCCGGGTCAAATTCATCACTATAAGCGGTTGATTACTATAACCGAAATTTTCAAATTTTCTTTATTTTTTATGCAGATTACCATCCAATTGACATTTGTATATATAATACATTAATAAATGTATAAAGTAATGAAACGGACAGCTTTGCTATTTACTGGATTTTATTACAGCAAGTAAAAATACTGTACAGTACGTACATTAACGTTACAGTACAGCTGTTTGAAACGCGATTCAAATGGCAAATTAAATTACAGCATTGCACTCTGTAGCTATAAATCAAATACACTACAGTAGACTACTGTATATGAAAAAACTACTGTATAACTTACAGTAGTTCCACATATAATTAGGCTATAATTTAAAGCTGTATATTGTGCCGAATAAGCCGACAGTTAGTGCAAATACTGTAGCCGCAGCTTGGCGGTTTCAGTGCATAAACTCGTAACAGAGCTTGAAAAAAATCTCAGTTTTTCGTTCAGAGAAAGTGACTTTCTTTTACCCGACATGGTGTGCAATGTGCTGCAGTACCAGCAGCACCAGCCGTTGAAGACGGTCACGTGCGAGCCGCTATAAATTACCGTAATTTATAAATTTCTCCCACATATGTTATGTATAAAAGGACCCAAAATGATCACTATAAGCGGACTGCTTGATCGCTATAAGCAAATTATTTAAACAGTGTTTGTATAGGAACGATTCTGTCCCAGGCTTTTTGATCCATATAAGCGGTTGATCACTATATCCGTGATCACTATAAGTGGATTACACTGTATTACCTTATCTTGACTACCTCAGCGAGGCTTTGCGTGGTCAGGCCTCTGCTTACAGTGGAAAACTACCTTCTCCCCACCGCACCAATAGCTCCTTAAGTTCCCCTGCTCAGCGTCTGCTGGTCATAGCCAGGGCAAACCGTAAGACAAGGGGTGATGGGGCCTTTTGCTCAGTGACTCAGACGCTTGGAATAACCTTGCTTTTAATTTGCAAACTGCTGTCAACTTGGTCTGTTACATTTACTGTATACCTGTATAGGCAGGTAGTCATGCATGCATCAGAAATCAGAATCAGAATCACTGTGACCTGTAATGTGGCACTTTGTGACAATTGCTCTGGAAATGTTGACTTGCGACTCAAGGCAGCTGGATTTGAAAGATCACATTCACCTGAGAATCCATCTTTCTGGGCCAAGTTATCTTATCTTGTGGCACGGACCAATCAGTGTCCTATGAGGACCTACTGGCACCTACGGACGTGGGGATGGACACGTGGTTCATCCAATAATGACCAATCTCTTGCCCTTAGGGGGGGTGTCATAGTCACTTGGCCCATAATCATATGGCCTGTAAAGCCCTTTGAGACTGTAACTGTGATTAAGGGCTATACAAATAAGTACAATAAATTGACTTGACCAGTATGGAAAAGTGCCAGCCCTTTTCCAAAGAGTTCAAAGGACGACTTACCAGATGGTTCTGTGTAACAAACAATCTGGCATTTCAAGTTTCCTGGAGCTATATAAATACATTTTTAAAAACTTTTACAGAAAGGTTGTCACAGGGACAACTCCACGACCCCCATGGTGCCGGTGTACCCGACGTCCACCACAGGGGAGACCTTTCCTTGGACCGATCTCCGGCTCCCGACCAGCGTACGGCCTGTCCACTACGACCTCACAGTGAACCCAGACCTCGACAACATGACCTTCACGGGGCGCACTGTCATCACTGTGTCCGTGCTGCACAGCACCAAGCGCATCGTGCTGCATGCCGCCGAGCTCAACGTCACCAAGGCAACCTTCCAGGTGAGGCTTCAACTACCTTTCAGAGTCTCTAATACGGTGTTTTGTGCCAAGCGTAGTCTCGGATCCAGCAGTCCTATGTTATAGCAGGACTTGTGACCCAGCAATCCTATCTTACAGCAGAACCTCTGATCCAGCAGTCCTACTGTGTTATAGCAGAACCTCTGATCCAGCAGTCCTACTGTGTTATAGCAGAACCTCTGATACAGCAGTCCTACTGTGTTATAGCAGAACCTCTGATCCAGCAGTCCTACTGTGTTATAGCAGAACCTCTGATCCAGCAGTCCTACTGTGTTATAGCAGAACCTCTGATCCAGCAGTCCTACTGTGTTATAGCAGAACCTCTGATCCAGCAGTCCTACTGTGTTATAGCAGAACCTCTGATCCAGCAGTCCTACTGTGTTATAGCAGAACCTCTGATCTAGCAGTCCTACTGTGTTATAGACGAGATAGCACAGAGACTGGGCCAGAAACCAAAGGGAACGGAGATATTGCATTCACGCTAGTGAATGAAGCTTTCAATAAGTGTATTTCTACAGTCTACACTGTAATTATTTAGAAATGTCTTTTTCTTTACTAATATGAAGTCAAAGAAAGTGAAATGGCCCGTTCACCCAGATTAGAGCTTTTGATATTTAGATTAATCTAAAGTCTTGATTTGCATATTAGTACAGAGAAACCTTGAGAAGGAACACAGAAGAGGAATCCTTCCTTCCAGGGTGGTTAGGAGGGCAGTAGGTGACATAATGGTCGCAGCATAAGCGCAGAACAAACACCACAGCCTCTTCTCTGTGTTGTCTTGTTTGTAACCGTTGTCTGGGACTTTAACATCGCTGTGTGTATGTTGCACAGTTGTGGCAGGCTTGTTTTGATGCAACTGTCGTCCCCCCTGGTGTAGCTGGGCGATGGGAAACCCGTTGCCGTGAACGTATTGGAGTACAAGCCCCGGCAGCAGATAGCCATCAAGTTCGCAGAGGAGCTGAACGAGAAGCAACGCGGTGTGCTAACGCTAGAGTACTCTGCACGCCTGTCCAACAGCTACGACGGCTTCTACAATAGCTCATACATCGACAAAGATGGAAATAAGAGGTGAAATGATTGACAGGTGTTCCATAGCTAAAATATTATAAGTGGTGCATGAGCAATACTCTTTCTATGACCTACTTCTATGAATGGATCAGGTCTTTGGTGGTGTCTCTGTGAATGGATGTCCCCTGATATCAACAAAGTGCTTTTCTCCAGTGTCCTAGCTGCCACCCAGTTCGAGCCACTGGCCGCCAGAAAGGCCTTCCCTTGCTTCGATGAGCCTGCTTTCAAAGCCTCCTTCCTGGTTCGGATCAGCCGCAAGGAGGGCTACATCTCTCTGTCCAACATGCCCAAGGTAGCGTTCACGTTTACATTTGGCCACTTATCCAAGACCACCTGCTAACTTAATGTAAGTTAGCAGGTGGTCACGTGCATATCCTTTCAAAATAATAGCATTTGTGAAAAGTTAGTTCGTGGCTCTGACTGGTGCAGACCTGGTTGAAACCTCCTCCGTGTTGAGACACCACATGGATCTTTGCATGTACCTGCACTTGCATGACACAAGGAGGCAGTATAGCTCCACTGTCCAACCCCCAAATAAATGCACACTAACTCCAGGAACGGATTTGCTGTTTATTTGCATATTGATAAGGGTAGGACTGTGCATCAGATAATTTGTGTATCGCAACCCTCTAAATATACAGCATGCATTCATTTTTATTGTTGTGTCTGGTCAGGCATTGTTTATGTATATGTTCTTGGATGTTGGTAATACACTCAGAATGGCACGTCTGCTCTTATCCCAACTATTATGCAGCCAACCTAGCAATTATGAAACTCGTTCTATTAGCCTCGCAACTATGAATGCTTGAAACCAGCTCTATATTTATATATATTTATCTATTCTCTATAAAGCTCTATCTTTATGTACCACAGCGATATATTGCTGTCTCTTTCTACAAATGTACTTATTGTAAGTCGCTTTGGATAAAAACGTCTGCCAAATGCCCGAAATGGAAATGTAATCTAAAGGTCAACGGCGAAGTAAAAACCGATCATGCTGTTGAAGGGAACTGTATGATCGCCGATGCGGTTTCCATGAGCGTGACAGCTCATCGATCGCTGCTGTCCCTCACGCCTCCTTCAGGCCAAGACCACCCAGCTGCCCAGCGGCCTCCTGCTGGATGAGTTTGAGAAGAGCAGCGTGAATATGAGCACTTATCTGGTGGCCTTCGTCGTCGCCACCTTCCAGAGCGTGAGCAGGAACGTCTCCAACACTCTGGTGCGTGCAGAACTGAACTGAACTGAGCTGGAAAGCCCTCCACAACATCTCCATGGAATGGACTGGAAATTTTGTTAATTTGTGTGTGTGTGTTATATATACAGGTGTCTGTGTATTCTGTGCCAGAGAAGACGGAACACACAATCTATGCTCTGGACACGGCCTGCAAGCTGCTCCAGTTCTACAACGCATACTTTGACATCGACTACCCCCTCAAGAAACTGGGTGGGTGGAGACGCTCATTCTGCTGGTCAGGTGGCTTTCTCATGAGGTCTTTGATCCAGTATTTTCATAGACTTCAACTCCGATGAAAGCTCTTCAAATTCCTACATGTATTCAATAATTCATTACATTTGCATTTAGGTTTAAAATACACTGATGAAACACACACACACACACACACACACACACACACCAGCAGGTGGCGTAGTGTGACAGTTGTGTCCTCCAGTTGTGAACAACAAGCTCACACCCCTACCGTACCACTCCATCAGACCTGGTGGCCATCCCAGACTTCCTGGCGGGTGCCATGGAGAACTGGGGTCTGATCACCTTCAGGGAGACCAGCCTGCTGGTCAACAACCAGTCGTCCCTGCTGGAGAAGCAGCTGATCGCCTCCGTGGTCGCCCACGAGCTGGCTCACCAGGTAGGCACGCCATGACCTCGTCGGCCATATTTGGTTGGTGGTCATTGAGATGACCTCAATGGCCCAACTTTTATTCTTTTTGCGATTTATTTACATTTATTTTTTAAAACTATCATAATAATTTTTTCATTTTACATTTATTTTTGTATGTATAACACTCGTGAATGTTCCCCTTTCATATCAGTGTAGTAGTACAGGCAGTATAGTATTAGGGCTAGTGGTTAGGGTGTTTTCCTCCCAGTTGAAGGGTTCTGGGTTCAATCCACAATGTCCACAGTCCACATGTACACTCGGCATTGCTCAGCAATATCCCCTAACCCAGTGTTTGCAGACCCCTCCTTTAACAAATAGTCTATTTTATAGAGCCCTCTGTTAAAAAACTATTATATCGCATGAAAGGCCATTGATGGAGGATTCGCTCTTGTCATGTAACAAGTTCATGGATTTATTTTTTGTTGACAGGAAATAAATGTGTTAACATGCAGGTGGATTTAGTACATTGTACACCCCAGGCAACCTTTCCTGTGTAACTCCTTTTTCTTAATTCTTTTCACACCTCACAATATTGTGCACGCCCGCCCCTGCAGTACCTCCCCCTAGGGGGCGTCCATGCCCCTAACCCTACAGCCAAGGCTCTTTGGATAATGACGAGATGGTTAGTGGTATGGACAGAATAGATGCACCCCAGGCACAGATATTTTCAAACGTGAGGAGCACCCCTACAGGCTTCTTTGTTTAAAACACGGCACTAATTAGCGTTGTCTTGTTCCAGTGGTTCGGGAACCTGGTGACCATGAGCTGGTGGAACGACCTGTGGCTGAACGAAGGCTTCGCCACATACATGCAGTACATGTCTCTGCAGCGAGAGTACCCCCTGCTGGACATGGTAAGCCATCGCCCTCCCTCTCCCAATCCCCCTGTCCCCTTCATGCACACTGCAAACGCACAGAATGTCAAGGTCCAATCTGTATGGGGCTATTATTATTATCACAGCTCAACTAAAGCTGTATGTTAAGAAATGGAAAGTGAACGTCTATTCTAATTGAATCCTCTAAATACATATGATGTTTTCTCCTCATAAGTTCCCCTTAAGCACCTTTTGTTTGATTGTTTAAATGCGGTATATAAATCTAATTTATCTAATAAATCTCATCTACAACTCAAATTTATCACGGAACAGAGGAAATCTATCTGTCCTATCTAGAGGTGTGTGTGTGTGTGTGTGTGTGTGTGTGTGTGTGTGTGTGTGTGTGTGTGTGTGTGTGTGTGTGTGTGTGTGTGTGTGTGTGGTGTGTGTGTGTGTGTGTGTGTGTGTGTGTGTGTGTGTGTGTGTGTGTGTGTGTGTGTGTGTGGAAAAAGAACACAAGAAGATTGAACACTTAATACTACAGCAGATGAAACATTGACGACATGATGGCGACACGATAACATGACGTCACCCGTATGTGTGTGTGTGTGTGTGTGTTTCCAGGGTAACCTGTTCCTGGCCGTGCGGTTCAGGGCTCTGGATAAGGACGCACTCAACTCCTCCCACGCGGTGTCGACGCTGGCCGACACGCCGGAGCAGGTGTCGGAGATGTTCGACTCCATCTCCTACGAGAAGGTACGGTGGGGGGGGGGGGGGGCGGGTATGCGGGACCACATGCATGATGAAGTAAAACCAGCGATGAAATCCATTGATTTGAACTATTTCTTGTTTTAATCTGCACGTGCATCTGTTCTGTCACCGCGTGTGCGTCGGTTGCAGGGCGCGTCCATTCTGTTGATGCTGAACGCCTCACTCCCGGGAGACCTGTTCAGGAAGGGCATCGTGGAATACCTCAAGAACTTCAGCGGGTCAAACACAGTCACCGACGACCTGTGGAACAGCATTGCACAGGTGTGTCCATGCGTGTGTGTGCGCATGCCTGTGCACGTGTGCATGCCTGTGCACGTGTGCATGCCTGTGCACGTGTGCATGCCTGTGCACGTGTGCATGCCTGTGCACGTGTGCATGCCTGTGCACCTGTGTATGCCTGTGCACGTGTGCATGCCTGTGCACGTGTGTATGCCTGTGCACGTGTGTATGCCTGTGCACATCTGCAAACTATTTCCTCTGACCTTAAATAGGAAACATAATTTAAACCCGTTGTGGTGAAGAGGGAGCTGAGCCGGAAGGCGAAGCTCTCGATTTACAGGTCAACCTACGTTCCAACCCTCACCTATGGTCACGACCTTTGGGTAGTGACCGAAAGAATGAGATCCCGGATACAAGCGGCCGAAATGAGTTTCCTCCGCAGGGTGGCTGGGCTCAGCCTTAGAGATAGGGTGAGGAGCTCAGACATCCAGAGGGAGCTCGGAGGGAGCTCGGAGTAGAGGTGGTTCGGGCATCTGATTAGGATGCCCCCCGGGCGCCTCCCTTTGGAGGTTTTCCGGGCACGTCCAACTGGGAGGAGACCCCGGGGCAGACCCAGAACCCGCTGGAGAGATTATATATCTCGTCTGGCCTGGGAACGCTTCGGGACCCCCCAGGAGGAACTAGAGAGCGTGGCTGGGGAGAAGGAAGCCTGGGGGGCCCTGCTTAGCCGGCTGCCACCGCGACTTGGCCCCGGATAAGCGGACGCAAATGGATGGATGGATGGATGGATTTAAACCCCCAAACCTGCAAAAAAAACATAATATTTCATATCAGGACTGACGGGTCATGGCTCATTAATGCAGCTTCAGAACATTGACAAGTCAATAATTGATTGTACTTGTACTGAGCATCGGTAACCTTCCCCAGTCAAACTCAATGCAAGGATTTTTAAGCATACACTCCAGGCCATAATAGGAAACTACAGAAATGGTACAGCGGTTAAGTGCAAGAGTTACACCAGTGTTTACTCTTATTCGGCTTATGACTTTATGACTTTAGGACTTTGGTACTAAACATATGTTTGTATCCATCATGTGCTTATTTAGTTTGAAGAGGAAGTGATTGGCTTGCGTGTGAATTCCGTGCAATATCACAGCATCTGAGCCAAAGACATTCTAATTGCATATATTTTCACGTATATGCATATTTGCTGTAATTTTTTTGGTGTAATGAATATATGCGACTTGAGTCTTATACGTAGCGATTCGAAAGATGCAAAACGGCCACGCTAAATTCGCAAAACAATGTGCATCTATTAAAGGGTTAATAACTTGCACTTTGTGCTTAACCGTTGCACGTTCACATTGTAATTTGTATTTTATTACTGTCAAACATTAGTTTCTATGACCTATTTTCCATCTTGTGTTGAATGCTTTTCCCTCTGGATCAATAAAGTTGTGAACTGAATCTGAGCTGGTGACATCATCTCTCCCTCTCGGTTCAGGTGGAGGTGCCTCCGCAACGCCAGGACGTCTCGGAGATGATGAACACGTGGACCCAGCAGAAAGGCTTCCCATTGGTCACGGTTGCCCGCCAGGGAGGTCAGGTGACCCTCACCCAGGAGCCCTTCCTGCTCAGCACTGACAACAAGACACACGCGTCCAGGTTGAGATGCCAAACACGCACACACACACACCTACAGTCAAACAACAACAACAATGCATGACTGCACAGCTTACTTAAATAGCAAACACATCTCTAAAACTGCCATTCCAGCCTTGTCCACAACATAGTGGAAGAGGACTTAATGAAAGGGATAATATGTCTCCTTTTACTCTGCCATTAAAGATATATGGTCGAGCTCAAATATGTGTGAGTGTGAGTGTGTGTGTGTGACTGAGTGACTGTATAACAAGTGACCGGTGAACTCTTTCAGCCTGTGGCACATTCCTGTGACGTACGTGAGCGATGACTGCAGCGTCGGCCCAGGGTGCGTTCAGGTGTTCCCCTTGAAAACCAACACGGGTAAGACACCGACGAGGAGAGACATTCTCAATGGAAATAAAGTATTAAAAACTAATTTCAACAACTATTTGTGGAAACCCCCCCCCCCTCAAAAAAAATTGTATTTGTCTGTAATCATGCAGTGACCAAGATCTGGATTGGTCCAGTATGAAAACAAACGACACTGTACGTAGGGGAAGCAATCCAGACCGCTTTGTTGATTGAATAATATCAATGTATATAATATATAATAATATCAACCACATTCTCTAATTTTGGTCATCATGACACCCTTGGAAACCAAATGATAAACATGCAAACATTTATACTGTGTTTAAAATCCCTGGGCCCTATCTCAGAGATAACTCTTGCAGCTCCCCGGAGCTTCTTTCCACCACCTTTCTGTCGTCTCATTGGTTTAGATGATGGCAACAAACAACTTATCTAACACTATTGGAGTCCAAGGCGCATTGTTTTCCTTCTTGTTAGTATTTTAATCGAACAACAATCGAAGTTTGTAGATTGAAGAGATATGTGCTTTCTAATGGCCCACTCACTTGGTTTTACTCACCTAAAACCACCTAAAACCCACGCCTGCTGTATTTAGGCTGCGGGGTCTATGGTACCACTGGGTCTGGTGGTACCGTAGCCAAGCCGCTGGGTCTAGCGGTAACACTGGGTCTGGTGGTACCGTAGCCGAGCTGTGGTAGGCTAGTAATCTTGGGATTTTGCCGGGGAGTCAATAGTATATTGGACGTGTTCCACGACGGTTCAAGTCTTACTGTACCCTCAGCCATATATTGTTGTTTCGCTTTGGATAAAACCGTCTCCCAAATGCCCTAAATGTAAATGTGTGAAGGTTAAAGGTCATTTTATCAGCTGTCCTTTGTGTCCTCCACCTGATTCGCTGACAATTATGTCAGACCATTTAAATAACCCGACAATGTTCTGTTACCGCTGTTACCCAACCCCCCGGGGATAATAAAGATATCCATGATGCTTTACATAATCAAATGAACGGCTGGCTTAATAAACCATTTTGGCAGAGGAGCCATCGCAGGATAAACTCTCTCTTTTATGTGCCGGGTCACACAGGGTACAGCCAAGTAGCAGAGCTATCATTAGTGTTATGAGCCTCATGCTTGTCAAAGTGTGTTGAAATAAATTAATCTGGCCATCCCCTTGATCGAGGCACTAGCATTACATTTGGAGTTGATCCCACTGCTGCAAGAAAAAACTTAAAAGCAGAGGACACATTTTGGGCACAGTAAAATATGTATTCCATTGCAAATAGAACAGAATTTAACAAATGAAATATTGTTAAATGAAAAGTGTGTGTGTGTGTGTGTGTCCGTGTGTGTCCATCCAGCCACCCTGAACGTGTCTGAGAGTGTGAAGTGGCTGAAGTTGAACTACAAGAGCACAGGCTTCTACATGGTGGACTACGGCACCCAGGGCTGGGCGGACCTCATCCAGGCCCTGACCACGAACCTCACTGTCCTGCCCAGCGAGGACCGCGCCTCGCTGATTCACAACATGTTCGCTCTGTCCAGGTACTCACACACACGCACACACATAGAGACTTGTACATCACCATACTTGCATGCATACTTTTCCACTGTCCCCTTTATATCTTGGAGTTGTGCAGCATATACTGTACATTTAATGTCTTTGTTTATCTACATTTTTTGCGGGAGAACAACCGCCCAGTCGATGTAAAAAAAAAATGAATAAATAAAAATGTGATCTGAGGAAAAACTAAAAGTTGTACAATTTTTGAGGTAAAAACGGACCCATCAAGTTAGTCTCACTGAGCTCAGGCTCCTCCATTGCAAGAGAGACCTGATAGCAGCACCGTTCACAACCAACTTCCACCTGCCCTCCACCACCTGCCCGTGTGACCCGGCCCGGCCCCCTGTTCTCTGGTTCTGCTGGCTCCGCAGGCTCGGACGCGTGTCCTTCCGGCAGGTCCTCAACCTGCTAAAGTATGTCGTCCACGAGACGGACACGGCGCCTGTTACGGAGGTCCTGTCACAGCTCAACCATCTCTACCGCATGCTGGAGAAGAGGAACGAGCTGGACCTAGCCGCTAATCTGAGGGTATGCATGCACACACACACACACACACACACACACACACACACACACACACACACACACACACACACACACACACACACATATGCACGCATGCATGCACACACGCACACACACCAGGGCCCGATTTCACGTAGCAGGTTAGGATCGGTTTAAGTTTAAACCAGAACTCTGATTCAAGCGAGCGCTTCCTTGTGCTGGCTTGAGTTTCCATTTCACAAAAGCCGAAATCTTGAGGAACTAGTTCATTCAATCTTGGTGATGTTCCACCTGAAAAATGAATGTGCTCATGTGTATCTTTAAAAGCCATCCTCTATCTTTCCCTAAAAAACGTGATTGATCAGGGAATGCCCAAGGTGTTATTCCTATTCCAGTGCTTTTATTGGTTATAAGCAAGTTGCATTGTACAAACTGTCTCTCTCTATACCAGGAACACATTGTGTTAAGTACTGCTGGTGTGTTTGATGTGGTGTTTCTCCAGGCCTTCATCCTGGAACAGTTTGGCCCCCTGATGAGGAACCAGAGCTGGGGGGAGGAGCAGAGTGTGTCCAGACAGGAGCTGCGCTTGGCACTCCTGGAGACCGCCTGCGGACTGGACTGTCCAGACTGTCTGCAGAACGCCTCCGACCTGTACAAGCAGTATGCCAACGGCAGCACCAGGTGAAATACACATCATCATCATCACCGCCATCGTCATCCCATGCTGGGCTTCCCACTCAACCTTTCATCCAATCCACATTTTTGAAATGTTCATATTGGCTTTCTGATGTTTTATATTTTGTGGCAGGGCAGCAGCGAACAGTATGCACCCATTTTGTAATTATGTTTAACTGGAATCTAAATGGAGGCATTTATATAAGGAGTGTTGGGTTGATCACAGTGCTGGAGAGAGAATTTGATGGGGTATGGTGCACTCCTTTAATACCTCCAAAAAGATGTCCTGATTCGGAAAAGTTGTCTTGGAATGTCTGAAAAACCCTTAAAACGGTTGCTTCCAAGTCCAACCGATATAAATAATCAGCAAGTAATGAAATATTCAGGCCTGAAGTTGAAGGTGCGTTTAATAGGAATGTCTCGAAGCACAGACAGGTTTTGGTTATGGTAAGGCACCATAAAGTACACGGAATGTTTACGATCTTGATTAAGGTGGTCACATTTGCCCACCTGACGATCAACCACACATGGCCCACTGCATTTAGCCTGTAAGGTCAGTGGCAGAAAAGTGCATTACCTTGTCACACGGAGAGAACACCCTATGCTTAAAGTAACTGTAACTGAATGACCCTTTGTAGGCCAAACACTGTGAAGGGCTTAGTCAGGGCCTTAGAGATCATCAAAGCTGCATACAGGAATGGCTTCAGGAAACCTTGTGGCCTTATTCATAGTGGGTAGCAAGCATTGATTACCTGACCTGGTAGGAGGAAGAGTCAAACCACAATCCTGTCAATGGTAGGTATGGGGTGCGAATTGCTAGAGGAATTTTCTGGTTAGGTTGTGCAGAGTGCTCAAATATAGGGTCCATCGTTTTCCCAACTCTGAGGGGACCTGTCAGACGGTTATCATGAGCTAGGCTAAGGCTCTCAGGACAATACGAGCAGTTGGAACAACAGCCTTGAACACCGTACTCCAGTTAGACAGCAGTCGCATCAATACCCCACAAAGTAACCCCATTCTACAGCCGCAGTCACCGCCTCTGATACGGGGGATTCGGGAGACGTGGTTATGTGCCTCTTTTGTTCGAGGTTTGCCCTGTGATGATCTGACCATAGTGACAAAAAAACCCATTTATCAGTGCGGTGACACTGGGAACACTTATCACCGGTTAGAACAGACAAGTTACTTTCAACAGTCCACAGTCTTCACAAAGGCTGCAGGTCAAGACAATTTATGGAGAAATGCTGGCATGAATGTTGACGGTCGACAGGCTGATGCTAAACTGGATTGCTGGCTTTCAATGATTTGGAACATTTTAAAGGTTTGAAGTTCGACAGGAGTGCAAAAGTCTAAAAACAACACTTCCTTCCGTGAAGTTTGTCACCGTTATCTCGCCAGCGAGAGCACGCCTGACGCTATCTCAAGTTCAGATCTGTTGAAACGCAAGCTGTTATTTTTCTTCTTCTTTGCCTTCTAGTGTAAGCCTGGAAATCCAGACCTACATCTAGAAAGCTGTAGGTCTGGTAATGAGCAATGAAAATGGCCCAACTCGAGGGGCGGCACCAAGAATGCGTTTGAAAATATCACTGCACGCAATTGGATAACACTACGACCAATCAGAAGAATACACGGGGTGACGTATCCCGAGAGACGGAAACGAGTTTGTTTTGGAGAATAGTTTGACAGAGAGACGTAAATGTAGCCTAATGGAAATACCACGGAGATACCACTTTGGCAACGCAACGTTAACCTTGTAATATTCTTAGCCAAGGAATATTGAAATAAAGAGATGCAACCGAGTTGTCGTTTATGGATGTTTAATAGCAACTGCGCATGGTACCGAGCATGGGCGTAGAATTTAGTGGGGGACGCTGGGGACATGTCCCCACCAATTAACGGAGCAACCCCCCCCCCCCCATCAGAACCGCAAATTAACGGAGCACCCCCCCCCCCATCAGAACCGCGAATTAACAGAGCACCCCCCCCCCATCAGAACCGTGAATTAACGGAGCACCCCCCCCCCCCCATCAGAACCGCAAATTAACGGAGCACCCCCCCCCATCAGAACCGCAAATTAACAGAGCACCCCCCCCCATCAGAACCGCAAATTAACAGAGCACCCTCCCCCCCCATAAAAAACGGTGAATTAACGGAGCACCCCCCCTCCCATCAGAACCGCGAATGAACGGAGCCACCCCCCCCCCCCCCATCAGAACCGCAAATTAACGGAGCACCCCCCCCCCCCCATCAGAACCGCGAATTAACGGAGCACCCCCCCCATCAGAACCGCAAAATTAACGGAGCACCCCCCCCCCATCAGAACCGCGAATTAACAGAGCACCCCCCCCCAGACAAAAAATAACATGTTTTCAAAGTCATTAGAACTGTAATGGTTTTATTAAGTAAAAAAAAGTGTATCGGTGCATCCCTAGTTTGTACAGATACTCAGTCAACATGTTCGATAGCCATCTTGCAATGTTTACTGACTGATTCCGGACTGATTCCATCGCAGCGCTGACGTCATCTGTTTAGCCCGCCTCTGGCCCGCCTATATCAGATACACCGATGTGATTGGTTGATGTTCGAAACAACGGGCATAGCTAATGAGCATGTTACTCGTTACCAGAGTACTCGCTGAGCAAATTCTAATTGTGCTCTCGTGAGAACTCTGGATTTCCAGGGTACTTCTAGTGTCTTATAGGGGTTTGAATCCCGAGTACTGTATGTTCATACTTCCTGCCACTTAAAAATACTACTTAGCATTGTGTAGCATTTTATCCTAGCTATCTTGCTGTTTACCAGCAAGGGGTTAACTTAGCAACTATGAGTGCTTGAAACTTGTTCTTTTCCTACCTTTCCAACCTAACTGTACCACCAGCGATATATTGTTGTTTCTCTCTATTGACAAATGTACAACTGAAGGTTGCTTTGGACAAAAGCATTCGCCAAATGCCCTAAATGTAAATGTAATGTCTGGCAGTATAGTGGAATATTTATGAATCATTATTCAATTAAACCATGCCTCAATTATTTTATTTTTGCGGACACAATAATGGATTGGAAAATGTTATTGCTGAGCATCGCCGAAAGGTCAGTGAACATAAACTGAACATAATGCATCTGTGTGTGTGTTGCTAGGGTCCCCGGAGACCTCCAGAAGGTGGTGTTCTCTGTGGCTGCCCGCTCCGAGGAGGGCTGGGCGGCACTGATGGACGTCTATGCTCAGACCACCAACGACGCTGAGAAGAGAAGGATCCTGCGGGCTCTAGCCTCCACCCGGGACACACGCCACATAGCACGGTGTGTGTGTGTGTGTGTGTGTGTGTGTGTGTGTGTGTGTGTGTGTGTGTGTGTGTGTGTGTGTGTGTGTGTGTGTGTGTGTGTGTGTGTGTGTGTGTGTGTGTGTGTGTGTGTGTGTGTGTGTGTGTGTGTGTTATAGGCGTCTGTATACTAGGGCTTGCACAGAAAAGTCGCCTTATCGACGCGTCGTTGACCACGTGATTTCACACTTTAAAAATATTTTAACACTTTTAACATTTTTACACTTTAAGATATTTGGCGGGACTTGGCGCAAATGCGGTGGCCGGTGGGGGGAAAATTAAGTGATTTGGAGCGGCTGTTTGCGCAGAGGATATTTTTTTTTGGACAGCCCATTCTGTCTGTGTTTTTTGCGTGCGTGTGTATGTGATGACGTCATCAACAACGTGTCGACGTTACGTCGACTTTATTGGTAGAAAAGTCGACTTGAAAAAATCAGAAGTCGTGCAACCCCTAGTGTGTACTCTGTGCCAGAGAAGAGGGAACACACGCTTCATGCTCTCTGTTTCCATGCATCTCTGTGCGTCCAGCATCTTGATTGAAGGGCTGAGGGGAGGGGTGGTCCAGACGCAGGAGCTGCCGCTGATCATCAGCACCGTGAGCGGAGGCTTCGCGGGCTACCGTTTGCCTGGGACTTTGTCCAGGAGAACTGGGACCGCCTCATCGAGAAGTGAGTGGCTTCACGTAGACGCACACATAGAAGCTACTATATAGAACAATCAGAAAATCCTCCTCTCACTACTGACCCCTTTGGCCAGTAAGTGAACTGCAGCCTGCTGGAGCTCGTGCATTCAGGGCAGTGGAGTGTGAGCTCTGCAAGTTGAGACGATGGCAATCATAAACTAATGTTACCTCTCGTCATAAAAATCATAAATGTACAAATTTAAAAGCTGTGACTGAACAGACATTTTTGCCATTATCCGCGCTTACACATCCTTCCTTCCTTTTTCACAGCAAAACCAACCCAGTTCAAATAGAATATAAATATAATATAGTGACCACTGGCGGGCCCATGTTTTTAAGCACTTATTTTTATAAAATGTTGCATTGTTTTATTCATGTATTTTATTTTTATTCCCATTAATTTATTGTCTTTATAATGTTTTATGTTCCCAATCTCAACTGCGTTTGTTGTACATTTTCTGTGTTTGACTGCTCCCCTCCCTCCTCCTCTGTCCTTCTTTGGTACAAATTCTTATACACAAATAAAGACGATTATTCAGATAATTGTTAGAATTATGATGGTTATTTATGTATGTATTGCTGTACAGCAGCACAGAGGGGCTGCAGTGCACTGCCTCATGTATGGGGTGTGGTGCAGTCTGTCCTCTCCTCAGACTGAACTCTAGACGTGTCTTCCTGTGCTCCAGGTTTCCCGTGGGCTCCTACGCGCTCCAGAGCATCGTCAAGTCCACCACCTCCCAGCTCTCCACGCAGATGCACCTCAACCAAGTACGTCTTCCATGTTTATGTGTTCATGCAGCAACACACAGAGGCCCCAATCTGTTGCGCGTCCCAATGACGTAGTTGGCTAGCTGCAGGTTTTTTTGCCCATGTACTGTTCAAGACATGGCTGTTCAAACCAGGGCCGTTTGCTTGCAGCTTTCTCGGGAATCGCTCACCCAAAACTACTTCACACTCGACAGTACACTTCCTCGGGTCCTCGGCTACACACCCGCCAAGTGTGAAGTCGATCGAATGAATGGTTATCGAGAAAATTAAAGGATAGACATACATACGCACAGAGAGTCCTCTAAATGTTGTTAGCAAAAGTAAAACCAGCATTTTAAGTTTGTGTGTGTCCGTGTGTGCAGGTGAGGAACTTCCTAGGCTCCCTGAAGGAGCGTGGCTCTCAGATGCGCAGCGTCCAGGTTGCCTTGGAAACCATCATGTTGAACCAGCGTTGGATGAACACCAACCTTCCAGCACTCCGAGCCTGCCTCTAACCCCCTGGCCCCGCCCACACGTGGCCCCGCCCCCGTCTCTGCCAGACAGCGGCAGTGTGTTAACACCGCCGCTGTCTTACTGTCTCCCGAGCTCCCTTGATTGCTTGATACCGAGGACCCACAGAAGCCAAAGGTTGTGCTTACTACTCCTGCCGTGTGTGTGTGTGTGTGTGTGTGTGTGTGTGTGTGTGTGTGTGTGTGTGTGTGTGTGTGTGTGTGTGTGTGTGTGTGTGTGTGTGTGTGTGTGTGTGTGTGTGTGTGTGTGTGTGTGTGTGTGTGTCCTCTTTTGCGATTGGCCACGTGACCTGCACCTGCTAGCTCAGGATGGCTCCTGCGTCCGACGTGACACTTCACCCACACCTTTTAGCACTGTCGACCAAAACGTCTGTTGTCATGGTTACACACGACACCTTGCCCCACCTCCCCACTCCGAACCACCACAACCTAATGCCTCTGGACACTCCCCCTCTCGTTCGTCGCACCTTCCGCCTGTCAGTCCGCCAGCCCTGGACCTCTACAGTGGGCGGGGCTCCTGGGCGCGGGGCTTGGGACTGTAGATAAGATGTGTGTGCCTCACATGGGACGTGTTGTGTGTGAAATAAAACTGCTTTCACCTCCTCTCCTCACCTCCTCCACATCTCTTCATCTCCTTACCTCCTCTCCTTACCTCCTCACCACTCCTCTCATCACCTCATCTCCTTACCTCCTCACCTCTCCTCACCTCATCTCCTTACCTCCTCTCCTTACCTTCTCACCTCTCCTCACCTCTTCATCTCCTTACCTCCTCTCCTTACCTCCTCACCACTCCTCTCCTCATCCCCTCACCTCCTCTCCTTACCTTCTCACTTCTCACCTCTTCATCTCCTTACCTCCTCAGTTCTCCTCTCTTCATCTCCTTACCTCCTCTCCTTCCCTCATTTCTTCATCTCCTTACCTCCTCACCTCTCCTCTCCTCAGCTCCTCGCCACTCTTCCTCTCCTCACCTCCTCTCCTCACTTGAAGCTTTAACCATATCTGTGTGAAGGATGTATGGCACGGTGGCCACGCGTTTGTGCAGTGCGACTGGTGTCGTCTGAATGTATTACTTCAAGCCCAGCCCCCCTGTTGGGAGGGCACGTCCCCCGGGTCGGAGGTCACGCCCCGTAGCGGTGGAGGTTTAATTTTAGAACCACTGTGTCTTAGAGGGGAGGTGCTTGAGTCTCCCCACATACACACACACACACACACACACACGTTACATTTAACTTGCTGCTGCACCTTCCCAGCTCTGACTGTTTGTTGTTTTGTTGTTGTTTTTAGGTCATATTTGCGTGCAACTCAATCATTGTACATAATGAAGAGGATGATGTGCTTTGAAACCTTGTAATTAAGATGTACATATTGTTGCTGTGGCTCCCTTCCTGTTTTAGATGTGTTTTCGGCTGAATATTTTACAATTTGCTTTCTGAAATGTATAAAGTGTGTAAAGGGGAAATATACAAAGAGTGTGATCAAGTGATGTGCTTTTTTGTGGTTCATTGAACACAGTTTCCATGTTTTGATTGTTGTTCGGCTGTTGTTGCTGTCATCTTGTGTTTCTCAGTGTTTTAGTTTTAGTGTAGTCCAATTAGTTATCGTTAGTTATCGAAAGCAAAACGACACACACACACACACTGACACACACTGTACTTCCTACTTTATTCAGCCCTATGTGCATGCAAATGTAACCTTTTTAACCACAATCCGTGTTCTCAGTTGCCTTTTCACATTCGGGCTCCGATCAAACAGGTTGCTGATTTATATGCAATGACACTCCTTAGCCAATGGAACTGCAGAGAATACACACACACACACACACACACACACACTCCTGAAGGGGCAGAATAGACGTTTGAATAGATGTTCAATCTATTCAAACGTCAATCTGAAATCGATGTGCACAGTTTTCCAGTGTGAACGACATGTTTCCATAGGCGGTGTGAAACAGGGTTTGAATAGTTTCTCCTCTTTGGTGGGTGTGTCAGAGTTTTTATCCAATCAGCAGCGTCTTGTATATAAGCCCTGTCGTAAGAAGCAGTGTGTAGAATGGATGCACCTTACCTGTTGTAGTATTAGACGTGTATTTAAATTCATTTCATCAGGCTACAAAAATAACTATTAAATTACTATTAAACTATAAATACAAAGAATAGCCTTCTCAGCTGCTGTAGTTGCTTGTGTAACGCTTGTGTGACAAAACAAACCGCTTTGTCGGGGTTGTGTGTGTGTGTGTGTGTGTGTGTGTGTGTGTGTGTGTGTGTGTGTGTGTGTGTGTGTGTGTGTGTGTGTGTGTGTGTGTGTGTGTGTGTGTGTGTGTGTGTGTGTGTGTGTGTGTGTGTGTGTGTGTGTGTGTGTGTGTGTGTGTGTGTGTGTGTGTGTGTGTCATGGGCCCAACAACAAGGTTGTGAACCACTGCCCTAGCGGCTGTAGCCTGCCATGCCTTCCTCCTGAAGTGCAACATGCTCTATCTCATGTGTTCTGCTAGGATCATTACAGCTGCAGAGTTTTCCTCTTGTTGGCAAATCCAAATGGACTCACCAAAGTTTGGCCAATTGAACAGGGGGGGTTAGGGTCTAAAACCCTATTGGCATCTAAGAAGAAAGGGTTTAGGGTTCACTCGCGTTGCTTAACTTGCAGTTGAGTTCATGGATTCTCACATTCCTGAGCCATGATGTTATCGCCGCTTGCAGCTCAGCGATATGACTGAAGTGTCATCATTACTCATACCAACACGTGCACTGCATCACATTCCATACTTCATAGCCACGGGTGGCTACGAAGGCACCTCTGACCTAAAGACCGCTAGCACTCCCGCTGCAAACTATCCACAAGTCTGGATAGTTTAAGCTCCTTTACAGCACAGACCTCGACACAATCGTCTCCCACGATGAAATCGTCACGTTCATTTGTGTATTTTTCCCGCTGTAAGAAAGTTGCTAAATGAACAGCCGGCATCACTTCACTGTGAACTAATGTATACAATATTTTCATAATATAAATTAGGAGGAATTGCAGTGGTTTCAAGAGAATCTCAAACATTTGACTCGTTTGTGGTGTGGTGTTGACATTGTTGTGTTGTTTATTTTCTGCTTCATCCAATGTGAATGTCAAGCTAACACATGGAAATAAAGTTGCTGGTCTTGGGGGTTGTTATTATGTTATGCTATTGCTGCAGTTCCAGACATAGGCTGCTGTTCTGAAACCCTGTTACCTGTGTAAGGGACATTGTTGACAATGTTTGGGGACATTCCCCTAATTAGCCTTTTGGAGACTTTACTTTGTTCAGGGTTAATCTGATTAATGATTAACCATGTTAAGTGTCTTCCTTGAAGGGATCTCATTTAAATGTCATTTAAATGACATCTGATGCTATATATATATATATATATATATATATATATATATATATTAGGGCTGTCAAACAATTAAAATGATTAATCTCGATTAATCGCATGATTTTGTGTAGTTAATCGCGATTAATCCCAAATTTTTTATTGGCTCAAACTTGAATGATTTTTCCAAGTGAAAAGCAGTTTATTGTGTTGTAGTCATATGAATGGAGAATATAAGCAGCATCCAAATGTATTTTTTATTACAATAACAAAATCCAATAGAAAACCAAAAATATTTGTAGCCACTGCCAGGGCAATAACATTTTCATAGTTTTATCTAGTTAATTCGGGGGGTGCTCCGAATTAACGGACCCTCCCCCCCCATCAGAACCGAGAATTGACGCTGACTCGGAGCCGGTCGCGCGCCTCACGGTAGCGTCATTGCGCATCCTTGGCGCATCTGTGATGTCCACCAATCTCCTAAACAACAACACGTCCTTGCTTGAAGTACTTCTGTGATAAACGAATCAAAAGGTCAAACTACGGAATTGCGTTAATGGCGTAAAAAAAAATTGTGGCGTTAACTTTGACAGCCCTGATATATATATATATATATATATATATCTCGAGATGGCAGCGCTCCAGATGTTACTTGTTACCACGTTCTCATGCATTCACCAATCACTGTTTACTCCAAACTCAAATCAGAAGTGTGTGTGTGCGAGTAAACTCTGCAATGTAATTTGTTAATTTGCTCAAGGGATAGCCTCTTTCTTTCGGTCTCATCCCTTGATTTACTTTGGAGTAAATATTCAGTGACTGTGAAAACACTACACATGCAAAGTGTAACATCTGATGGCAAGCTGGAGCAGCTGTCTCCTTTCCTGAGCACATCAGTCAATGGTGTGAGACCTGAACATAGTTACATACATTCTTAGAAGTTCTCAGATCAGGGATTGGACATCCATAGCGGGACCGTGAAGGAGACGCCACGTGATGAAGCCCCATTGTTGTGTTGGTATGTGTACGTGTATGTTTGAGGGAGGGTGGGAACGCCTAGACAGCTCTGATTGCTGATCCGAGGAATGCTAAGTGGGCCCAGATCTCGTGCCTCCACTGATAAGCTAAAGAGGGGCCTCAGCTCACCCAATGATGGCATCAGATGTTCTACTTTCTACTTTCTACTGGGCCGTCAGTGGCTGAGGTCGAGTGGATCGTCTGGTCACCTGATCCAGTCTTCCTCGCCAAGTGTCACGGTGTCCCCTGAGCAGAGCAGCACACCTCAGCCTAACTGCCCCCGAGCAGCTGGCTGGTCCCCTGGTCCTCTGGTCCTCTGGTCCTCTGGTCCCCTGGTCCCCTGGTCCCCTGGTGCCCTGGTCCTCTGGTCCTCTGGTCCCCTGGCATGGTCCACACTGTCGTAGGTGTATGAATGTGTGTTTAAATGGCTGAATGCAAGGCACTTATTTTAAAGCGCTTTGTGTGGCCACAGGTTAAAAAGTGTTATATAAATGCAGTCGGTTTACAATTTACTTTCTAATTTGTTACATATCTTATAGAATCACAGTTGATTGACAATGATCTTTACCAATTTCCTCGAGAGACTAGAGAGCTACTAGAGAGAAAGACTAGAGAAGGAGAGAGGGACTAGAGGGAGAGAAAGACGAGAGAGAGACAGAGACTTACATCAGTTACATAACTGACAATCTTTCTCTGAGTTTCCTGTGAACGACCCCACATCCTTTCAGATGACTTGATACAGGAGAAGGATGAGCCCACTGTCCACAATGTTGGCGTCTCGTGTCCCTTAGCCCCCAAACACCAGATCCACAATATGACGATCATGGCTGCCGTACAGTAGCCAACAGTAGCCATCATAACTCTTCATGATCAGGATAACTCTCTAACCCCTCTCGCTAACAGGACTTATCCTCGGCCTAGGATGAGATGGAGAAGAAAAGATCTAAAATGAATATAAAAAATTATATATTTCTTCGAATCATTATAACGGAAATTTTTTTATAATCCTTTTGCTTCTTAAAAGTTAGGGTAAATTTAGATTCATAAAATTTTGCACGAGAGACACTTGAATGCATCATTGAGTGTCTTCGGGCTTAAGTACTTACACTTACTAACTTACTAACGTTATTATTTTCTTACAAAGTTTGCTAGTCATTAGACTAGCAGCCTTTTGTCTGCCCCACGTCATCTTTATCATCATATAAACATTTAAACCTCACCAATGAGACCCACTGATCTGGGAGGCCAGGAATCGCCTGAAACGTGGGTCTGCAACGTACAGCTTCACCAGGTAGACGTGTCTGCCTGCATAGCATCAGGTTATGACGCAAGGTGACAACCATGTTTGTTTTGTTGCCTTTATCTGTTTAGCCATCAGAATCAGCTGTATTGCCTTAGTTTTTTTACAAACTGTTGCTGTGGGGAAGAAGCTGTTCTTGTGGCGTGAGGTTTTGGTCCTGATGGTCTATAACCTCCTGCCAGAGGGGAGAGACTCAAAGAGTTTATGTCTGTGGTGGGAGGGGTCGACCACAATCTCACCTGCTGCTCTCAGGGTCCTGGCGGTGTGCAGGTCCTGGAGAAATGGCAGTTTGCAGCCAATCACCTTCTCAGCAGAGCCAATGACACATGTAGGCATCGATGGATCTTCATCAGAGGATGAATCAAGTCCTATGAACAAGTTATCACTTTCTAATTCCTGATTTGAAAACTTCAAAATAGCCCCAGATCTCATGTTGTATCCACCTGTACATCCTCCCACTAGTCCTCCCACTAGTCTGAATTTGTCCTTCAAATGTTAAAAAAATGTGGTTCCGGCTTTTGTGTATTTTGTGCTTTGGATAAATAATTGTAAAGCATCTTGCCTTGCCTAGCTTGGAAAAATGCATTCAAAGGACTAATGTGAATTTAATTCAAGATAAGATAAGATATTACTTTATTAATCTTATCTATCTTAAATTAATTTAATTAATCAAACTCTAGTCCTACCCACCCAGAATGTACCAAACTGTAGGCATAACCACCCAAAATTCATTAAACTGAACCCAGAAGCATGACTTGCAAACGATCGTACAAAGAAAGAAGCACCCCTCTGTTACCTGGAGAGAAAGGGTGACTTATCCTGACAGCGTTGTGACGCACCAACGTGACTGTGTTCACACGTGTTTGTGGCACGTGTGGACACATGCTACATGTGGACAAGCCACGTGTGGACGGACTTTCCACGTGTCCGCATCTGCTGACAATCCTATTCGTGTGATGTCTGCCCAATGCTGGGTGGTGATAACATCATGACCATGACACACAGTTACAACAATGTATGACCCGGTGCCGGGGCTTCATCACATGGAGTCTCCTTCATGGACCCGCTGTGGACTTCCAATCCTTGATCTGAGAAATTCCAAAAATGTATCTAAATAGGTCAACGTCTCACACCATTGACTGATGTGCTCAGAAAAGGAGACCGCTGCCCCATCTTACCATCAGATGTTACACTACTGCATGTGTTAGGTTTTCACAGAATCACTGAATATTTACTCCAAACTAAATCAATGGAATAGAACGAAAGAGAGGCTATCCCTTGTGCAAATTAATACATTTCCTTGCAGAGTTCAAACACACACACACACACACACACAGGAGTTCCCCAAGGGTCAATTATTGGGCCGCTTTTGTTCAACCTTGTGACTGCCAATCCTATGGTTACAGAGTTAACGCACTAGCAGTTTGAACGAGGGCATCCTCACACCTCGACAGCCCTGTTACATCTTAGATATGCATGCTAGTCTTGGCACGATTATCAAGTACAAAGGTTGAGATGAACAGATACGTGCCTCATGTAAAAGTATCATGTACCGCGTGGCTGGTGTCTAAAAGGCCTCCGTTTGTAAAATGCAGACCCGGAGCCAGAACGATGATGTTTTAAACTTTTTCGTGAACAATTACATTCAACACACTGCGTCAACATGCCAAAGTCTATAGCTTACCCAAATCAATGTCCATGTACTGTATATACATTCTACATACATTAATTGCCCTTCTGGGGATAAATAAAGTTGTCTGAACTGAACATCCATCCATCCATTTTCATCCGCTTACCCTCATTTCACACGTGTCATTCTTTTTCATGTGCCACACACACTGCAACTGTGTGTGACTAATGCACCTGTAATTACACAAGGCTATTTGAATGAGCAAATAATGATTTCTGGAATGTGTCAACTGTTGATTAGCTTCTACCTCACTGGACGTATTCAATCATAGGATTAAGTACTGTCTTTAAAACCGCTATAGGTGAGATTGGAGAGTTGTAAAGAGAGAGCAGAAATGATTGGAAGACAAGATTTTGAACTAAATAACCAAAATAATGTCTGTTCCCTTCCTCCAGAGATGCCCTGATCAGTCAGGAGTGAGCCGGGAGCGCTCAGACAGCGTTGGTGGATTCTGTTCACAAGGAAGGAACATAATCCGCTACCTTTGCATTGAAATCCGGTGGAGGTGAGAAGGAGAACATCTTATTGTTTGAGATTCCTATTGTTTGCATAGATTTTTCCCATTGCTTTACAAAAGGGACTGCCTTTCATTGGAGGTTTTTTTTAATCTAAAGGTAATCCGCTCTTGGATAACACGTGGACTATGGATGGCCCCCTAACCTTGACAGTGTTAATGCCTTGCTCTACAAGGTGAGCTAGACAGGGAATCAAACTTCTACCCTTATCTGCCATCACTCTTAATCACACTGGAGGAGGATTCTCTGCATGTGTTCCTTCTTAAGGTCTCTGTATTTTAATACATCAATACACCAATCCGTTTACTGTGGAAGTCCATGTATGCATGTGAAATCCCTATCGTTATAGATCACTATAGCATTACCTTTCTGAAGATAGGACAGGAAAAACAGGAGTTGAGAATTTTATTAGAAAAATAATTTTATTAGAAAAAGTGGTGTAATATACATAAAATTCGGTGTATACACCGTATACACATGAGTAAGCAAGTAGCCGCTACAGCCATAACCATTGTAAATACTGAACAATAATCACAACTTCAATTGCACTGCACAGCCTGTCGACGCGCTGGCCAAGCTGGCGCTAAATAATCGCTGCGATGTTGATGTTAATGGAGTTTGTGTTTTTTGGCTTCTCCTCGCTTGCTTGTTCCGTCGCCTTCTCTTCGATATGCGTGTCCTCCTGTTCCACGTTGAGCTTCTTTACCTCCGCCTCTCTGGCCTCGATCTCGATCCTCAGCACCTCCTTTTCGTCCTCCGCCTTCTTCTTCTGTGCCGCCTCCTCCGCCTTCTCGTCCTTCCTCAGATGCCAGTAGTAGCAGAGGTTCTTCTCTGGGTAGGTGACCTTGGCCAGCGGCAGTTTGAATATCCTGGCGGCCTCGGTGGTGAGGAGGAGGAAGGTGAGGGCGGAAAGGCAGAAGGGCCAGGTGCAGGCGGGAAGGCCAAACTGCCAAACGGAGAGATTGTAAAAGTCAAACCCCAAAACTTTTTTCTCCTAAGGGTTTTTTATGGGGCGGATACGGCGTGATCTTTACTCTTTTCTTGTAATTGGGCCATTAGAACAAGAAAGGAGAAGTTCATCAAGTCGTACCCAGTAACAAAGGACTCAGTCTCTGATTAGAACCACTAGGTGGTCAGAGTAACCGACTCCTGAGTTACACTATATAAGGTATAACGATTGATTGATTGTGTGATTATTGAATAATCAATGAGGGAGTGTGGTGGAAAAATACCATATTGGTCATTTACAGGCAACTTGCCCTCATCTGCATATCACTGAGGGGACCCCTGTTGTGAACAGTCACTGGCATATTCTTATTCCTAAATGTCATGTCCAATAATATCTCACTTCTTTATGCCAATTGTTTTCGCTGTCTGAATATCTTATCTTGCCCACATATTTGTATATTTAACTGTAATTTGCACATACGTTAGTTATTTTATCAATCTGTGGTTTTTGTACTGTATCGCTATGCAACCTGGCACAAGAATTTCCTTCGGGATTAATAAAGTTCTATTCTATTCTATTCAACGTGCCGTCGGGATGGCATTAAAGAGACCCGAGATCGTGCAGATCGTTTTATAGCCCGTCAATGTAAGACGGTGTTCTACTCACCGCAGACATGATGTTCGCGATGGCGGAGCCGAGGTATGCACAGTAGAAGGCTAAAGATGGACAGAGCAGAGGCACAGAAGTTCAGGTCACTTGGAGGGTGGGACTCGTTAGGAATGCAGGGTCGGTTGCAAAACGTTTGCTGTCAAGTGTCTTGTGATGGCCATTACTTACCACAGGTAATGGCGAGCAAGTGCACCTGCCACGTCAGAGCGTAGAACATTCCTCCAATCGCGATGCAGGCCAACACACAGTTGTACCCCCACAGGCCAAAGTAGATGTTCTCAAATGGAGCAGCTAGGGCCAGACCTGCGGAACCACAACAACACACGTTTGTGTCAGAACACATTGGGAGTTGCATAACGATTAGTCTCACAAATCAGACTCAGACTTTAGATAAATGAATCAAGTCTGATTCACATCTAAAGTTAGATTAATATCTAAAGTCTGATGGCAGACAAGCTAAATTCTGGGCGTTTCACTTTCTCTCAATTCATATACATTTCGACCATCACCACATAATCATGTGGCTGGAGGCAGGCGTCTGCAAGCGAATTAAGCGGTTAGCTAAGCGCATTAGCTAAGTGTAATCACAAACTCGGTCAGCAATAGTAAACTGTATAAGAGTGTCTGTTAAATGTTTAAAATATCAACACTCTAGAAATGCACATTAAGATAAGAGAAAGATAAATGGGGCATGTTATCCCATTCCAAGCATGAACAATTTAATTAATATCTGGGGGGCATGGAAACCATACTAGAATGGAGATGGGTTGGCATTGACTTCCAGACACCTTAAATGCTTGTGAATTCCTTTTTTTGTAAATACATAATACTAAATACGGTAATGATGTCATTAATCGGCGAGAAAGTTGTACCCGAGACCATGCCGACCGCTGACCCCAGAACAGCGTGGGCGCAGGTAATGGGAGAGGAGATGAAGAGGGAGATGATGAACATTCCTCCTGTCCAGGGGTTCTCACAGCCGTACACCTGGCCCACACCCACCGGCACAGACCTGAACAACTGCACACACAAACACACACCACAAAAACCATCCGCATTTAAACATCCATTGGTAGTTGTAGCAGAAGAGGGTGTGGTTTAGCGTCAGCAGGTGAAACAGGGATGAGCTTGATTAAGAACGTATATATTGACACATATTTGCTCTCCCCGCAGTCGGAGGCTGGGAACGGACGGAGTGCCAGGACCCGACACGAGGCCGACTCCGGAACCCAAAAGACGTCTGACTGATTTAGAATTTATGATTATCCTTTGTTATGCCACTGGGTGATTTTTTCAATGTATTTATAGTTAATAAAATAAAAAATTAAAATCGCATCACCACGACTACTGTCTCTCCCTCAAGAACCCTGAACTAAGCCACAGAACGTGGCATTGTGGCAGAGACATGGCTACACAGACCATGTTGCCACAATCAGCCACATCATTTGGCTTATTTGGCGCTTCTCCAAGGACACAGGCAGGTATTGCTGTTGAAAAGTCTCTCACCCCAGACTCTAACTGGGCCAGGTGAGGCTAATTAAACCAGCCACCAAACACACACTCCCACAGTAGCATGTTATCAAATCGTGTTGCAACTGCAGCTATAAAAAACAACAACAGCAGAATCAGTATTTAGGCTATCTTGCCGTTTACCACCAAGGGGTCAACCAAGCAATTATGGTTGCTTGAAACTTGTTCCATTAACCTGGCAACTTCTTCTACTAAAATGTTACTGTACCATCAGTGATCTCTTGTTTCACTCTTTTGACAAATGTACTTACTGTCAGTCACTTTTGACGAAAGCATCTGCAAAATGCCCTAAATGTAGTAAATACTGTACAGCCCTGAGCCACTCGTTGTCAGTTCAGTGTCAGGTTAATACTTCTTCACAATCTATGCTTGAGCATCACACAAACCATCATAGCATCTGTCAAGAAGCCTGGAATGTCCTTAAGTTGTATTTGACATACACCTCCTGCAGCTTTCAAAGGCTTGAGATCGTTGGCAGGCAGGACAGACAGACAGACAGACAGACTCTCGGTGCACACTGACCTTGGCTAAGTCTATCTCCTCCCAGGTGATGTTGGGCAGCTCTGTGCGTGGCTGGATGAGGACCTGGGGGAAGTGGTGGTTGTAGTGGCCAGTGGCCACCATGTGGAGACACACCAGGATGTTGAATGGCAGGGTGAAGACTGGCAAGTCCCAGCGGCTGTTGATGGACGCCAGGGCGCTCGACACCACCGGGCTGAGGAAGGAAACGCCCACATTTTCAGATGCTTCCAACACAACAATACCTATATGTATATACAGTATGTGTATAAACTGTGAGAACCCCGTCCTCCTCATCATCATCAGGTGCCCTCACCACATCATGGACATGAAGGCGTTGGGCAGCAGAAGCCACCAGTACCAGTCTCCTGCTCGGGAAAACACGGCCATCAGCAGACCCACAAGGATGCCATTGTAGCCGTACAGCCCCGCCGCTATCGCACCCCTTAAAGGTGGAAACAGGAAGAAATGAGCAAGAATTATTATCACATACACAGTACCTAAATTCATGAATGTATATATTTATTAATGATAATTTCTAAACAGTCAATCATTTATTTGCCAATATTAAATTAGATATGAATATTAAGATTATGCAAAGTCTACGATACATAGTTTATGCCGGTCAAGTTGAATGAAACCTTGTTGATGGTATTGCTTATGCTAGCTAGCTTGAGGGTAATTTGAGTACTAGTCTATTTGGTACAATTTGTGTGTCTTTGATGTCATACAAAAACAATTGTTGACCAATTAGAAGCCACGTAAGCATCGCCGGTCACACACACAAGGAACTTGCTGTGATGTATTGGTGCAAAAATACAAGATGCAAAAATACAGCAGTGCAAGGATATAGCGTCTAAAATGAAGATCTGAAAAAAGATATACAATATATGGCAGAATAGAAAAAAATTAAAATGCATGTCTCAAACCTGCTCTGTCGCAGCAGGAGGGCTGATAGGGTGGCGAACAGCGTGCCCACAAAGCCGTTGAGGGCCAACCAGTAGCCCTGTAGAACGAGGCCCCCGAAAATGATGAGGCCGCTCAGCGGGTTGTTGACGAACATGACCTGCGCCGCGCCCCGCAGGATCCAATCCAGCAGCTGCAGCAGAATGAACTGTCCTGCGAGGAGGGAAGGCGAGAGACACGTGATGACAGGCCGAGAGACAATCTTTTTGTGGTATACGAGGGGGGGGGCTGGTTTAGGTTTTGGCAGGAGACAAGGGGTGGCTGGACATGTGCTGACCTTAGCGAAAGTAAAGCAGAGTTTTACGTGATTACTTTATTACTGTTCGGTTTTAAATGTTATACGTTCAAAGTAATCATAAAAACCAAACGGCTAAAACACTTAAACCATGTAAACTTTACGACCAAAGCAACCCAGAGTGGGCTCCTACACAATGCATGGGGCCACAGCAAAGTTAAAGTTACCACAGCCACACAACTAGTAAAAGACCACAAGAAAGCATGATGATGGTATTCTGCATGATGATGGGAATCTGCATGATGATGGGATTCTGCATGATGATGGGATTCTGCCAGTAAAGCTTGTTACTGTAAAGTCTGGACACGAGGCACCCATTGACAACATAGCCAAAGTAGGCTGTGCTCTTACAGAACTTTCCAAATCTTTTGTACCATTTAATTAACTTTTATTTTACTTTGCAGTTTGTATGCACAGATTAATATTTGTATGCTGAAAGAAAATGTAAGTAGGCTAATGCCTAAGTAATTATATTATTGAATAAAAGTAATTTTAATAAAATGTCTTTTTTTAAATACTAAAGTAAATATTTAAAGAAAATATGGATCAAAGCCACATATATTGAACTTTTTTGGCGATGTATGGACTTAGCCAACGTTGAGTAATACTCAGAGAAAAGCATCATATCGTTCGAAGCAGACGTCGTTTTGTTGCTTTGGTCACATCATGACGTCACACGGTTTTGTCACATGGTTGCAACCCAATAATGAATGATGTGCACATTGTTGATGCACATCGTCTTACTTTCCATCCACTTTGCGAAGACATTCATATCTCCGGAGAAATAGGAGATCACTTTGATGAAGCGGGCACACTCCCTCTTTAGGATGGCGGGGATGGGGCCCCTGGGAGCCCCTACGCCATTAGAAGAGCGCCGCTGCTCCTCCTCCTCCTCCGGCACGACGACAAGGTTCGCCATCAGCGGCCGGATCTCCTGCTGTTGGGAGACACCGGTGACTTCATCGCTGAAATGTGCGTCACTAATAAAAAGTAATTCAGGGACCACTGTGTTCCCCGAGTCACCTGATTCGTCGATTGGGCGGAAATGGGAATGGTAAGTGGGAATTAAAAATACCTTTGATTGTAGAGGAAAAGATAATTCCCCGTAACTCAATATAGTTCACTGGTTGAACATAATTTCATTAGGATTTGGCATCACGAAAAAAGATTGATGCAAACTGTTGCCTAGTAAGTACTAATAGGGGCGTGGTTTGAGAAAGCTTTTCTTTAATAAGGTTAGTAAACGGTAAACATTTAGCATAAAGTCGGCGTTCTGCTCGGCCGCTCCCAGCCTGTGGAATGTTCTCCCCGACTACCTGAGGGCACCACAGACTGGATGCTTCTAAACGAGGCCTAAAAACCTGCCTTTTCTCCAGAGCCTTCTGCTAGATTTTTATACTTAGTTTTTAGCACTTTCATGCTTTTTAATCTGTAGCACTGAGTTTTTCTTAAATGTAAAGTGCAATACAAATAAAATGTATTATTATTATTATTATTATAAAGTAGCCCTCTCATATCTTACTGTACTTACGGTCAACAGAGTGCTGTGTGGCTGGAAGGCAGAGAGGGAGCAGCTGGTGTTTCTTGGAGAGTCCTGTGTAACCAAGGTAAATACATGGGTTATTATAAGACATGTTTTTGCAGATGCAAAAATGGATGGTATTGCTGCCTTTAGTTTGTGGGGAATGTGATAGTATAGCCTACTTGGTTTTGTTGATAAAGCAACTAGTTAATATAATGCTCTTACCTCGGTGCTGAGTGATCCAGGCATGTGCTTAGAGCTGCTACGGACAGCTGGGACAGATTGACATCCTCAACCACAAGAAGAATGACAAGAAGGACATTGTTTAAATACAAGAGGAAACTCCACCCCATTCCACCACCACTTTCATCTCTCTCTCATCTTTCGTCTTGTCCAACCCCTGTACTTGATCACGTTGCTGGCACAGAATTACTGCCAGGCATTTCTCAAAGATTTTATTATTTTATTTTTTTACCATTATTATGTATATTGTGCCACTTGATACACACACACACACACACACACACCAGCCATGCTCAAAGTCCACCCCACCCACTCCCTGTATCTGCTCCTGGATGACTATTGCTGCTAGGAGAGCTGCTGATCTGAGTCAGTTCGCAGAGAGGGTGTGGGGCGTGTGGTTGTTGCGTAACACCTGGTAACCTAGCAACCAACCCCCGCTTCTAACCTAGCAACAAGCACCACGTTCTGACCTAGCAACCCGCACCACATTCTGACCTAGCAATCCGCACCACGTTCTGACCTAGCAACCAGCACCACGTTCTGAGCTCGCAACCAGCACCAAATTCTGACCTAGCAACCAGCACCATGTTCTGACCTAGCAACCAGCACCATGTTCTGACCTAGCAACCAGCACCACGTTCTGACCTAGCAACCAGCACCACGTTCTGACCTAGCAACCAGCACCGCATTCTGACCTAGCAACCAGCACCACATTCTGACCTAGCAACCAGCAAATAATAGTAATAATAGTAATATTTTTTTTACCATTATTATGTATATTGTGCCACTTGACACACACACACACACACACACACACACACACACGCACAAGCCTCTGTCGCATGAACAACTCTTTATCTTAAACTAACCTATTGCAGTGTTGGTTTTACTTGAAACTAATCTTGTAGCAGCGTTGGTATAACTATTGATCGTAAACTAACCTATTGCAGTGTTGGTTTTGCTGGAAACTAATCTTGTAGTTGTCACGCCCTCCACTTCTTCCGCTTAGTTCTCTATGTTTGTGGGTGTTGGTGGACGCTCCCTGCGCTGTCTTCGCTAAACGTGTGTGTGGGTATTGGTGGACGGATGCGGACGCGCCGCGGGGCTCCATTGTGTTCACCAGAGATCAGCTGCTGAACCTCCGACCGTGTGGTGGGGCCGGCGGGAGACCCGACATCCCCAGGGAGCTGAGGAGGAAATACCGGGGCTGCAGGGCCGGGAAGAGAAGACGGCTAAAGAAGAGAAGATATGGACCGTATCTCCCGTCCATCGTCATGGGGAACATACGATCTCTGGTGAACAAGATGGATGAGTTAACATCACTCACAAGGAGCGAGAGTGTGTTTCGGGAGGGCTCTGTTATGTGCTTCACGGAGACATGGCTGCACGACAATGTTCCAGACACTGTAGTGGACTTAGCCGGCTTCCAGCTGCTGCGGGCGGACAGGAGTTGCAACGAAAGCGGCAAGAAGAAAGGAGGAGGAGTCGCTGTTTATGTGAACAACCGATGGTGCGACCCTGGACACATTACAGTGAAGGAACGTGTGTGCAGCCCGCACATCCAACTGCTGGCAGTGAGTCTCCGTACATACTACCTGCCCAGAGAGTTTACCCGCCATTGTTATTGTCGTCTACCTTCCTCCTGTGGCTAAAGCGTCGCGGGCTGCTGACGTCATCAACTCCGTGACCTCGCGTCTACAGACACTGCACCCAAGCGCGTTCATATCGATATCGGGTGATTTTGACCATGTCACTCTGACATCAACCCTGCCCACATTCAAACAGTTTGTGGACTGCAAAACCAGGGAAAATAAAACACTGGACCTGCTGTATGCCAATGTTAAGGAGGCATACATCTCCACAGCTCTCCCCCCTCTGGGCAGATCAGATCACAACCTGGTCTACCTGAGGCCCCTCTATAAAACCTGCGGTTCAGAGGCAACCAGTGGTCACCAGAACTGTACGGGGGTGGTCTCAGGATGCAGAGGAGACTCTCCAGGGCTGTTTTGAGCTGACAGACTGGGATGTTCTCTGTTCTCTGTGATGGACATGGGCACGACATAGACGGACTCACAGGCTGCATAATGGACTATGTAAATGTCTGCACAGACTGTGTGATCCCAGCTATGAATGTGCACTGCTTCCCCAACAACAAACCCTGGGTGACTAAAGACATCAAGGCGTCACAGAACAGGAAGAAAGCGGCCTTCAGGAGTGGAGACAAGGAGGAGATGAAGAAGGTGCAGAGAGAACTGAGGGAAAAGATCACAGAGGGCAAGGAGAGCTACAGAAGAAAGCTTGAGAGGAATCTCCAACAGAAGAACCTGGGGGGGCCTTTCCACCAAAGTGAACCGAGAGCTGGTTCTGGGCTGGTGCTAGTGCCAGTTCGGAGCTGGTTCAACTTAAGAACCGGTTTGCCGATTTGCTTTTCTCAACCCTGGGATAGAGCCAGGGATGCCACAGCTGCAGCCAATAAAGAGAGCGAGAGAGCGAGAGAGAGGATACTGTAACACACACACACGTATGCAGCTGTCAGCTACAGACAAACAAACACGCATGCACACACACACACACACACATGCACACACACACACACACAAACACACTTTACATGAAGCCTCTGTTGCCTCTCCTCCTTACATACTGTACATTTACACACTCGCACACACTCACACACCTGCGCACAGACACAATGTGTATGTGTGAGCTGAAAGACCCCCCACTGTCCCCCCCCCACCACCCCTCCCCTACATATCTCTTAGGGCTCCAGCCATCCTGATGCTAGGTGCCTGCTGGGCTAGCAAACAGTTACTGGGAGGTGGTAGTGGGTTCAGTGTGAGTGTTTTAACATTTCTTAAATGTCATGTCTGATGAGCTCCGACAGGCGTGTGTCTGGTTCATATCCCTGTCCATGTGTTCCCATCCACAACTTTACAGTCAATAAATCACTCCCAGGATATTATGTGCCTGGTACATGAAGGGAGGTGTTGACTTGTGCCAGGTTCATCAACTAGTCTTACACCCTCATAACAAATCGTCTTAACCTGACTAACCAACTAGTCTTAACTCTTCGAACCCACGAGTCTTACTCTTAGCCTCAGTTACTATGTCAACCTTACGAAGCAACTGATCTTTACCTGACTGACCAACTAGTGATTCCTCTGACATCAAGTCTTGTAAATAGCTGAACTTGTGACTTAAATAGCTGTGAAGTTAGTTAAACAGGGGAGTTATTGAGTTACACAGAATTCATTGATGAGTTAAAACAGGAGAGTTGTCAGTTAAAGCAGGTGAGTTAGTGAGTTTAAACCGGAGAGTTAGCAAATTTAAACAGGTGTTCTTTTTCGGAGTTCCCCACATTCAAATGAGTGCAATGGCACCAATTTGACCTTTCTTACAACTAAATTTGTGCGTTCGCCGCCGCTAGACAAATAATACATATAAGTTACTGGGAGGCACGATCATTCGTTTCAGTGAAGTGGGGTATTATAAACCTGTGCGAGCATTTCCACATAAAATTTATCTAAGCAATATATCTTTCAGCTTTATAAGGAGTGAAATAAAAAATCTAATGAAATGACGGTGGTTGGTTTTTATTATAAGCTAAATTGGTAACTATTTTGTAAGCAAGCACAGTACTACTGTAGCTGTGCACAATGCATGGACGCAGGTAAACAGAAGAGTTATGATTTATGCATACAATTTCTCGTGCAGCATGATAAATGTATCGATTGCAAGGAAACAGCATATCCTGCCCTATCCCGATGAGGTGTGTGTAGTGTAGTAGTACACAAATATTTGTTGAATTTTTGCTGTTTCTCGCCAAAATGGCTCTAATTTACAAATGACAACCATCTCTAATGCAGTTAGATGGAGCTCTATCCGAGGTGAGAGACTGAGCCATCAGAGATTATAAATATCACACAGACACACACACACACTATAACGTAGAGAGTGAGCTGTGGTCACCATCACACACACACACACACACACACACGCGCACACAGACACAGACACAAAGACACACATAACATACTCTATCTACCACGAAAACAATGGGACGTGTGTTTTACATGCACCGTAACGCCTTTTCCACCAAGGCGTTTTCAGGGCCGGTTCGGAGCCAGAGCCAAACGAACCAGTTCTTCCTGTTTCCACAGACAAAGAACTGGCTCCTGGCCAGAAAAACTGGTTGTTCTTGGCTCCAACTCTTTGGGGGGCCAGAGTTGAACCAACGAAAACCCGACTACGTCAGAGGCTGGGGGCGGGATTAGCAAATCCGCCAAAAACTTTATGAGCTCCATTTCACAACAAACCCCGACAATGGAAGTGACTACTCCGATACAACCGCACCGATACGACTTTGGCAACGCAACGTTAACCTTGTAATATTCTTAGCCAAGGAATATTGAAATAAAGAGATGAGACCGAGTTGGCGTTTATGGATGTTTAGTAGAAACTGCGCATGGTACCGAGCATGGGCGTAGAATTTAGTGGGGACGCTGGGGACATGTCCCCACCAATTAACGGAGCACCCCCATCAGAACGGCGAATTAACAGCGCACCCCCCCCCATCAGAACGGCCGAATTAACAGCGCACCCCCCCCACATCAGAACCGCGATTAAACAGCGCACCCCCCCCCCATCAGAACCGCGAATTAACAGCGCACCCCCCCCCCATCAGAACCGCAAATTAACAGCGCACCCCCCCCATCAGAACCGCGAATTAACAGCCCCCCCCATCAGAACCGCGAATTAACGGAGCAGCATTGTTTTTCTAAATAAACATTTTGTTAACATGTCTGCTTCAGTATACTTAAAGAACAGAGAAACAAATAAGATTCAGTTTTTATTTGAGTTATGACAGAACAGGTAGTAACAAAATATACAATTACAAAAACAAGATCACTCGTATCGCGATGTAGTCCGCCATTGTTCTTGTTGTGCTCGCGTTGCTGGGAAGGCGGAGACTTATACAGACGTACAGTGACGTAATGACGTGGGGGCGGGTTGGCTCTCGAGGCTCTCTAGCCGGTGGAAAAGCAAACCGGTTCTTAAGTTGACCGAGTCGCCTGCTGAGTCTCCTTCCGCGTCGTCGACTGCGTCGCCTTCCGCGTCGTCGGCTGCGTCACCTTCCGCGTCGTTGGCTGCGGCGCCTTCCGCGTCGTCGCCTCGCGGGTCGCCTGCTGCGCCGCCGTCAGCTGGGCCTGGAGCTCTCTGGCCTGCTCCCGGGCCTGCTCCTCTCTCTGGCCTGCAGCTTTCAGCTGGGCCTGCTCCGCCGTCAGCTGGGCCTGGAGCTCTCCTCCTGCGCCCGGGCCTGCTCCTCCCGCTGGCCTGCGGCCGTCAGCTGGGCCTGCTCCGCCGTCAGTTGGGCCTGCGTCGCCGTCAGCTGGGCCTTCTCCGCCGTCAGCTGGGCCTTGAGCTTGTTGGCCTCCTTTACGGCCTGCTCCCCCTGCTGGGCTGCGGCCTTCAGCTGGGCCCGGAGCTCTTGGGCCTGCTTTAGGGCCTGCTTCTCCTTTTGGGCTGCGGCCTTCAGCTGGGCCTGCTCTGCCGCCAGCTGGGCCTGCTCTGCCGCCAGCTGGGCCTGCTTCGCCGCCAGCTGGGCCTGCAGCTTTTTGGCCTGCTCTTCCTGTTGGGCTGCGGCATTCAGCTGGTCCTTGGCCTGGAGCTGCACGGCCTCCAGCGCCTGGTCTACCCTCTGGTTTACCCGCTGCATGGCCACCATCTGCTCCCCCAGGTCCTTCACCTGCTGGGCTGTTTTTCCCTTTTCCCTCTCCAGCTCATGGCTGAGCTGTCTCACCTGCTCCTTAGCCAGGGCGGCCTCCTCCTGGAGGGAGATGGCTCTCTACCTCTCCGGGACCCGTGGGCCCGCCCCGGCAGCAGCCCCAGCCTTTTTCTTCTTGGCCGATTTCGTCGGCTGGCTGGTCGTGACAGGGGCGACCCCCTCCCGGGCCAAGCGATCGATCCGGGCATCCATGTCCGGACCGCCCTTTACGAAAATGTTCAATAGGGCTTCCATGGGGTCCTTTTTTTTTTTTTTCCTTTTCTTTTACCTATGCATCGGCATGA
>PIJE02000056.1:508942-536442 GCA_002895965.2 Coryphaenoides rupestris
AGCTTCTTGTCTGGCTGGTGCTAGTGCCAGTTCGGACCTGGTTGGGCCGACGACGCGGCAGGCGACTCAGCCGACGACGCGGCAGGCGACTCAGCCGGCTACCCGGGAGGCGACTCAGCCGGCTACCCGGGAGGCGACTCAGCCGACGACGCGGCAGGCGACTCAGCCGGCAACCCGGGAGGCGACTCAGACGACGCGGCAGGCGACGACGCGGTAGCCGACGACAAGCCGGGACGAGGTGCAGCCGACGCCGAGCCGGGAGGTGGTGCCGTCGGCTCCCGGCTCACCGTCGGCCCATCCCGCAGGAAGCGGGATGGGGAACCAAAATGTCCCCTCCGACCCCCGGAGGGGGCTGTTGGGATAAGGGGGGGGGTGTGTGGCAAGACGGGACTTTCCGGCCCCTCCCTCCCGAGTCGCAGCTGTCACCTATCGGCTAATTAGGAGGCAAAGGGGTGACAGCTGCGGCCGATCACGGACAAGGGGGGACACGGCTATAAAGCCGCGTGGTTACTCCCAGTAGGGGAGTTCGGGGATCGGCGATCACGGAGATCGGGGTTTGTGCCGACGCGCGCCGCGACGCCGAGATCACGCCGACACGTCAAGGCTGTTCCATACTCCGCGAGACGCGAGAACTTTGTTCTCGCACCTAGGTCTGCGAGAACAAGAACAAAGTTCTGGCCGCCCTGGACATTTCATACTCCGCGAGAAACTCCTCAAAGGCCCCGCCCACAGCAGGAAACTTCTGCGCTGGCGGAAAGCGCATTAACCACGCCCACTTCAAATTGACCAATCACACAATAGTTCTCGGACAAGACGTGAGAACAAAGTTCGGCCCGGCTGATGTGTCGAGAACATCTTGCGAGAACACCTGACCTAGGTCTGCGAGAACAAAATGACGTCATTTTGTGGGCGGGGCCTTAGGTGCGAGAACATTGTTCTCGCGTCTCGCGGAGTATGGAACCGCAAATGAATGGAGCACCCCCCCCCAACAGGACCGCAAATTAACGGAGCACCCCCCCCCCCCCCCCCATCAGAACCGCAAATTAACGGAGCACCCCCCCATCAGAACCGCAAATTAACGGAGCACCCCCCCCATCAGAACCGCAAATTAATGGAGCACCCCCCCCCATCAGAACCGCAAATTAACGGAGCACCCCCCCATCAGAACCGCAAATTAATGGAGCACCCCCCCCCATCAGAACCGCAAATTAACGGAGCACCCCCCCCCACACAAAAAATAACATGTTTTCAAAGTCATTAGAACTGTAATGGTTTTATTAAGTACTCGTATCGGTATTTGGTATCGGCAAGTACCCAAATGTAAGTACTTGTACTTGTACTCGGTCTGAAAAAAAGTGGTATCGGTGTACAGATACTCAGTCAACATTTTCGATAGCCATCTTGCAATGTTTACTGACTGATTCCGGACTGATTCCGTCGCAGCGCTGACGTCATCTGTTTAGCCCGCCTCTGGCCCGCCTATATCAGATACACCGATGTGATTGGTTTATGTTCGGAACAACAGGAATAGCTAATGAGCATGTTACTCGTTACCAGAGTACTCGCTGAGCAAATTCAAATTGTGCTCTTGTGCTCTGGATTTACAGGGTATGGGAGTGGAAGTAAGCGCAGCAGTACGCGTGCGCTTTGATACTTAAGTACAATAAATATCTGATACTTTAAGACTTTTCCTCAAGTACATTTCTAAAAGGTGACTTTAACTTCTACCAAAGTCATTTTCTGGTAAGATACTTGTACCTTTACTCAAGTATCGCTTTCAAGTACCGTATTTTCCGGACTATAAAGCGCACCGGATTATAAAGCGCACTGTCAATGAACGGGTCTATTTTCATACATAAGGCGCACCGGATTATAAGGCGCACCGCATTATAAGGCGCATTAAGCAACACAAAACAGTCAGATAAATCGAACTTTTTTCAACTCACACAATAACTCAACATTGTTCAGTTGTAACACATAAAATACAAAACAATACACTCACTTTTTCAGTTCATTCCTCATCCACAGATCCATCAAATTCTTCATCTTCAGTCCTTATACACACACCATAATATTACCGGTATGTTGAAGCACAGTACGTATTACTCCGCAAGGCTAGTATTACGCCGCGGTAGCCGTAATGCGCCGACAATCCATCAAGTATTACTCCGCGGTAGCCGTAATGCGCCGACAATCCATCAAGTATTACTCCGCGGTAGCCGTAATGCGCCGACAATCCATCAAGCGTGCGGCTTGACAGATTTTTGAGCGCCGTGTACCACATAAAATCGGTTCGAGGTTAATACATAAGGCGCACCGGATTATAAGGCTCACTGTCGATTTTTGAGAAAATTACAGGATTTTAAGTGCGCCTTATAGTCCGAAAAATACGGTACTTTATACAAGACTGCATTTCGGAGCTTCCCAGCTGAGAGAAAATGGAGGAAATCAGACTCTGCTAATGATCTCTCTCACTACTCCACCTCCTCTCAGGTTTCACCTCGACTGTGTCAGCAGCCAAATCTGCCTTCTACCATACAAAGATCAACTCTTTCGCCTCCAAGCCCAGGAAACCTTTCTCCATGTTCTCTTCCCTCCTCAACCCTCCCTCTTCTCCTCTTCCTCCAAGGAAAATGTTGTCCTATGGCAAAGCTAACATGTTGCAAATCAGACTCCCATCAAAAAGTGTGATGGCTATCTTGGTCCACAGCGCAAAATGTATTCGTTAACTTACGGCTCTACAATTGTGAGATGCCTACCACGTTTTGTTGGGCGAATTTTTTCTATTAGGCTGCAGCCACATTACGTGACTCACGTTTCTGCCTGTGAAAATGGCAAACATTAATTTTAATCTTAGTGGAAAATGCGGTAACATTTCTAGCGAGATGTATGCATTTGCTTATTATTTTTCTTCAATGAACATGCATGCAGTCACTATGTCTACCTGCCTTCACTGTTGGTTTCTCTGGATGCTAAACAGGGCCTACCTGGGTCCATCCTCCTCGGATGAGAGACTAGATGGTGCTGGTAGAGTTGTTGGAGTTGTTGGTCGTGTTCACCCCTCTGGTCAATGTAATATGTCCCAGGACAGAGATGGATTGGGAACCCAGTCCTGTCAAAATGTCCATCCCAAAGGTTAAATTTGTATTTATTTCATTTTGTTTAACAAGATAATCATGACAAATAAGGACCCTGTCTAAGGTTTTGGGAGTATAAATGCAAACAATAAAGTAAAAGGCAGGTGGTGATGCAATAGGTGATAGACTTAGGGGTCTAGGAGACTTGGGAGTGAGCTATAGATCTGGTAACCTGGCGCACCAGATGGTTTGTTTCACAGAACTGTTAAGTCGTCATTTTAAATTGTTCGGAAAAGGGCTGGCACGATCAAAAGTCCTTGACAGGTGATTGGATGAACCATCTGTCCATCGCCGTTGTTATTTCCGAAAAAACAGTTCTTCTCGCTGTCATCTCACTTATCTGCCAGTCGGACGCTGATTGGTCCAGACCAATGGATGGAGAAATGCTGAAGAGTCTTGGATGGGTAAGCGAAGATACAATCTGGCAGTTGAGCTAGTGGAAAGGTGGAGCTTAAATAGGAAGGGTTAATTGACACGGGGAACAGGTGGAGGTGATGTGGCTGATGAGATGATTGATTGAATGATTGATGGTGAGAGTGAAGAAAGGATCAAAAACGTGTTAACATGCCTAAAGGCACATGTTTATATCTCCCTCCAATCAGAAATGGAGCATTTGAAACCGGTACCTAACCCAACCCTATCTCTGTGTTGCTCACGCCCATTTTCGCGACCTTTTGACCTGGCCAGAGATGCTAAAATTCACACAGACGCACACATGAGGAGGGGAGCTCGTCGGAGAGCGTCTGGTGGCCGGGGCCCGGCCGGGCCAAGCCCGACAAGACGACGTGGAGTCACCTCCCTGTGGGCTCACCACCTGCAGGGAGAGTCATTGTGGTCGGGTGCGTTGTGTACCGGGCGGTAGGCAAAAGCGGGGTCCATTTCATTTTAGATTTCATTACGTATTTATATAGAATTCTATTTATAGTTCTATTTTCTATTTTGTATTTTTACTCTATTTTGTATTCTTTATAATTACTGTCGGCTGTCGGGCGTTTTGCACAAAAAGTTTTTAACTCACTGTTTATACTCACGTGTAAATTGTGAAGTTACAATAAAAATACTTGACTTGACTTGTTTTGTTATTGGACTTCTGTGCTAGTCATGGACTGGCCATAACAAACACCATGTTTGAACATAGGGTGGTCCACAAGTGTACCTGGTACCGGACCACCTTAGGCCAAAGGTCGCTGATCGACTTTGGAATCGTATCAGCAGATCTGCGGCCGCATGTTTTGGACACTCTGGTGAAGAGAGGAGCAGAGCTGTCAACTGATCACCACCTGGTGGTGAGTTGGATCAGATGGCGCGGGAGGCTGCCAGACAGACCTGGTAAACCCAAACGTGTAGTGAGGGTGAACTGGGAACGTCTGGTGGAAGCCCCTGTCCGTAAGGTCTTTAACTCCCACCTCCGGAAGAACTTTGGGGACATGGAACCTGAGTGGGCCATGTTCAGAGCCTCCATTGTGGAGGCTCAGCTCGGAGCTGTGGTCAAAAGGCTGTCGGTGCCTGTCGTGGCAGCAACCCAAAAACCCGTTGGTGGACACCATCGGTGAAGGAAGCCGTCAGGCTGAAGAAGGAGGCCTTTCGGGCCTGGTTGGCCCAGGGGTCTCCTGAAACAGCAGACGGGTACCGGGAGGCCAAAAGAACCGCGGCTTCAGCGGTCGCTGAAGCAAAAACCCGGGTGTGGGAGGAGTTCGGGGAGGCCATGGAAAAGGACTTTCGGTTGGCCTCAAGGAAGTTCTGGCAAACTGTCCGGCGACTCAGGAAGGTAAAGCAGGGCTTGGCTCAGGCTGTGCTCAGTCGGGGAGGAGAACTGCTGAGCCAGACTGAGGATATTGTCGGGCGGTGGAAAGAACACACACTGAACCCGACCAGTACGTCCTCTGTGGAAGAGGCAGAGTCTGAAGACTCAGGGGAAGCCTCACCCATATCCTTGGTAGAGGTCACTGAAGTAGTCAAAATGCTCTTCAGTGGCAAGGCGCCAGGTGTGGATGAGATTCGCCCTGAGATGCTGAAGGCTCTGGACATTGTCAGGCTGTCGTGGCTGACACGCCGAGTCAATGTCGCGTGGAGGTCGGGGACAGTACCTGTGGAATGGCAGACCGGGGTGGTGGTCCCCATTTTCAAAAAAGGGGATCGAAGGGTGTGCTCCAAATATCGGGGGCATCACACTGCTCAGCCTCCCCGGGAAAGTTTATTCCAGGGTGCTGGAAAGGAGGCTCCGGCCGATTGTCGAACCTCAGCTTCCGGAGGTAACAATGCAGATTCCGTCCTGACCGTGGAACAGTGGACCAGCTCTATACCCTCGCAGGGTTGTTGGGGGGGGGAGCATGGGAGTTTGCCCATCCAGTCTACATGTGCTTTGTGGACTTGGAGAAGGCTTATGATCATGTCCCCCGGGGAATCCTGTGGGGGGTACTACGGGAGTATGGGGGGGCCGTTGGTATGTGCCATTCGGTCCTTGTACAAACAGTGCGAGCTGTGTCCGTATTCTCGGCACAAAGTCAAGCACGTTCTCAGTGGGTGTTGGACTCCGCCCAAGGTTGTCCCTTGTCACCGGTTCTGTTCGTGATCTTCATGGACAGAATCTCAAGGCGCAGCCGAGGTGAGGAGAGTGTCCGGTTTGGGGACCTCAGAATTGCATCTCAGCTCTTTGCAGATGATGTGTTTCTGTTGGCTACATCAGACCGTGACCTCCAGTATGCACTGGGGCGGTTTGCAGCCGAGTGTGAAGCGGTCGAGATGAGAGTCAGCACCTCCAAGTCTGAGGCCATGGTTCTCTGCCGGAAAACGGTGGAGTGTTCCCTCCGGGTTGGGAATGAGTTGCTGCCTCAAGTGAAGGAGTTCAAGTATCTCGGGGTCTTGTTCACGAGTGAGGGCAAAATGGAGTGGGAGATCGACAGACGGATTGGTGCAGCGTCTGCAGTAATGCAGGCGCTGTACCGGTCCGTTGTGGTGAAGAAGGAGCTGAGCCGGAAGGCAAAGCTCTCGATTTACAGGTCCATCTATGTTCCAACCCTCACCTATGGTCACGAGCTTTGGGTAGTGACCGAAAGAATGAGATAGCGGATACAATCGGCCGAAATGAGTTTCCTCCGCAGGGTGGCTGGGCTCAGCCTTAGAGATGGGGTGAGGAGCTCAGACATCCGGAGGGAGCTCGGAGTAGAGCCGCTGCTCCTCCGCGTCGAAAGTAGTCAGCTGAAGTGGTTCAGGCATCTGATTAGGATGCCCCCCGGGCGCCTCCCTTTGGAGGTTTTCCGGGCACGTCCAACTGGGAGGAGACCCAGAACCCACTGGAGGGATTATATATCTTGTCTGGCCTGGGAACGCCTCAGGATCTCCGAGGAGAAACTGGAGAGTGTGACTGGGGAGAAGGAAGCCTGGGGGGCCCTGCTTAGCCGGCTGCCATCACGACTTGGCCCCGGATAAGCGGACGAGAATGGATGGATGGATGGATGGACACACATGAGCTCTACAGCTCTATATTGTGCCTGGTGTTATGGTAGTGTGGACCCAAACGCAGGCAACAGGATGATTTTAGTGAATTTAATCCAAAATGCATGATCAAACACAACACAAAAACACGACTACCAGAATACCACACAAAACGACATACGACAAGGATCCAACATAGAACACATACAAACACTGAACTTAAATACAGATAAAACTAAACAGGGCAGATAGGTGATTGGGCAGAAGTAAAAAGGGACAGGTGAAGACAATCATAAGGGCAGGAAAACACAAGGCAGGAATTAACAGAAGAGCAGACTACAAAAATACAACATGAAATGAACAAACAGATACACACACTGGAACACACAGGGAAACAACAAAAGGTGGTAAGTAACAGAACAAGAGCAGACTACGAAATAAAACAGGAAAACAATGAATGAACAGATACACAATAAAACACAAGTGAAGTGACAATAAACCAATGAGGAACAGGTAAACACAAAATGGCCCACAACAGACAAAGGTGGGAAGTAAACTACAGGTGAGGGGTAGGGTCAAAAAGGCACATGAACAAAACACAAACAACCAGAGGCAGATTGTGACAGATGAAGCATGCCAGATGTGTTTCATGTGAGACCTGATCAACTATCAGAATGTGGTGTAAAGGCCATTTAGGAGATAGGACAATCTTAATGCCTTGAGCCCTGACAATCTTGTTCCAGGGCTCGACTGGGACCCCCACACCAAAACTTGGCCCTCTCAAGCACTGGGGGGCCCTAACCCAATACCCTGGTGATGTGGCATGATTTACATGGCCTACCCGATGAATGTATATAGCAGTGGAAACATGAGTGAGAGTTGGTGAGAGGATAGACTACAGACTACAGAAAGCATAGCTTAGTCAGTGGCACTCTTGTCGCCACTCTTTCGTGGCGCATACCTCGATGGTGGGATTAGGTACGACTCGCTACTTTCTACAGAATCCCAACCGTCTTCAAGAACCTCAGATCACCTCTTCTGGGAACAACTCAAAGGCTGACATGTTGGCTAATTTGTGATGATGAGTAGTCTAGAAGGCATTCCGTTGAGCTGCAGTATTATATCTACTGTAACTGTTTAGTGTGTAGTGTACCGCTATGAAGGGCAAATAACTTAATTCTTCACATAGTGATTTTATGAGACTACGTTCAATATGGATTTTAACAAATGTTCTTCTTGTGAATTGGATAATGGAACCTTTGAACACTTATTTTTCAACTGTAAAACATGCAATATCATTCTGGAAAAAAAAATCGGATTCCAAGGATTGGATTTTAACACATGGGAAATATGTAACGCTGTAATTATTCTGGTAAACAATACATTTAAAAGTGTACATTTATTTAATTGAAACCTCTTCTTTTTATTTATTTAGGAATTAATTTAATTATTGGAAGACCTTAAATCTGATCACACCAAGATGGCAGAAATGTTAACATTGTATCTGGTTGTTGATAGTCTTTTTTTGATTTTTTTTACAATTTTTTGTACTCTGAATGCATTATGGTGTTTTAATGCTCAGCGATTATGGTTCTTGTGGATTATTGGTTGCATTTATGAAAAATTAAATACGTAACCTGTAATTGATGACTTCGTGTAAAGTAGCCAAGCAAATGGCGACCCCTGTCGGTGGATTCCACCATTTGTAGTATCACCTTGGGGTTCTTTGAAAGAAAAAATAAGGAAATACAACACAATATTCGCGTTCTGTCGCAAATATCAAGGCAGAAAAATTTATTTAAAAAAAAATAAAAACATGCTATGAACAGCACTCCACAACTAGAAATGTTGCGCAACACTGATAACTAGCAGCCGGTACTGACCACGGCGGGTCCTCCTGCTCGGTAGGTGGCGCTGTGGTTCATGAAGACACCGAAAACCCGCCTTGTTGTTTTTCCGGAGAGGGTCCGGAAGAGTCGGCCACTCCGTTTTGTTCGCGTACACGTAAAACACTTGAGCAGTAGTCGTTGTATTAACACATTATCTAAGCCCTATCTGCACCTATTGAGACCCCATGGGTAGGAGCAGAAGCCGCTCTCCGGCAAGACGAGGTATATTTTACAAAATGTGTTTTTAAAACCTTGCATGGCCCAGCGTATGAAACTATTCACCGTTGGTGTATATTATCTCACTGTGTGCCGTTATCCAACTATGTAGGCCGTGGGTTAGGGTTAGCGTTATGTAGACGATTATATAGATGTATGCTTAATGTAGAAAGATGTAATGGTTGTTGTTGTGTTTACTTGATCCGAATACAGTCATCCTTAAGCTCAGTTAATTGTGCATACGTTTCTGTTATTTCACCTTTTGGATCAAATGTTCAACTTCTCCGTCTGGCTTGCCGTAGAGAGACGCCGATCTCGCTCCGCTTCGAGAGATCGCGAGAGGAGGCGTCGCGAGAGGGAGCGTTCCCGGTCTCGAGACAGGAGGAGGAGCCGCTCGCGTTCCCTCACAGGAGACGTTCCAGGTGAGAGATTTGGATGATTTTCCCCCGACAATGTTCAAGAGGCTAACAAATATAATACATTTTAAAAGTGCAATGTGCGAGATTATTCTTTTAAGTGAACTACATTTATCAACAGAATGTGAGGAAATTGGACCCCATCTTTACATCATTTGGGATCTAACTAACTAATGCGAACAATAATTTACAAAGTTTGGCGAGTATTGAGCGAGAACGCAGCCACGAAACGTCTTCGGGGCAATATGTTCTGTCCATGTATGTCCACTGAAGTGCTTGTTTTTGCCTCAGAATATTATAAATATTTGACATTATGGGAAGGATCCTGGAAACCCACAGAGAAATAAACCCTTTTTTCTTTACCTTTCGCTTGATCCAAGTCTGTTTGTTAGTGTCCAACCAAGACTTGCCCTTGCTCTGAAAACCGGCAAAAGATCTCACACTGGCAAAATCAGCTAAATATTTAGCAATCATGAATTTGAAAATCGTTTAGATCACACTTAGGTTTGCTTTCTGTAGTCCAATGCAAAAAACTGCCGGTACCTCTCCAACACGTTTCCACCATTCTCTCCCTGCAACAACTCGGCCTGGGAACCAGACAAACTGTGATCTCATGTTTGCTATACTCGAGCTCTCTAGGCTCTGTAATTACATCCCACGGCTTCTCCTATCACTGTTACGCAGACCGCATCCAACTGTTCCTTCCCCCCCCCGACACCCAAATCACAAGACTCATCTCTAAATGCCTGACTAACACCAGCAAATGGACCACTGCTGACCACCTGAAGCTTAACCTAGACAAGACTAGGCTTTTCTTCATACAGGGGGAAAGACTGCCCTCAGGTGGACCTACTTGTCACCATTGAGGACATCAAAGTCTCCCCTGCACCCACTGTAAGGAACCTTGGCGTGGTACTGGATGATCAGCTGTCCTGCAACGCCAACATTACCTCTGTGGCCCGATCTTGTAGAATTGCTCTACACAACATTTGCAAGATCCGGCCCTTCCTCACACGTGAAGCAGCACAGATCTTGGTTCAAGCGCTCGTCATCACTCGTCTCGACTACTGCAACTCTCTCTTGGCTGGACTCCCAGCCTTTGCAATCAAACCCTTACAACGCATCCAGAACACAGCAGCACGCCTGGTGTTCAACTTACCAAAATTCTCCCATGTAACCCCCCTCTTCCGCGACCTCCGCTGGCTCCCGGTAAACTCTTGCATTAGATTCAAGACACTGGTACTGGCCTACAAGGCTGTCAGCGGAACTGCCCCTACCTACCTCCAAACAGTAGTCAGACTCCACGGCCCAGCTCGACCGCTCCACTCAACAGCTTTGGCTGGACGGCTGGTACCACCTTCTCTAAGAACAGCCACAACATCGCTCTGCCAAGTCCCAACTCTTCTCTGTTCTGGCTCCGCAGTGGTGGAATGAGGCAGGCAGCAGAGTCGCTCACCAGCTTCCGCAAGAGACTCAAGACCCACCTGTTCAGAGTTCAGAGTACCCAGCACTAATTTGCGCATTTGTATGTGGATGTTGGTACTGCACTCAGAATGGCACGTCTGCTATGATGCAGGCTACCCAGCAATTATGAAACTTGTTCTATTAACCTTTAGAAAAGACAATTTATTTCAAATATACATGGACTGTATCAAATGATCATGAAAATAATAAATCTTGCCTTGCATTTATATAGCGCTTCTCAGGGTACTAAAATCACTTCACAGTGTGCGGTTGATGATGTGCCTCATCCACTAGCAGTGGAGAACTGAACAAGAAAACTGTTGGTTGACCAAAGGACTATCAGCTGGTCAAAATCCTCTTGCCAATCAGTCCAACCAATGTGACACCAAGGCCAATACAATATATTGGTGTAGCATAAGTCCTCCCAACTCTTTGTGCGTTCTCCATGCAGATCTCCTCCCAGACGCCACCGCTCCAGCTCAGACTCTCCCTCCAGGCAGAAGGAGGCCAAGGAGAAGACTGTGAAGCCCATTCAGATCTCAGGTAGTGTTTTAATATAATAATATTGATTATTGAGTTGGGTCAGTTTGTTGAGCTGGCAAGTCGTGTTGTGACTCCTGGTCGAAAGGTTACTGGGTTTGATTCCCCCGAGTCCACAGCTTAATAATTGTAAAGACTATAGTTAAAGTACATCTGTGTCCCATCTATTTTGGCTGTATGTGACATTTATCTGAATTCACTGTGGGCGTCACCGGATAAGAGTTAAATCACTCAGTTCTAATGCTAATACAAGTGTGTTGTCCATCCAAACTCTAAACTCAAAGTTGTTTCTATCAGAGTTGAACAACATTTTGCCTCTGTTTTCCTACCCCAGATGAAGACATGCAAGGCAAAACCGAGGAAGAGATTGAAATGATGAAGACGATGGGATTTGGTGCCTTTGACACTACCAAGGTATGGCGCACACTGTTGTGACTGACACTGACCACTTGGTGGCGCAGTTTGCCACAGCTTGTCTCCATAAATGAAAAATGCCTGCAGACATTGAAATTACATTAGTCATGGTTTGCATCTGAAGTCTTGTACTTGGAGTGTATATATATATATATATAGAATGTATCGATTTTTCTACACAATCTGAAATGCAATGCATTTGTTCCTTAACTATACTATTATCCGTACTATTTACATTTATATTATGTTTACATTTGTTATATGGGAATGATCTTCTGTTCTAGAAGGGTCTCCCTCATCTGTGCTCGCATTTGTTTTTAACAATTTTGCAAAACAAGGAAACTAATGTATAAATATATCCATCATGGCTCTAATTTCCAAGTGTGTGTGAATAATCAATCATGTTGTATCCATACAGGGAAAGAAGACAAGTGGATCGGTGAATGCACATGCTACAAACGTTTCCCAGAAGAGAAAATACAGGTATATGCGCTTCCTCTGATCCAAGATGTAAACGTTGCTTTGCTGGGACCAATCAATGAAAGTGTAGCAAAATAAAAAATAGGATTTTATATAACGCTCACACTGAGATCTGTTTCTGCGTTTCAGTTGAAGTTTGTGGTCAATTCGAGCAGTTTATTCGTTTATTATCTTAACTTGCTGGGCCTCTTCCGTTGGTGAGCAATTCCATCATCTGCCACTGTGGTTGCAGCCAATCACCTACGCAGGTGTTTCTACGCAGGGAAGTGGGTTCGCCGATTGGTGGGTGGTGATGTAATGTTCTAGTGTTGCAAGGGTAACATGATGTAATGTTTTTTCCATCCACAGGCAGTATATGAACAGAAAAGGTGGATTCAACAGACCGCTGGACTTCATTGCTTGAGGACAGTGGATTTAGATACTACATTTTTCATTTGATCCTGTGTTAGTAGAATTCACCATGCTATTTTTCCCCTAAACGTATATATGTATATTGTGTGAGGCAAATATGTAAATATTTTTAACAGGTCATGAAAGTATGACAATGCATTTTTGAGGAGGTTGGTACAGATGAGGACAAGGCAACCCATTGAAGAACATGTCTGCATCCATTTACTTTTCAAATGTAACATTTTGTTCAAATAAAACATGAAACAATTGTGCTGTCTTGTGCATTTAATGAGGAAAACGATATGTTTTGCAACGTTGTTTGCTTAAATCGAATTTACCAGCATGACTTGCAGAAACAAACATCCACTTTTGTTAAAACGTCCGTTTGAAAGTGGACATGTTATTGCTTATTTGTGAGGCGGAAGTGACATTGCGCAGTCGTAGCTGCGGTTCATAAATTGTTAATAATTCCTGCATTTTATACTTTGCCCCAAGTGTTTCGCCCCACTAGTTAACCTCGAAACTACCTGCGATTTGGGATTATTTCTGTTACCACAAAAATGATCCTACTGGGAGCAAAAAGCGGCACCAATCACAAATGCAGCATGTGAATGTGGACCAATCAGAGCCCTTCGGTGGAAGCACAACACAAGAGCCGGAACCAACCAATCGCTGCGATACACCGCGAAGCAGCATGGCGAAGGGGCGTGTCGCTGTCATCCTCACGGGCCATGTATCCAAGCCGCTTATTGGCTGAAGGCAACCAATAGCATAACACGTTACACGTAAATGGGGGCAACCGGTGCCATTGTGGCTCCTCGCCGATTGGTGTTGCGAACATACACGAACGACGAGTTGAGCCAAAATGGCGGAAAACATCAACCAGTTGCAGAAGGGGGCGCGGGGCGAGCGCCTTAGTTTGATTGACACGGGTGACGTCCAATTGAACGCCGGCTTAGTAGTTCCGGGACCCAATCGGATGGCGGCATACACGGTGCCGTGTGGCAACCACAGCACGGTCGCTGTGGCTGAGATCAACAACAAGCCACTATTTTGGAAGCAGTTTGATAAACACACGCGCTGTTCCTTATTTGATGTCAGTCGCTAACTGCTTCTCCAGCTCGACACATTAAACCAGCACAAGCCAGCCAGCCAGCCACATCTACACGACCCAGGCTCGGATTTCATTTTTTGTTGGAAGTCCACCATAACTAATAGCTATTTATTATTTTTTCCCTTCCACTTGAGGAGAAGCTTTTGCGAGCGTCGAACCGAACCAGCGTTCAACCCATTCGTAGACACGGGCGTCGTTTATTTTAACTTATCGCCCCCTCAAACGCACACTTTGTGTTCTTTTATATTCGGGTATATCTAAAGATAACTTATTTTCAATAGCACATTGATGAATTGTGGAGACTTAACCGAGTAAACGTGAAGGTTTGAGTGAGTGAGCCGAGCCACCGACGAGCTGTCAGCCACACACCATGTTAGTAAATACACCCGAGGATCACTCAGTGTTATTGCAAACTAATGTGAACAAACTGGACTGTTTATTTGTTGCAAACTAATGTCATGTTCATTCAGTCTTTTTTTTGTTTGTTTATAAAGTACTCCATCCGTTCGTTCGTTGTTTTTAATTGGTGTGCCTGTCGCTTATCTCTTTAGCATTGACAGAGAAAAGAAAATAACAGCCACCTCGGACACAAGAAGACCCAGCGAGGCGAGGTGCAGCCAGAGGAGCTGGGTTGTCGGGAGTCTCGCATCGGGATTGTGTTTTTAATATCAGTGTTATTGTTGAAAATGGCGGCGTTCGGAATGGTGCAGATGTTGATCGAAGCAGCCGAATACCTCGATCGCAGGGAAAGAGGTAAACAATCTGACAATGTTGGGGGTTTTAATGCATTAGCACGGTATGCGTTTCACACCCAAACAATCGAAGTCAATAGCCATTGTGTTGCAAAAAAAACAACGCATTTACGTATCAGTTGTATGCACATGCAGCGATAAACATGAATGCATGAATAGAAAAGCCGTATCAGATGGATGACAATTAGCGTGCATGCAGATTGTGTTTTTATGGAGGCTTGATCATGCACTGCAGAGCGCCCCCCCCCCCTGCTGGTGTTGTGGTTTGGCTGGCGGGGTTTACCTCAGTTCAAGATGACATCATTGTCCGAGCAAACGGTGGAAAAAGAAAGAAAATACGGCATATGAATATGAAGAACACTGCCCTTTGCATGCAATTATTTTGTAATCATCGCAACATGGCGATGGTTGCACAGTTTGGGTGTTGCAGGGTTATTAATTTTTACCCCTCACTAATGTGTTCAGAGGATGCCACGCTCCTGTCGTGTATGTGTTGTTTACATGTTGTTGTTGTTGTTGTTTCTGTACAGAAGCCGAGCATGGCTACGCCTCCCTGCTGCCCTTCACCAGCAGCAAAGAGAGGGAGAACCTCAAGCGGAAGAGCAAAAGCAAGAAAAACACAAGTAGCAGGTACACACATCGTACAACACAGACACACACGCACACACAGTAACCGCTGCTGCAATACTGCCATCCCTTGCATCCTTTCTGTTAGCATGTCCTGTATCCAAGCACAGGGCGAAGTTGTCTTCCCTGTGAATAAGTGTTGGGCTTATTTAGCAGGCATAAAAGCTGGACCAGCTGATTGTCATGTTTTTGGTGAGAAGATCTCCCACATAAAACAGAAAATAAATCCAGAGATGCTGCTTGTCTCGTCTGTCCAGTAACCAGTTCTTTCCTCTTTACTTTTGACTGATCACTCGGACAGCATTGCAGGGTTCATGTGGATAGCTGCAGGCTGTAGCCTCCTAGCGGTTGTACCATTAGCCTGTGTCATCATAGATGCAGAAGTACCTGCCTTGTCATCCGCCATTTAGCAGCGTGCTAAACGGCGTAACAGGCTAACGGCAGACGCAGGCTGCCCTACTCAGATTCGTATCACAGATTTTTAGCACTGCATGGCTGTACTGAGCCAAAGGCTTAGCAATCCTGTTCTGACACTGCAACATGATGCATAATGTGGGCGGCGGTCGCTTAGCAGGTAGAGCAGGCCGTCTGGTTCGATCCCCGGCTCCTCCTCGCTGAGCGTCCCTGAGCAAGGCACCTAACTGCTCCCGACCAGCTGGCTGTTGCCTCGTACGGTCGACACCGCCGTTGGCATATAAATGAGTGAATGTCAGGCGCTAATTGTAAAGTCCTTTGAGTGGCTATATATATACTGTATATACATGCAGTCCATTTAGTGTGTGTGTGTGGTCCTCCACATCCGTGTGATGTGTTGTCGGGGCGACCGTCTGCAGGGCCTGAGGTGCCCATTACAGTAGCAGACACTGCGGTGTAGGGTCAGGGACTTTTACAGCCCAGCATAGCTGTGTCTGTCTGAACGGAAAGCAGCAGTAGCAGTGGTTGCACTCAACCCATGTAAAAGAAATCATGGACACAGAAATAAAATGGTGAAATGGTGTAAAATGGTGAGGCTAATATAGAATTTGTCAAGCTGTGTGTGGTGTGTGTGTGTGTGTCTGTGATCCATGTGCAGTGCAGTGTTTAATAATATCAGGACGCTATGCTAGTGTTTCTGTGGCTCGCTCTCTGTTGTTGCATTGTGTGGTTCTGGATTATTCTGTTTCTAATGGCTACCCTGCTTCCCCCTGATCATTAACAAGCAGGAACAATATCCCCAATCACATTCCCCTCTTCACCAGCAGGGCGGGGGGGGGTGGCCTGAACGGGCTCGTCATTACTGAACAAGCATTATCCTTTTTTTGCTCTGCTGAGCCTCTCTGAAATGTAGGGCATTCGGCCCCATATTTGAAGTCTGCTGTGTGTGTGGTGTGTGTGTGTGTGTGTGTGTGTGTGTGTGTGTGTGTGTGTGTGTGTGTGTGTGTGTGTGTGTGTGTGTGTGTGTGCGTGCATGTGTGTGTGTACATTCGAGCGCAAGTAGGGCCAGCCCCCCGGGTTCCTGTTCTTCCCTCTGGTGTGTTGTATAAGTAGAGGGGGAAGGGAGTTGGTGTGTGTGTTAGTGTGTGTCAACGCTATAGGCTTCCCCATCCCCCCCTCTCCCCCCCCCCCCTTCTCTTGCTCGCTCTCCTTTCACTGCCTTCTTATCTCCTCTCTATTCATCTATCTCTCCATCTCGCCACTCTACCTCCTGCTCCCCCTCTTTCCACACCTTCTCCTCCCCCTCTCCTTCCTCTCTCCTCTTCTTCCTCATCTCTCTGTAGTAGACAGAAGCTAGTACCAGCTCTTCCATCAGCCTTGGATGCCTCCCTCCCCCACCCTGCACATATAGATACTGTATGCGTGCTACAGACACACGTGTGCACACACACACACACACACACACACACACACACACAACACACACACACACACACACACACACACACACACACACACACACACACACACACACACACACACGCACGGTCACACACTAATGCTCTACAGATAGTATGCTAATACAGGGACTCTATGGAAACGAGGTGGTGGGGGGCGACTTGCGACTTGCCGTGACTGGCAGCTTATTCCTGTTGCTCAGAGAGAGAGAGGAGGGAGAGAGAGGAGAGAGAAGAGACGAGGAGAGAGAGAGGACCAGAGGAGGAGAGAGAGAGAGAGAGAGAGAGAGAGAGAGAGAGAGGAGAGAGAGAGAGAGGAGAGAGAGGAGTAGAGAAGAGAGAGAAGAGAGGGCGAGAGTAGAGAGAGAGAGCTAAAGATGATTGGCCATTAGTGCGTCTACATTTTATTGCCGTTAGTCGAGGAGGGAGGTCCAGTCAGTGCTGTGGTATCTGTTCACAACAAACCCCCCCCCCCCCCAGCTGGGAAGGGGGGCTCGTCTCATGGTTCCAATTGGATGGTGGTGTCGCGATGCGTCTGCCAGTGCCAAAAACCCAGCTCTATTGGTGCGTGTTGTTGCCCAAACACGATGCTATGCTTGCTGGTTTGTGGCAGCCCTCGTCAATACGGCACCTACTGAAAAGCTTTTCCTCCAGATCAGTTAAACATGGAGTCGGGTGGGACGTTTTATATACTGGGAGTCAGGTGTAGCCTCTGTCGTCTTCCTCTGTTCCAGGTATGGGAGAGGAGCCCAGCACACCTCCACGTCCCCGGTTTTAGTTCTCCACAATATCCTAGACACCCAGTAATGTTAGCCTCCCCAAATAGCCTAGCCACCCAGTAATGTTAACCTCCCCAAATAGCCTAGCCACCCAGTAATGTTAATCTCCTCAAATAGTATAGCCACCAGTAATGTTAACCTCCCCAAATAGCACAGCCACCCAATAATGTTAACCTCCCCAATATCCTAGACACCAAGTAATGTCAGCTTCCCCAATACGTAGCCCAGCAATGTTAGCCTCCCAATACCCTAGCCACCCAGTAATGTTAACCTCCACAATATCCTAGACACCCAGTAATGTTAGCCTCCCCAAATAGCCTAGCCACCCAGTATTAGCCTCCCCAAATGAGCCTAGCCACCCAGTAGTATTAGCCTCCCCAACTAGCCTAGCCACTCAGTAATGTTAACCTCCCCAAATAGCATAGCCACCAGTAATGTTAGCCTCCCCAATATCCTAGACACTAAGTAATGTCAGCTTCCCCAATACGTAGCCCAGCAATGTTAGCCTCCCCAAAAAGCCGAGCCACCCAGTAATGTTAGCCTCCCCAATACCCTAGTCACCCAGTAATGCTAGCCTAGCCACCCAGTAATGTTAGCCTCCCCAAATAGCCTAGCTACCCAGTAACGTTTGCCTCCCCAATACCCTAGCCCTGTTCTGTTTTCAGGGGCAGCCCTAGACAAGATGGCACCTCACCAACACCTATTGGAATCTCTTGTTTTAATCTCCTCACCCCAAACCGCCGGTACCCTTCCCCTGTGCTTTACCAGCAGGGCCTCCCCGCCCGGTGTAGACTGACAGCACCTAGATCTTGTCTCTGTGCACCAGTGTGCGTGTTATTTCTTTCTCTCTCTCTCTCTCTCTCTCTCTCTCTCTCTCTCTCTCTCTCTCTGCCTCTCTCTGCCTCTCTCTTCATCTCTGTCTTGTTGTCCCTCTCTCTCCATCTCTGTCTCTAACCCTGTCCTGCAGTAATGTGACCGATAGTCTGACCACTGATGCACATAGGAAATGTGAAATCTCTTTTGATTCCCAGTTGTTATTGCACAAATGTTGGATTTTCTCAACTGTTAATTCACTGACTGAACTGCTAATAACATATTTTTTTCTTTTGCCTCCTCAGGTCTACACACAACGAAATGGAAAAAAACAGGTATGTAAGGGTGTGTGTGTGTGTGTGTGTGTGGGTGGGGGTGTGGTGTGTGTGTGTGTGTGTGTGTGTAGGTGGTTTGTTCTCTTTCATTCCTGAATATACCCGCTCATGCCACTCCTCTGCCATAGCTTCTAGGGAAAGGCCCTCTGAGTCAGTGGGTCTAAAATATACAGATCCTGTTCTAGTGCAGCTGATGCCTCTTCACATACAAAGCATTTCATTCTGCATCGTGTGTTATCTATTTTCTCCACATTGCGTAATAGCCTATTATTATACACTGTGTGGTGTCCATCGTTGAATGAATACATTGGCTTGTTTTGTTACACATACTTTAGAATGCGTTCTGGATATATTGGATATATATTGTGAATGCAGCTGTATCCGGCCTTAAATGCTCCAGATCCAGAACATAATTAACCCTGCTGGGCGATTCAGAATGGCTTCTAACCAGCCCCGACAAAGATTTACATTCACATTTGCATGTGCATATAGCAGGTGCTTCTATCCAAAGATACGCAGGCTTGTGGGCAACAGGAACTTCAGCAACTGCCCTGAGATGGCCTTAAACGGGATGTGGCAACACTCCCGTCTTAATAGCGCTGTAATACCTTTGCTTTCGGTTGGTTCAGCTGAGGCACACCCATGGAAACCTGCTGATCATGAGAAACGCAATGCCGTTTCTTAAAGTAGTAGAGTAGAGTTTTCTGTGAAATGAACCAGACCAGGATTAGATTCAGATTCTCAAGAGGTTTTTTTTTTTTTAATAATTACTAAATAATTACTACTATGAGTTGAATTTGTAGCAGTGCGAAAGGGTCAAGCTGGTAACCTTAACCAGCGTGTCTACCCAGCAATCCACCCGGCTCTGGTTACAGGTTCTGCACAGATGCGTTTTGGTGCTACCAGTCTCCACACCGGCCCCCACACCGGCTACGTTCACAGACACTATAACTCAGTGTCTTGTAAAATTCCCCGTGCTTGCCATGGTCCAAATTGCTTCTGCAACAGAAATGTTGCAGAAGCAATTTGGACTGATATGAGCCGATATGAGGGAAAACCTGCAGATATGGTCACCAATGGTGTAAAATAGGCATTCTAACGCGTGAACATGGCACAATATGAGCTTCACTTCAGATAGTCACAGTAGCACAATGAAAGGGATGCAAGCCAAACAGAAGCTGCTTAGTACAGTAGATTCCGACCAAATACTTTAAATTAGTCTGTTATAATTGTTGTACCGTCGCCTATAACTGGTCAACAGCGACGATATATACCGGTGAACAATTTGGTGTTGGTCGTATTCCACAATGTGTCAATGTATTCAATATTGTATCTTAAAATCAATAATATTGGTTTCTGTAGCCAAGCCTTGTGATTCAGATTGCTGTGTTCCGGCTTCATGCGGTGTGTTGCATCAAGCTAGCAGCATGAATTATGAAGGACTGCAAAGCTAGCGTGGCGAGAATGTACAGTACTGCACGTCGCTCCGTCTAAAAATACCATAACTGAACGCAAATCCACACACACGCGCCCTTGTATATACTATAGCCTGGAGGGGGTCAAAGGGCGGGAGCTAGTGAACAAGGTGTTCTCCAGCCGACAGGGCTACAGTTGACCCAGTTGTACCATTTATAGCTTCCAGGAAGGGTCAGGTGGGTATATTGTGTGATATTTTGTGTGTCTTTTAACTTTACCCCATTGTGGTCAATGGTTGTCTGGTCTGATGTGTTCAGGCCTTGAGCTAGCAGGGAGAGGGGGAGGGGGAGAGGGGGAGGGGACAGTGTTAACATAATGAATGGCCTCTGGCTGATTGACAGACGTGGGCCGAGACGCATCAGCTTTCGCACGCACACGGTTTCGCCGACCTTTCCCTCGCACGGTTACCTATTATCACACTGCACCAGAGGAAGAGTTATCTGGCCTACACACACACACACACACACACACACACACACACACACACACACACACACACACACACACACACACACACACACACACACACACACACACACACACACACACACACACATACCAGCCATGCTCAAAGTCCACCCCACCCACTCCCTGTATCTGCTCCTGGATGACTATTGCTGCTAGGAGAGCTGCTGATCTGAGTCAGTTCGCAGAGAGGGTGTGGGGCGTGTGGTTGTTGCGTAACACCTGGTAACCTAGCAACCAACCCCCGCTTCTAACCTAGCAACAAGCACCACGTTCTGACCTAGCAACCCGCACCACATTCTGACCTAGCAATCCGCACCACGTTCTGACCTAGCAACCAGCACCACGTTCTGAGCTCGCAACCAGCACCATGTTCTGACCTAGCAACCAGCACCATGTTCTGACCTAGCAACCAGCACCACGTTCTGACCTAGCAACCAGCACCATGTTCTGACCTAGCAACCAGCACCGCATTCTGACCTAGCAACCAGCACCACATTCTGACCTAGCAACCAGCAACGGGTTCTGACCTAGCAACCAGCCCCATGTTCTAACCTAGCAACCAGCCGTGCGCGTGCGCGTGTACGTGCGAGTGTGCGTGCGCATGCGTGTGTGCGTGCACGTGTGCGTGCGTGCTCAAAGGCCAAGGGTGACGATTAGCCTGCACTACAGAGCATTGGTGCATGCATGCGCACGTACGTGCACCTAAACAACCACAGGCTCCGGTCCCAGCGATCCCAATATGAATGTTTTAACAGCGGGGCGTTGCTCGCTGCCAGCGTAACGACAACACACTGAGCTGCTGTAGCCTCCTTCTACCACAGTCCTGGATGCAAACACACACATCCACCCACTTGATGACGCACACACACGCGAGTGCGAACATTCACTCGCCGTGCCTGACTTGCCCACCCATGCACCATCACTACTCTGTGTGTGTGTGTGTGTGTGTGCGCGTGTGCGTGTGTGCGTGTGCGTGTGCGCGTGCACTAGTTATGTAATGGATGGGTCACAGGGTAATCCAACACCCACCTCAACCCCGACGCAGCTGCAGAGGCTGCTAGTCCAACCTGTCGGACATGCAGGGCGAGAGACAACGAGACTGACTTGCAGAGAGAGAGGAAGGGGGGGGGAGGGGGGGAGGAGGACTGGGAAAGTTGAATGATTTGCATACACATGCCCGTGGCGGCAGCACATTGAAATATGAGCTGAGAAAATGATTTATTGATGTTTTTTTATGGTTTGTTCTCTTATTTTGTGCTGAGCTGCAGGGTTCGCTTGACATTGAGCTAAACCGCCGAGGGTCTTAATGTAAATGCTGTAATGGAGCCATTCTCCTATTGATATTTAGCCCGGCCTGGTCGGCCAATTACATCCTGGCATTCGGTGTTACAACTGCTACTCTTGGGTAGAAGAGTAGTCTCCTGATAGTCTCCTCTTTTTTTTTTGTAATTTATTTGTATTTTATAATGTGTCAATCACATTAACAGGGTCTCTCTCTCTCTGTCTCCCTCTCTCAGACGGGCTAACCTACGGCTGTGCCTGGAGCGCTTGAAGTCCCTCGTCCCGCTGGGTCCGGACGCCAACCGACACACCACCCTCAGCCTGCTGATGAAGGCCAAAGACCACATATCGGTGTGTTGTATTGTTGGCGTGAGGGTGCATATACCTTTGACCTTGGATGAGACACACACACACACACACACACACACACACACACACACACACACACACACCTCCGTTACTAAGGCATGGAGTTACAGTTGAAGTTGCAATTGAGCATTTCCTCCTAAAAAGCACGACCCTGTGCGGATTTAAAGAACTAAAGTATTCATGAACAAGGAAGGGAAAATGGTTCCTGGTCTCCACCGAGCAGCAGAGCAACACCGGGTCTTTTCTCAGGTGGAACATTTGGTTGATATATTATTTCATCTCACGTCGTAGCCACCCAGCACGGCTAAGGCTAGCTCTCACACCTCCTGCTTCCCCCATGGCTACACTACTATGCTGCAGTGTTGCTCTCTGTGTTGTGTGTGTGTGTGTGTCTACAAGTGTATGCTATATGTATTGATGGATCTATACTGTGTATGTGCGTGTGTGCCCAGCGGCTGGAGGACAGCGAGCGGCGGGCGCAGCACACCCTGGAGCAGCTGCAGCGGGAGCAGCGCCACCTGCGGCGGCGTCTGGAGCAGCTGGGGGTGGAGCGCACGCGCATGGACAGCACCGGCTCCACCCAGTCGTCCTCCGACAAGTCAGACTCTGACCAGGGTGAGCCTAGCATGGAGCTGTAGCACATATATAGCATGTAGTATGTAGCTATAGCACATATATAACATGTAGTATGTAGCTATAGCACATATATAACATGTAGTATGTAGCTATAGCACATATATAACATGTAGTATGTAGCTATAGCACATATATAACATTAGTATGTAGCTATAGCACATATATAACATAGAGCAGAAGTGTATATGTAGCTATATGGCATATATAACATCTGAGATACAGCATATAGTATGTATATATAGTATGTAGCTAAAGCACATATATAACATATAGCATATATATAGCATGTAGCTATAGCACATATGACATTTAAGATACAGCATGTAGCTTGAGCACAAATATAATATATAGCATGTATATAACATGTAGCTACAGCACATATATAGCATACAGCATGTAGCATACATATAGCATGTAACTAAAGCGCATATATAACATAGCGTGTATACAGTTATGTATAAGTTGTAGTTATAGCACATATATAACATATAACGTGTGTATATATATATATATATATATATATATATATATACACAATGTAGCATCATGCGAATATCATGTCACATAAAGCACAGATGATGTAGCGTGGTGAGCATTTAGTATGTCGTTCAAGACTCAATTCAAGTTCAGTGTTTCGTCTTGGCCGGGCGCCATTTCGTTGTCGTCACCCAATCACATTGTTCCATGCGCCGTGTTGCCATACAACAACAACAACAGAAACTGTCCGTCAAGAGTATTCCTCGTCAGTATTTTGTTGTCACGGCCAAGTCCCTGAAATGTTTTGTGTGTGTGTGTGTGTGTGCGTGTGCGCGTGCAGAGGACCTGGAGGTGGACGTGGAGGGCACCGACTACCTGCTGGGTGACCTGGAGTGGAGCAGCAGTAGCGGGGGCGAGTCGGGGGACGAACGGGGCAGCCCGCGCAGCAGCTGCAGCGACGAAGGCTACTCCAGCGCTAGCCTGCGCCGGCTGCAGGATTCACTGGAGGAGGCCAAGCAGCTGGGCTGCAGCCTGTAGGTAGCAGGGATCCACTCCCCCTCTGCTACCCCTGGACCCACACCACACGCAACCAGGGAGCAGGGATCCACTCCCCCTCTGCTCCCTCTGGACCCACACCACACGCAACCAGGGAGCAGGGATCCACTCCCCCTCTGCTCCCTCTGGACCCACACCACACGCAACCAGGGAGCAGGGATCCACTCACCCTCTGCCCCCTCTGGACCCCCCAACCACGCAACCAGGGAGCAGGGATCCACTCACCCTCTGCTCCCCCTGGACCCACACCACAAGCAACCAAGAAGCAGTGATCCACTCAGCCTCTGCCCTCCTCTCCATTCACCTACCCAACCTGGTAGGTGGATCACACAAAACAGCAGATATCCCTCGGACACCCAGTCCCCACCCTCAGCACCCACCCTCACCACCATCACACCTCCCTCAGCACCCACCCTCACCACCACCAACACCCCTCTGTCAGCACCCACCCTCCCCACCAACCCTTCCTGAGCACCCATCTTCACCACCAACTCTTCCTCAGCCCCCACCCTCACCAACAAGCCTTCCTCAGTCAGCACCCACCCTCAGCACCCAGGTTGGAGCCCCATGCCCACTGGCTGAGGAGGCAAACCCACCTCCGTCCGACCCCCCCTCCCACAGGCGTCGTCTCTACACCAATCAAACAGGCGGTATCTGGAAGACCCTGCCCCCCTCCCCTCCCCACTCCACTCGCCAGACGCAGAATGTTACGACCACACTCTAGCCCACTGCCTCTTCCTCTATGCCACAGCAGGCGTGGCGGGCGCACTTAGAGGAATTAAAACACACACACACCCCTCTGTCCATTAAGATGGATAAAACCGAGTCCATCCCATCGACTGCAGCTATCACCCCAGCCCCCCCAACACACATTTACATTTACACACACACACACTTCACACACACACACACACACACACACACACACACACACACACACACACACACACACACACACACACACACACCACTTCAGTGACTCGTCTGCCCCTGCTGTAGTGTCCCGTGGCGCTCGCCACAGGGCGCGAAGAGCGGCCATCTTGTTATCTAGTTGAGATGTGTTAGATTCGGCAGCAATATGTCCTCCTCTGTAACCTCTGACCCCTGGGACGGTAAGGGGAGTGGGGGGGGGGGTTCAGAGAACATGAAACAAAAACAAAACAAAACAAAAAAAACAAGGAAACTTTTTCGTAAAATGGCGTTTTTTTGAAGCGTTTGTGTCTCCACCTGCCATGCAAACCAGTTTCAGAAACAACGTCGAGACCCTGAGCGTCAGGAACTCACTGAAGTGACTGCAGTGTGAGATTGTGGGGGGAGGGGGGGGCTGGGTTTTATTTTTCTCTCTGACGACGGTGGCTTCCTATGGCATCTATTTTTAAATCACAGTCGTGTGTGTGTGTGTGCGTGTGCGTGTGTGTGTGTGTGTGTGTGTGTGTGTGGCCACTGGCTGGGATGAACCGGACAATGTTACCAGTAGAATAATCCCCTCTCCCCTCACTGTCCACAGAGGAGGGGGCTGGACCAGCTGAGTCCAGGGCAGAACATTCCACTATGTGTAGCGAGAGGTGTATGTGTGTGTGACGAGGGAGAAACCATTGCGGTTTTTTGTAGTGGGGAGGGGAGGGGGGATTGTAGTGATTCGTCGTTCTTGTAGTAGAGTTTCAAACTTTTGGGAGCCGTTCTAACCCCTTGATTCTTGCAATCATTGGTTGTTGACGGCGACGGAGAAGAAATGGTCCTCCATCTTGAATCTGAATGTTTTTAGGAGGGAAACGAGCAGCGAATTGTCCCCCGCTCTCCTTCACACCTCGCCTGTTATTTAATGTCTGATGTGTAGGCGTTTTAAAATGTAAATAGTTAGCAGAAAAAAATATATGTATATCTAAAAGTATTTATTAGATTTAATATACTGAACCTATGGACGAATATCTATATCTCTATATATATTTAATTAGTCACACTTACGTTCTTGTGAATTTTAACACTTCTGTGTAGTTTGTTTGCACAACACAGCTGATCGATGGCTTATTGTAGATCCGTCCTGCGTCACGTGTCAACTCTGAATGTACCACGTGGGCCCCATAGGAGCAAACACCCGTTGTTTTATGGTTGTTTAAAAGTTTCTTAAACCGTTGTATGTCCCGAAAAAGACAGCTTTTCTGCTCTACGGGAGGACAATGTAACAAAAAAAGCATATAATTTAGGAGAAAGCAGGCGAAAAAGTAAATGGCCCAAAAAAAGTATAAAAGTTGGGAGAGAAAAAGGAATGCGGTGTGCTGTTCCCGTTGGCGTATTTCTATCTAGCGGCCATCTTGTGCCTGGAAGCCACAAAATGCCCCCCCCCCCCCCCCCCGTGAGATGCTCGGCCCCCTGGTGCTTTGTGGGAAAAGGCATACCATTTGGGGGGTGGGGTAGGGCCCGTGTAACATGTAACAACCACCCTCGTGCGTGTGATGCCACCGCCGGGCGCATAAAAACACCCCCAAAAGCGCGCGCTTCCTCTTGACAATCCAATCTCCCCGAACGGCCTCGGCCACATGCAGAGATCGTTCCCAACGCACGGAGATCGTACACCAAAAAATGTTATAAAATAAAAATGCAAAAAAAGACTTTGTTGTAGTTTTTTCCGGATTGTTTATTATTATGGAATGCTGCTTTTCTTTGTAAAAATGTTGAGCCCGTCCCGGAAGAGGAACCCCCCCGCCCCACAGCGTAGCGTGGTCGCGCTCGACGAGTAGAAGCATGGGGGATTGTGGGAAATGTATTGACAAACTAGGTGTGACTGTGTAGGCTTGTGTGTTGGAGTCTGTTGGAGTGTGTGTGTGCCTGCCTGGCTGCAAGTGTGTGTGTGTGTGTGTGTGTGTGTAAGTGTGTGTTTCGTCACTGTCTTCAGAGAGAAATTTCTGGGGTGATCAAGGGGGTGGGAGCAAAAAAAAAAACCTGCAAAAGGCCCTCATTGTAAAGCTATGTTCCACTAGTTTCTCTCTCCTTCTACTTTACTAAAACGGGGGGAAACATGTTTTGTCAATTTCAATGCCTTTCCGGGAGTTTGCCATTTTGACTAGCTTAGTACGACCCCCCCGCCCCCCTCCCACTTGTAAAGGCCCTGGTGCTGTCATCACCTGCTGTTGGCCGGCAGGTGAAGACCCTCCCACGTGGGTATTTCTCGACATCGGAGGGATGTACTCATGTGTTCTCCGTGTGCATATTCGGTTGTTTTTTTTCTTTTTTCTTTGTTTGTTTGTTTGTTCGTCGCCACTAACGTTTTGTTCATAATAGTACACACAGTGGCTGATGCCTTAAAAGCCGAACGTGGGCGTAACAGATGGCAGATATGGATGGTATACATGAATATATATGCATAAATATATATTAAGAGAGAGAAATAGAGCAAATGTCTATATGATATATGAAGAGGTATCACAGAGCCCATTCCATTGCATTGTGTCTCAGGCACGGTATCCCTCAAACATTGCACAACAAATACAGCTGCCCACCTCATAACCGCATCCAGATGCACACACACACACACATATATATACACACACACACACACACGTAAACAC